>JARWIR010000004.1:49399355-49999355 GCA_029959085.1 Nemophila menziesii
GCCACACACGTTTTCAGTTGAAGCTTGTACTAAAGCTTTAGCGGAGATGGTTATTATTGATGAGTTATCCTTCAAATTTGTGGAGGGCATTAGATTTAAGAGGTTTTGTAATGTAATGCAACCCAAATTTGTCAAAATACCATCTAGGATGACTATTATGAGGAAGTGTATGACAATTTACGTGGAAGAAAAGGCTAAGTTGAAAAAATTGATGAAGGCGTTAAGGATTAGTATGACAAATGATACTTGGACTTCAAATCAAAATCTTAATTACATGTGTTTAACTGCACATTTTATTGATGATGAATGGAAGTTACAAAAAAGAATAATTGGATTAGGTATGGTGGAGGATCACAAGGGTGAAACTATTGGGATATATGTTGAAACTATTCTTAAAGATTGGGAGTTGGATAATTATTTGTGTTTAACAGTGGATAATGCATCAAATACTTGGTGAAATCAAGTGGCCACAAGCCAAAGACTATATTAAATCACGAGTTTCTACATGTTAGATGGTTTTTTTTTATCGACAAATCAAACTTTATTAAATGAAGAGCAAACTGTCAAAATATTACAACTTTAACCCATCTATCATGGGCAATCACCTACTCAACTTTACTAAACTATTACACTTTTCATGAATAAAATAGAGACATTACAATAACTTTTAAATAAAAAGAGAAATAATGCCTAACTATTACAAATTTTTTCAATCATTGCTTTTACTTTGCTATTCTTGAAACTCCTCTCCTTTAGTTTAACAGCTACATAAGTAATAATTTTGTTGTATAGCCTATCTTCATTTGCTACATATTCTCCATGCTCGCGCCTGTTTCTTTCATTCCATACAAAGTATAAATAAGTTGTTATACATACACCAGCAACATTAATGACATCCAAGTTAGCACCAACTTTCAATTTCACTATCAGGTCCTTCACATTTCTGACATTTATATTAAAACCACAATTTGCCAATAAGCGGTTAAGTATAACACTCGAGAATTCACAGGTAACAAATAGGTGTTCATTACTTTCCATCTCCTTCTTACATAACTGACAAATAGGATTCACATTTGATCCCCAATCCAACATCCTATCTTTAGTAGGAAGCCTATTCATTGCAACTTGCCAAGAAACAAATGAACATCTTGGGATACAAGCCTTAGTCCATATAAGATCAAACCACTCAATCAGAGGCTCATGTTCTGAGATTTTAACAAGAGTTTTTTTAAAGGAAAACTTATTTTTAATACCCTCAGTCCAAGTAATTTTATCTTTAGCATCATTGAGTATTATCTCTTGTATTTTAGGGACAATTCGCGCAATATTAGGTGGTATTCTCCACCTTCCTCTACCATAACAGTCTTTGACTTTTTTATTACAGCTTATATTAGCTTCATCAATTTTAATCCCTATAATTTCCTGAACATCTTTTTTATCCAGCCACTTATCCCACATAGTGTAAGTCAAGTCTCCATTTCCAACCTCATGATATATAAGTTCAAAGGCAAATTTTCTTACCTTTAAGACCTGTTTCCACATCCATGAATGATATTGCTTTTGACTAATACTCCAAATACACCTATTTTTCAGGATATTCACATTAACCCACTTGCTCCATAGGTTTTGTTCTTGAGAATAAAACCTCAAAAAGTTATAAAAAAACAAACTCTATTCAGATTTTCAATATTTGTTATATTGAGCCCTCCTTCTTCCTTATGACAACATATTTTAACCCAAAATACTCTCGCACCATGGGCATTATCACTAGAACCCCATAGAAACATTGATAATTTCTGATTCAATTTATAAATAACTTGTTTAGGAAGCAAAAACACCCTGCACCTGAACATTATTTTACTTACAAGAACAACCCTTATTAATTCAACTCTACCTGCATATGAAAGCAGCTTAGAGTTCCATTGTGTAATACTTTGGCCAATCCTCTCAATTAAGACATTTCCATCAGTGACACTCATTTTCTTTGAATTTAAAGGAATGCCTAGATATCTAACAGGAAAGTTGCCTATTTTTATGTTAAGAATCTGAGAAATATCTTTTTTACTTCTTTCATTCACACCCCCACTGAAATATAATTCACTTTTAGTGAAATTTATATTTAAACCAGAGCATCTAGAGAAGAGATTAAGGGCTTCTTTAACCACACCAGCAGATTCACTATTACTTTTCATGAAAATTAAAACATCATCAGCAAATACCAGGTGATTCAAATTAATCTCTTTACACTTTGGATTGTAAATTCATTGTTCTGAGCAATCTTATAGAATAACATAGAGAATACTTCCATACAGATTGCAAATAAGTAAGGGTAGAGAGGGTCCCCCTACCTTAACCCTCTCTTCCCTTTAAAGTATCCACATGAATCTCCATTTACACATATAGAATAGTATGGAGTACTTATTCACATATGTATCCACTTAATAAATTAATCAGGAAACTTTAAGGCATGAAGAGTATTGATTAAAAAAAGCCAGTTCACACTATCATAGGCTTTTTGCAAGTCTAATTTAATGGTACAAGAAGAGCTGATAGATTTTTTCTCATATTCAGTAACAATTTCTTGCGCAACAAGTATATTATCAGTTATATTCCTCCCACTAACATAGGCACCTTGGTTCAAAGAAATTATTGAACTCATCACTTTTTTAAGCCTATTCATAATAACTCTAGAAATGGTTTTATAGGTGATATTAGTACATGAAATAGGCCTAAACTTTTTAACAAAAGATGGTTTTTTTTCTTTAGGAATCAGAGCAATATTTGTAGCATTAATTTGTGTAAGTATTTTACCTGATTCAAAAGTCTGTTTAATGGCAGAACATAAATTCTCACCAATTATGTCCCATGATTGCTTGAAGAAACAAGCAGTGAATCCATCTGGTCCAGGGCTTTTCGCATCTCCCATAGCAAACAAAGCATTTTTTATTTCTTTGTCTGTTATGGGGGCAATCAAGCCCTCAATAAGTTCCTCAGGGACTACTTTATTCAAAATAGTTTTAATAGTATCAATGGAACATAATTCTTGATTACTTTCTTCTGTACCAAGCAGTGACTTATAATAGTTCACAAATTCATTTTTAATCTCATCTTGCTCAGTTAAAAAATTTCTATCATCACAAGTGAGAGTAGAGACAAAGTTTTTTGCTACTCTCCCTTTTATCATTCTGTAATAATAAGCTGAACTAATATCATAGTCCTTGATAAATAAAGCTTTAGATTTTTGTTTCAAAACTTCATGATGGGTAATTATAGATTCTTCCAGTTGTTGAATGAGAATCTTTTCCTCAGATATATCTGTATCACTACTAATTCCTTTCATTATTCTCATCTGCACAACTTCAAGTTGAGATTTAAAATTTTCAATATCTTCAGCATTTCTTCTGAAATATTTATTATTGAACTTTTTGAGCTCACTTTTTACCAGCTTCAGTTTCATACATAGCTGGAACATCATATTACCTTTAACTTTTGTATCCCACGTATTTTTAATAATTTCTCTAAATCCCTCATGTTTAGTCCATATATTAAAGAATTTAAAAGCACAAGGCCCAGATTTTTCCTTCTCATCAATTAATAACTTTATTGCACAATGATCAGATGTAGAGGGAGGCACAATAATAGCATTAGATTGATATGTATTCATCCATTTTGTATTAACAAACACTCTATCAATCTTACTTGCGTGCAATTGCCCTTTATCATTCTTACATGTCCATGTGAAATATTGACCTGCATATTGATGTTCATATAAATTAGCATCCTCAAGACAGTCTGCTAAAAAAATAGAATTATTAGGAATTGTGTCATAGTTTAATCTATCCTCAATTTTAAGAATCTCATTGAAATCTCCAGTATAGGAGATACACTGATCATCATAATCATTACTTAATTTCACAATATCATTCCATAAAACCTTCCTTTGATCATCATCATTACTCGCATATACATATCCAACACAGAAAGAAATATTTGATTTTAATAATTTGACTTTGATAAACATCAGTTGAGAAGTTTCAAATAGCATCATTACTTCAACATAGTTTTTATCCCACAATATCCAAATTCTCCCACTATCACATTTATTATAATTGTGAATCATTTCTAAGTGATATAAATGATCACTTATTATCTTTAAGCTATTATGAATCCTCACTTTTGTTTCAAGGAGCCCAATAAGCTTAACTTTATTCTTAATTATAAAATCTTTAACATCTAATTGTCTAAGAAGGCTGTTAAACCCTCTTACATTCCATGAAGCAATACTCATATATTAGGTGGTCTAGTAATTTCTCCTTCCCCACCTTGATTAATAAATTTCAAGACATCCCTGTCAATATCAGTAACCACAGCTTCCTGTAGCTTATCAAATGAATTAGAGCAGGATACTTTATTAGATGATTGATCATAGTGTTTCCTGTCTTGAGACTTATTTCCCACAACTTTCCATTCCTTTTCATTAACTTTTTTCCTTCCCTTTATCCTTCTTTTCAGTAATACTAGCTTTTGGAACCCACACTTTAACAATATTGTTACATTTATTTCTAAGTGCCCAATTTTATTGCACTTAGTACATATTTTAGGCTTCCAATCATACTCAACTTTCACAATTTGTAACTCCTCTAACCCAATATCAATATAAAGTTCATCAGGTAACTCTTCTTTAGTATCAATTTCCACACATACCCTCGCATAACCCAATCTAGTCATAGATTCAGTCATGGTATCCATCTGTAATGGTATTCCTATACCACTTGCAATATTACCCAAGCCTTTCTTAGTCCACATAACCATAGGTATATTGACTAATTTGGCCCAAATTGGAATTTTAGATACATCCAATTTTTCAAACTGCATACCAATTGTCCATGGTCTTAATAACAGAGGTGAACCATTAATATGCCACATCTGTTCTAAAACCCTAGCATACGCCTGTTCATTCTCAAATTTAAAGATAAACGTACCATTATTGCTAGATTTAACATTAACCTTACCAAACTTTGACCATTGAAGTTTAACAAAATTAACAACATTATAGAATGGAGGAGGTGAATCAAGGAATTGACCGATTAAACAATTATCCCACTGAGCATAGCCCTCGTCTAATACATCCTTATCAGGAGTAATAATTCGTTTACCTTCCTTACGCTTCGGGACATGATAATCCAGATTCAGAGCTGGGTTATCATTTTTACCAAATAATTTCGACCATTCTTTAGGTTTCGGCGCTACCTCAGTTAGATTTTCATCAATCTGGGCAACCACTACCGAAACCTCACTTTGGGTAACCGATTTTCGCGAGTCCTCCTCCTCACTGTTAGGATCCTTGTTACGAGGACTCATCGGAGGAGTGACTACGCTACTTTCACTTTGGGGCGAGAACATCATCTTTGTAATATTGGTGTATTTCGTTTTTGTTCTCGATTTAGTGTTTGTACTGTTAACACGATTTGAGTTTATCATTTTCGTCATTCTACCGATCAAAGATTCAACCTAGAAAGAGAAAATCAAAAGAAAAAGGGGCGGAAATGAAACGGGAGGTTAAGAAATGGGTGGGTTAGGGTTTATCTAAGAGTGGTGCTGAAAAATCAGATGAATGTTAGATTTCAGATTTGGGAAATAACACTCGGTCTGAGGAAAAGAAAAGCTAAAAAGGTTAAAAAAAAAGCTTAAAATGGTTTGTGTAGAGGATTTTAGGATGGAATAAAATTAAAGGCTAAGAATGAGTTGAGAGAGAATTTTTTATGGTTGACTCTCATTTGACCGGCTCGACTGTTTGCTCTACATGTTAGATGTTGTGCGCATATATTAAATTTAATTGTAAGAGAAGGCATGACAGAGTTAGATGCTTCTATTAAAAACATACGAGAGGCTGTTTGATATGTTAGATCTTCCCCAGCGCGTGCTACTACATTTAAAGATGCAATGTCCACTTAATCTATTGAGTCAAAGGCGCTTTTGTGCCTTGATGTGGCCACAAGATGGAAATCAACTTATAAAATGCTTGAAACTACAATGAAGTTTGAGACTGTTTTTACTTTGATGACTGAGCATGATGACAACTTTAAAGCATTTTTTGTTGAGGACACGGATAGGCCACCTCCTGATTTTGTTGATTGGCAAAATGCTTATTCTTTTGTAGAGTTTCTGAGGCTGTTTTATAACTATACTAGAAAGTTCGGTGGTACACTATTTGTTACTACAAATCTGTTCTTTGATGAAATTGTAATAATATGGGAGAAGATTGAGGAGTTGTGTAAATCAGAGGATGAAGTGTTGAAAGAAATGGCTATAAAAATGAAAGCAAAGTTTCAGAAATATTGGGGCATTCAAAGTATTAACATACTTTTGTATGTTGCAGTAGCTTTGGATCCTAGAAAAAAATGCAGTATCTCACTTGCTACTTTAATTTTATGTATACTCCTTCTCAAGCAGCTGATTTGCTTGCAAAAGTAACTGATGTGTTGGATAGAATGTTTGCCCAATACTCTAAACCAGCTGCTCCTACTTCTAGTAGTGTAGTGGCTCCTACTTCTCAAGCAAGTGTTTTGGGTGGCAGATTTCAATCATTTATGAAGGAGAAACAAGTTGCTAAAGGTAATGAACTTCAAAGATATTTGAATGAAGAAGTTGAGAAAATGAATTCTGAATTTGATATTCTTATTTGGTGGAAAAATAATTCCCATAGATTCAAACACTTATCTCAAATGGCAAAACATGTATTAGTAATACCTGTTTCAACAGTAGCCTCTGAATCTGCCTATAGTACAAGTGGAAGGGTACTTGATCAATTTAGAAGCTCTCTTTCACCTAAAACAGTTGAGGCACTGATTTGCACTCAAAATTGGTTGAAAACATCACTTCATATTAATCTTACAACATCTAAGATGTTAGTTGAAGGCTTGGAGGCTGAGTTAGGTAAAATATACATTTATACTTCATTTTTGAGTTTTATTTAACTATTTTATTTTACTTAAGGACTGAATTTGCGGTGTTTTGTCAAATTTTGCAGTTTATTTTGGCTTAGACGAGTTAAGTGAGTCCTCGCAAGACTCCACTTTAACAAGTTAGAAACCAATAACCTAAGGTATATAGCTGAATTCTTATAACTTACAAGTTAACAATTTTAATCAACACAGATTAGTATGCATCTCCCAGTTCATTTGACCATATAACAATGATTAAGTTATGATTGATGAATGAGTAATATTAGGTGAATAATTGGTTGAGTTGGCAACAATTGAGTTGATTTTTTTTTGATCGGCCAATTGAGTTGATATTTATTTCTTGTAAGTTGTAAGATTAGTCCCTTGTCCCTTAACAGGTCCCTAAGGTTATAACTTATAAGTCCAATGAAGATATAAATCTGAGGCTAAATTGAAGTCAATGATGAGTCTAATTCTGAGGCTCAAACTGATGTGATTTTTCTCTTGTGTTTTTCGCAAATTTGCAGGAATATTCAGTATGTGGAAGCTTGAAATGGATTATTTTTGGAATGTTTTTTGGAATCACTAACCCAAATGCACCCAAAGTTGTACAAGTTGTTGAATTTGCACAAGTTAGGTTACAAGTTGTAATGTATTGAAATTTGCTAATTTTAGTAGTGATTTAGTGTTTGATTCAATGCATGTAATGTAATTTATTAATTATGATGTGAAACTATGAAACATGACTAGGAAACCCACTATTTTGAGAAAGGTACTATATTTAGAAAGTTTAAAATAGGTAACTTTCTATTTTTGGAAAGTTGATAATGAATGTATGGTTTTTTTAACTGTTTCAAATGATTTGACTATATGTTGACCATAACCGAACCCGACCCTAAACCGACCCAACCCGCCTAACCCAACCCGAGTAGTTTTTATTAAAAAAATGGTTATTGGGTTTAACAAACAAAAAACCGAGTTATTGGGTAGGTTTTGGGTTTACCAACTATACTTATCATATCGTCCCTAAGCCAACATTACAACCTTAAAGACCTTTTGATTCTTTGCTATGTAATCTAGAAGTGATTGAGCCAATAGAGAGTAGTTAAGTGTATCATTGGATATTAGCGAAGTTCGATGAACAATATATAGCCTCCTTGGTGAACTGAGTAAAGTTCCTCTCCTTCTTACATTGCGAAGCTAATCTGATCTTGAATTTAAGCCATGTTGATTGTGGATATGACAAGTGTGCAGGTATGTAGTTTGTATTACATGAAATTTTCTGAGTAGTTGCTTTGAGCTTATTCTATAATTGACCTAGGTGTGTATTTAGAGACTTCCCTTTGTTTTTATCTTTATTGTATCGGGACGATACAACTTTGAGTTGGGGGGTCTTGATGTCTCCCTATTTGTGATAAATTAATCTTAGTTGGAGACATCATTTTTAGTGTTTTAGAAGTCTTTTAGTCGAGTTTTCTCATGATATAGTGCACTTTCCTATTTCTTGTCTTGATTGAATGATTTATTATTTTTAGAGCATATTTGGTTTAATTGTTTGTTATTGTGAAGCTTTAAAGATATATATGGTGATTAATTATATGCCAAATCAATTTTAAGAGATAAAGGAAAGAAGATATGCATGGAAATTAGAGATAAAGGAAGGAAAAGATAGATATGGAAAGATAAAGTTGGCAAGTAAATCTAAAATTCACCAGCCACGTCAACAAAAGTGATCATAACTCAAGATTGGCTAGGAATTTGGAAGAATGGTCTGAAGCAAAGTGATAGAGTTTTCCGAGACGATCAGTTTCAACATAAATAACGCATCATAGTAAGCCATACATTATTATTTATCATCATATCGCGTAAAACTTGTCTAAATCTCGGCTTAGCCGCTCCATAGCAATTCCAGATTAATATATTAATGGCATGTTTAGATTTATCCCATAGCGTATCTGAAACACTTAAACAATTCACTAAAATATAAATTAAAACACAAGAGATACCTCTAGGCGCACTATGCGCGAGCCACCATTTCCACGTCATCACCCGTTACGTGGCCACCTTGTACCTGTTCTTGCGAGTTAGCTAGAGAAGATTCTGGAATTTGACTTTCCAGCCACCTCATGTCGTCTCCTTCCTCGCGCGCCACCGTGTCCCACAGCGGGCCAGGAGGCATGGAGGCTGTGTTCGGCTTGATGGGTTGCCACAATGACTTGTCGAACCTAGTCCAACAAAACCTGCAGCTGGTAAGGGCCTGTGCTGTGGTGTTGCAGGACCATGATCAAAGGGAATGACTTTTTGTTTATTTGCAAAAAAGTCCCTGCTAACTTTCTCAGCTTCTGTTACATTTACCTCCACCAAGTCCCTCATTTCGCCCTCCTCTTCTTACCCAACCGGGGGCCTACTCCCTTCCCCTATAACCGAAATCCTGGCCTCACTATTCTTCTTCGAATTAACGACAACAGATACCTGCCTAGCTCCTTTTTTAGCAGACTTTTTACTTACCACATTCACTCCATTTTGTACCTCTTCAAAGCTAACTTCGCATACATCAACTTCATCCACCAATACCTTTCGTTGCTCGAAGTTTGGAGATGTAATTACCACATGTCCCTTGGTCCCCTTGCCTTTTTCATTTCCCGTAGAAGCCCATGAAACACCCTTCCCTTTAGTAGAATTCAATTTTGACCCCGAACTCTGACCTTTACTTGATATACTGTGCACTAAACCTCTTTTCATATGAATTATCTTCCATCCTAAGCGCTTTGAAGCGAGTCCCTAGATTGCTATTAGGTTGAGATTTTGCTGTTTTGCTAACCACACTTCTCCCACTCCCTCTATTACCTCGCCTAACAGTCATCCATTCCCCGTATTTTTCTTTAGTAACCGTTACTTCTGTGACTTCCTCTACCATAGCCTCCTTTCCCCTTACATTAACACTATCATCCTCCATCCTATCAGCTATATTAGGCGGACAATTATCTCTTTTGTGCCCGAACTTACCACATTCAAAACAGATCAGGTGGAGGCCTTAATATTCAACCTTACAAATATCCAATCCGATCTCACCTCTGGTTCCGAGGTTTTTTAAAATCTAGTTCAATAGCTAACCTTGCATAATTACCTCTTAACCTCCCTTTAGTCATCGGATCAATCTTAATAGTTCGACCAAGTTTATCCCCAATTTTTCTCAAGATACGCGTCGTATAATTATGCATGCCAACATTTAAAACTCTTACCCATGAAGTTGTCATTGTTATTGAATTTGGCGCTGCATTAAATTTCGGAGTCCATTCTCTAACAATTAGATAGTGATCCAGAATCATCCAAGGATCACCTGAAAGCGCAAACTCAAAATCGTCTCTTTGTTTGAATTTAACCATGTAATAGCCATGGCCTACATCTACGAGTTCAAAATGTCCTTTCGGGGCCCAAATTTTTCTTAACTTAGAGAGTAAATACGTAAAGCCAACCTCCTTACCTAATAGCCTAATAACCGCAGTATTTCGCCACAGCCTAACCCCTTCCTGAATCTCTTCCCTAGTCCCAATGACAGTCGGGATTGAGTCATTCACGATACCCTCGTCATCGTCTTCAATTAAATATTCTAACTCAAAGAAATCATCTTCACCTAATACATGATTAGTCCTAGTTTCCTCCCTATCCTCGATGATTGGTATAATTAGATTGTTTCCGGTTACAGTGCCTTTCCAACCACCTAGTTAGGCCTAGTGAAAGTTCCAGAATTGTTACCTTTTGTCGCACCAGAAGTCGATTTTGGGATCGGAGTTTGCGCTGCAGCGGCAGGCTCTTTATTCGTCAATTTACTTGCAGTGATAGCGCTGTCCTTCAAGAATCGCACGTGACCTTTTACCCGCTCGCCCATCGCGATTTGCAGCTATTAATTCTAGGAAAATTCTTCCATCTGAAGATCTTGGTTTTGCGAGTTTGGTTGAATCGGCGCTGTTGTCCCAGCCGTGTTCCCTTGTGCTGCAACGATAATTTCATTGGCTTGTTCCATTGGTTCTTCTGGTGTGGGATCGATGTAAGGCTTGTCGCCGGCCAGATTAGGCGGCGCGGCGGCCATGATGGCAGATGTGTTCGTTATTTTGCGCGAGATATGTGGAGTTTTTTTACCGTTAGTGAGCTTTTAAATGTGATTATAGAATGTTATTTTGGACAAAGGGAGTAATGACAAATTTCCAAAATCAAATTCAATCAATATAATTAATTAAGATTTTCACTATTTTAAAATTCCCCCCCAAAAAAAAACGGATAGATACAATAAATTACCAAAAAAAATGTCACGATTTTCAAATTATTGAAGTTCCATATTTGAAAATTTTATTTGATCATAGAAACTATATAAGATAGTGATTCTCTCCCTAATAGTTCATCCAAAGAAAAAAGAAAAGAAATGACTCGATCTCTATCGTTGGGTAGATTACTAATTATTGTAGCTTCTTTTCAATTGGCTTGTTTATCTTATATAGCTGCGAATTTAATTGATAATATTTGTAATACCAAAGGTCAGATAAATCCATCTAAATGTTTGGAACTCATAAGAGGTGATCCTCGTGCTGCTAAGGCAGATCTTTTTGGGTTAATCCGAATTGGAATTGATAGTGATCACAATGTCGCTCAAGCAGCTATAGCGACTGTTGGCGTGCTTTTTCAAAATACGAGGGATCAAAAAATGAAAATACGATTGAGAAATTGTTTAGAGAGTTATCTAATCATCCAAACTTCTCTTAAGACGGCATACGACGCATTGACGAAGATGGATCGCGAATCTATTAAAACTAATGCACATAAAGCTCGTGATCAGGCAGGAATTTGCAAAAATCAATTTCGTACACCACCAAACGAGCTGCAAATGTTTATTTATTATGTAGAAATACTTTCTCATTTCACTGACATTGCAGCAAGTCAAATGCCAAAATGAAAGGATAGATAAAGTGTAAACAATGCAATAATATGAAGATAAATATGTTTTATCTCTTAATTCAATAAATATAAAATAAATTGTTTTAATGTTTGTTTATTTTATATAATTCACACATATTAAATTGGTTTTAATTTATAATTATATATTTATGATTTATTGCAATATGTTGCACCTCAGGGTGGGTAACGGTCCGGTCCGGTCTGTCGGTCCATCCATTTTCAGACCGGTTCGGTCTGGTTCTAAGTTGGCTAAACCTGGGATACGAACCGGTAAGGAAAACCGGGTTAACCGGTCCCGGTCCGGTTCCGGTCTGATTCTTACCGGTTCCAACCGTTTTTTTACTTTGTTTTTAGTTTGTTTTAAAATTGATTTAATACAACTATTTACATTGGGTAACACTTCCATCCAATATTGATGGTCAAATATTCACATCACATCCATTGATTATTATAACAAAACACATGCCATTAGATTAATTAGTTATTTTTGTAAGTTTAAAACATAGGGTATGTGTATTAATATAATTGGTGTAGGTTCATCCAATATTGGATGGAAGAATTTTTCATTTACATGCTTATAAATTATAAATAAATATGTTTGTACCTTGCTTTGATTTTTGTACATAATTTTTTTCTATACTTTGATTATTATTTGTACATTTGTTAAAAAATATTATTATCATTATGAATAAATATATTATAAAACATATTCAATTTTTAAATTTTTTTTTGGATACTTTATTTTTTAATACATGTTTTTTTTTCAAACTTAAGTTGTATTTATTTTTTTGTTTGTTTAAAATCATTAATTATTTAATTCTTTACCTCCTTAAATTATTTTGTTCATACTTAAGTTGTATTTGGTTTTTTATATCATTACCTGTTACTGATACAATGTGTATCTTCTATTTATTTAGTCATACAAATACAATTCACAATTTGTAAAATTTACTGATTAATTAAATTAAACTTATAATAAAAGAACTTGTTACAATTATAATTTAGATAATACATAACATAGTATATTGCAAACAACACCAAAAGAATGACCTGTGAGAAAAAGGGGTGGTTGGTGACCGTGCCCATGGAATTTAGGCTGCTTACGTACCTTATCTGTAAGTAGCGTGAAATACATACTCATAAAAGGATCAAGCCACCATGTAGTTCTTTTAACCTCCTTGGTAAAACTGTGAGTATGTTTTTTGATAAAGAACTTTAAATATATAAATCTACAAGAAAGAACTCACCGCTCATCTTCATCGGTCGGGTATGATTCTGCAGGACCTGTACCGTCACTTGAGCTAGACAAGTTGAGCACTAAATCCTCGTCGTCAGATAAAGCATCCAATTGGTCATGTGTTCGGGTGTCTACCTTCATGTAGTCTTGTAGCTCCACCACCCTTTCTAATGTAGACCCGATCATACTCTGCTGTTGATCGGAAAGTTTTTTCTTACCCTCACTGAAAGCTGACTCTGATGGAACTGAGGACGCTGGTATAGCGAGCAGGTCACGTGCCATGAGAGACAAAATAGGCCCGCTAGTATATTTTCTCCAATAACCCAAGATATCGTAGTCTTCCACATGCGGCTTATGGACAAACTTAAAAAAAGTCGAGATCATTAATTGTTTCTTGGTTACGGATTGTTGTCGCTCCGTTTGATGCATCTATCATCTTCTTTCCAGCTCTAGATCTCACAACACCCACCTGTACAGGTTGTGGGGTGCGGAGTGGTCTACCGTCGTGACATAACTTAGCCACATAAGTCTTGTACAAGTCACACATTATCTCCTCCACTTTCTTCATGTAGGCATCGGTATCAACGTCGGAGTAACCCATAGATACATAAATTGTTAAGATAAATTCCCTTGTATACGACAACTTGTATCGCTGATCAAGGACACAACATATAGCAAAAACATATGGGAAAGGGTCGTAGTACTTCAAGAACTTTTCCATCATCGGTATAAGTATATCTTCGAGTCCCCTAGTTAAAGTATACTCCTTCATATTTAAAGCCATGTCATAAACCATTTCTAATACCTGGTGACTCGTAGGATTGTATGTTGCCGATAAAACTGTTGTGGTATAGCTAAAAAGTTGGAGGAAACCGACTATTTCGCTAATAATTTCCCAATCCCTAGTTTCAATAAAGTTGTCGCTAAAGTTCTCGTTGTTGATGCTCGTTGGAATATCCTTAAACTCCAACGCACGTTGCAACATCAAGTATGTTGAATTTCAACTGGTAGGACAGACTAATCACAATCTCTTATACTTAAACCTGTAGACTTACATTTATTTTTAAAGGCCCACATTAATGCTAGAGTGTTTATAATACACGTGGACGCTTTCTTAATCTTCTTTACTATATTCGGTCCCACCGTTTTCTTACCTGACACGACGTTATAAGTCACACCGACACATGCAATACTATCGCTTACTGTCAAATTAATTATGTGACAGTTACACTGGATATGAAAAAGCTCGTGGTAATACGTTGACCTATCGGTGAAGTGTTTAACAAGGTCGGGGATAGAGGCAACCATATTTGACCCGTTGTCAAATGTACACGAAAGCACACAACTAGTTATATTATAGGTCAACGCAGTAGCAGTTATTAATCATTGATGTTACTACTAGTTGGACGTTCACTCACTACACAAAAACAGATTATGCGCTTCTGGAGTAACCATTTTGGATCAATCCAATGATAGGTTATTCCTAGTATCTTCAAGCTGTTTTTAACTTCCCACATGTCAGATGTTAAGCAACATCTGCTGCTTAGATTTTTAGCTAGTCCGCAAGACTTAACTTAAGGTCCTTATAGATTTTTTTCATAACTGTTATTAGAGTAGTCCTTGGGATTGGCTCGTAACACGGGTTTGCGAGTTTCTTATGAATCTGGCTAGATTTGGACTCTCTACATGACTAAACGACTGAGCATCAGATCATGTGTATATTACCATTTATTGACGAGTAAGTTCTATGTTAGGGCTAAAGGCTTTTCCGGTATGGGGGTTAATAGTAGTTTGTGTTAGGCTACTCCTACCCGTCTTATGGACATTTTTTTATATGTTTAATAAACTTAGCAGTAGATTTATCAACACCCAAGTTGTATGATATTTTGCATACCTTACACTCCGCCATACCAACACGTGGTTTGTCCTTCACGATGAACAATTATTATTAGGACTGACCCAGTGCTTATATTACACATTAACTATTGGGCCTGACCCAATGGTAATAAAAAATTAAACAACTATTGAGTTTGGCCCACTAGTAAAATATAAAGTTTTTTCCTTTTCTTTCTCTCACCCAGTAGACTATATATATTAACATAAATGTAGAAAAATTCTCCGAAATTTCATGACCCAATTTTTCATTCAACTTAATTAAAACTTGGGATATTGTGTGTAAAGAGGTAACTAAAGCAATTTGAGAGTTTTTCTCTTCGTAAATTCTCCTAAAGAAACTCAATCACACCATCATTACTATTATACCCAAGTTGGACGATGTTGATACCATGAGAGGTTATCTACCTATCTCTTGTTGTACATCATCTATAAATCCATCACGATCATTCTCTCAAGAGACTTATGCCGACTCCCAATGGACTTGTAGACAAAGAACAGTCGTATTTTGTTCCAGGTAGACTTATGACTGACAACACCAATATTATTCTTTAGCTCTTGAGAAGATATTCTAGTAAAACGTAGCTCACCGAGATACACGGTACAAAATGATATTTGTTAAGCGTTTCATTTGGTTTCTTGGGATTGCGTACGTGAGGTAGGGGGTTGAATTACCCTAAGAGGTTTATCGATTGGGTTACGGGATATATCATATCACCTTCATACTCGATTCCAATCAACAAGGAAGCTCGTATTTTCTTTAAAAGGAAGAAGGTCTTAAGGCAAGGTGATCCACTATTTCGTCTTATACTTGGAATATCTTTCACGCCTCATTTAGAAAAGTTACTTAGAAAGAACCATTCAAATTTCACCCTAAGTTTGATCAAAACATCATTCACATTGCATTTTTCGATGATCGAAATCAAATATCTATTACTTGGGCATTAAACTGCGCGAGCTACATATTATCAAAGTTTCTACACAACTTAGCAAGGTGTGTCATGCCATTACATAATGGATATGTAAGTCATTCTCTTACGTAGGAAAATTAGAGCTTATTCGAGCGGTCGTGCAAGGAATCATATTCTTTTGTCTTTCGATATTCCCTGTTCCAAATACCTATGTACTAAAGATTATAACATTTTGTCGCAATTTCTTTTAGAACTCTAACAAAATTAAGGTTGAGTTGGATGATGCTTGTATGCCTAAAAATGAGGTGGGGGGGGGGGGGAGAGACTTAGTCTTAAAGGTCTCCTGGCATTGAACGAGGCCCTCCTCGTAAAAATTATATGGAAAATATGTAAACATAAGAAATCTCTATGGATTAAATGGGTACATAGTAAATTTTGAGGAATACGTAATTTTTGGGATTGACATAAGAAGGATGGTGACCCACAGTTGTTCAAGACTCTTTACTATATAAAAACTTGGCTCCTCAATGCATATGGTACTAAAGAGCGTGTGAAAAAAATTTGGTATGGATTAGCTACAAAAAATGGGTACCTATTTACAAAATGGGGAACCGTTTTCAATTACCAAAATTAGGAATGTTTTAGTCTCGCAAAATAGGAACCCGTTTTCCCAAACCCGGAACCCGATTTTGGCAACTGAGATTGGATATATTTTTGTCTCGCAATTTGGGAACTTGCTTCTCATACCGTGATCCCGATTAAGAGTTGTAGAATATTTAAAAGAACATATGATTTTTTTAGACGAAAGGCAGTTGAAAGGCCTTGGACCACATTCGTTTGGAATCCTTGCATTACATTCAAGCACACTATCATATTATGGCTCGCAACAAAGGGACAAATCAACACAAAAGATCGAATCATCTACATAGAACCAGATCTGATGTGTATTCTTTGCAAGAAAGAGACAGAGACAACAAAACATATTTTTTTCGAATACACCTTTATTGATGAGATAGGAGTGGCTATACGGTGTTGGGTTGGGATAGAAAGAGATATGTCTACTATACAAAGTACACTCAAGTGGTTGAAAAAAGATAAATCACGAGTGGCTTGGAAATCTAAGGCATGGAAGATGGCTTTTTCAAGGAAGTGTATATGATTTCGCAAGCTCACAACAAACTTAGTATGGAGGGTCTGTCCACAATTCTTCCCACATAGACTCCTTGTATTGATTAGATGAGAGAAAATAACTCAACCTTTTGTTAGTTTTTTCGTTAGCATTTAGGTCGAGTAATTTTTGCCGGGAGAGCCACTTTGGACTCGGAGCCATTAACTAGAGGAGGAGACAGATTCAGAGGATGCTCTAATGGAGTGGAGCCTGCACTAGGGGGAAATTCCATCTGATTAAATAGATCGACGGTTTGGAGTCCTCGACTGGCCTATTGCGCGTTGAACCAACTCATAAAATAGTCTATCTTATCCGGCTGGCTCGGGGATTGCTGCATGCTAGCGGTAGATAGTGACAAATCCCTAGGCAGAAAAATAAACTGGTCATTTACCTAGATCCCAGTCCCAGTATGGTCTTGCCTCGCGAGTTTCTCTTTTGTTTTACCTGCATTCAAATAACAAAATTTAAACAATGTTTATTTCTTAAGGAGTTGTAAATTTGACAATCCATGTAGAATCACCACAACCGATGAGGCACCTATTATTTGGGAGTGGTGGATCATTTCTATCACCGTCTCCCCTATGTCCTTGTAGTATTACATCAACTATCTAGTTGATGGAAATCAAAATTCAAATTATGTTCTTAAACAAATGGTCAAGCCGAAATCTCTAACCAAGACGTATAGTGTCTACCGCTTATCACCCGCAAGCATACGGTCTAGTCAAAATCTCTAACCAAGAGATTAAATCTATTCTTGAGAAAACCGTAGGACCAGCTAAGAAAGATTGATCAACGGCTTATAGAACATCTTTCAAAACTCACTAGGTACATCTATATACCGAATGGTGTATGGTAAGGCTTGCCACTTACCACTTGAGCTTGAGTTAGGTACGTATTGAGCGACAAAATAATTGAACTATATTAGCCAAAGAGAAGAGAATGATGCAATAGAATGAACTTGATGAGTTCCACTTTCATGCCTATGAGAATACAAAACTCTACAAAGAGAAAACCAAGAAATGGCATGATAAGCGGCTTCGTGCGAAGAGGTTTGAAGTGAAACAAAAGGTCTTCAAATATAATTCCAAGTTCAATAATTATACGGGGAAGTTGAGATCAAAGTGGCCGGGTCCGTTCATTGTCACTAAGGTCACACCTCATGGAGCGATAGAGATCTAACATCCAACCAAACACTGAACATTCATGGTGAACGATCATCGTTTAAAAATATATCATGGAGACGAGGATACCATTCGTGGGAGAATCAAAATCGTGGGGAGGTCATGTACATGTCCAACACTAGCTAAAAATGGGTTGAGCTATCTTTAACCAAATCAAGTGAGCCCAAAAGGCCCCAATACGTTTTTAGATTAGTATATAAGCATTTTAGAAGCTCATTATTTAGCAAAATTGAAAAATTACTACAGAGAGAAGAGCTACACGCCTGGATTAGAAGAGGAGAAGGGTTTCCACCCAATTCCACTATTCTCCGCCATTCGACATCCGTTGCCATTCAAGTATTAGATTATTTTCATTTCGTTTTACATTCTAAACATGATTTTGGTATTACTTATATTTAGTTTTCAGTTTTACATTATGAACTTAACCTCTTTTACTTGAGGATTGCTATGGGTATGAACCTTTGATCACTAATTTCATGTTTAATTAATTTTGGAATACTTATGTTTAAATGAATTGGGTTATACTCCATTGATTATATATTAAGCTCATTTCTAAAGTGCCTTGATCAAGTATTAATTAGTGTTTGTAGTCTCAACTATCATCCAGGAAGGGGTTGGATTACAGAATTAGTATATAAACGTTTGGTGTGCGTTAGTGAACCGGGAGGTCTTAACTAACTAAGTAGTTACTAGGTTTTAATCAACTAGCATTTGAAAGCATTTGTAGGGTCATCCAGGAGGGGACCCAGTGTCGTAGGGTAGTTTCCTATCTACTTGGGAGAGATTTGGGAGGATCTTTGAACCCCGACTAGTATGAAAAGACCAATTCGCCTTTATATCGAATAACATTTAAATAGTTGACTTTGGAAATTACTAGGAAGACTCAAACTCGCTCAAGATTGTAAAGTCTCTTCTTGTTTTTCTGATTCAATCAGCCAACTTCTCTCGGTCTCAAGAATGTTCTTTATAATAATATTCGCTTCTGCAGAATCTAATAATACGAAACTTCTATTTCCTAACAAATCTGCTCTTGCCCTGGACTCGATGTTGAGTCCTCCATAGAACATGGTTAATTGATATTCAGGCGAGGAGACATTGAATGGACACCTTGCTTTCTTTTCGTAAAATGTAACCATGCTTCACCAACACTCTCCCCTTCTTCTTGCATAAATTGTTCAAGATCCAACATATCCTTTAATCATCTACTATCCGGATAGAATCGGTCTAGGAATTTGGATTGAAGCTTGTCCCAATCTGGAATAACATCGGGGTATTGGGTGTTGTACCAATCGCTTGCACTTCCAGTCAAAAAGAACTGGAACATAATGTAATACATCTGCTCCTTTGTAACGCCTTTGATAGTATAGGTGTCATAGATTTACATGAATCTCTGAACATACCAGACCGGATCTTGTTATGCAGGACCGCTAAATGGTCCATGATTCGCAAATTGCGCTATCATGCCTGGTTCTGGTATAAATTTAGCTGCTTGGATTTCTGGAGTGCGGATTCCTCTTGGTTGCACTCCGAATAAGATGGGAAGATCAAGTCTCCTTGGGCTCGCCATCTGTAAAAATCTGTAAAACAAAACTAAAAGCAACAACGTAAAATAGAACTAACTGAAATATAAGCACTAAATAAATGAACAAGGACTAACGGTGTAATCCCCGGTAGCGGCCCCAAAAACTTGGTGTCTCCTAAGGTGCGTTAAATACTAGATAAAATAAGTTCAAAATAAACACCCTAGGCTAGCACGGTTATGCAAGTATACAGGACGTATGCAAGTTTTAATGATAAATAAGATTCGTTCCTCAGAGACTACGAAAGTTAGAGAGAACTTATGCAAATTATCAAATGAAAATATAAAAGCTAGAATAAATAATACACAAGAAATAAAAGACTAAAAAGATTTTTTTTGTTTGGTTTTTATAAATAGAAAATTAAACTACTAAATTAAAGACTAAAAATTAAATAAGCAAGGAACAGATAGTATGAAAGTTTAGCCTGAGAAATTAGCAAGTAATCCCCACTAGGCTTCTTCCTTCTAAACATGTAAGGGTGAATCATGTAGTATTGCAATAATCAGGATTCTAAATTCCCTCTATCCCCGGAGAGCAAACTAGGGTGGCTACCTCACAATCACAAGGGGACCTTAAATAAGATGATCCGTGCCTATAGGGTCCTAAGTAAGGTTGTCCTCCTAATGATGATTGGTGATTAAATTAAACCTTAGTGATTATCTAGTTAGGCTAATCTTGTCAGGATTATTCTGTACACTAGACGCTATGTGGTGTTTAAATAATTAGACACCCCTTCCGGGTGACCATCTAACTATTATTAAAAAAAAAGGTAATGATATATGTTTGCAACCGCAAGGAAAACAGACAATAAATCAAAACACATAATCGGAGAAATAAAACATGGATTTAATTTAAAACATATAATTCCCAAATTAGATAGATGTTAAACAAGTATACGGTTCATACCCATATTCTAAATCTCAATGCTAAATAAATTAGTTCATACTAAGAGAAGAAAAGAAAAATATTACAAATTTGACGACTTGTGAAGACATATTTTGATGCACAACTCCTTCCAGACTTCTTTTCTTGTGTTGTAAGCTTCTTCTTGGCTTAAGGCTTGCCAAGAATGATTTTTTAATGATAAGAGGGTGTATTTATAGGTATATGAAACCCTAACACGTTTTCTTGGAGAGGAAGACAAGGTATTGGAATTCTAGCCCAACTCAAATTCGTAGCCCTAAAATATAGGCTAGGTAAGATTTTTGATGCTGTTTTGTTTTTGCCGTAACTCCTCCAATACTTATCCATTTGACTTGTTCTTTATATCGAAACTGATCATCTCGGAAAGCTCTATCACTTTGCTCAGACCTTTCTTCCAAATTCCTAGCCAATCTTGAGTTATGATCACGTTTATGTTGGTAGTTGCTGGAATTCAGATTTATTTGACAACTTTATCTTTTCCTTTTTAATATTTCTTTCCTTTATCTCCAATCCCCCATGTATATCTTCTTTACCTTATCTCCTATAATTAATTTGGCATCTAATTAATTTTTATATATCTCTAAAGCTTCACATTTAGCAAATAATTAAATCACATATACTTTAAAAATAATAAATCATCAAATCAAGACAAGAAATAAGAAAATATATTAATATACATAAAATTTGACTATTAATCTAATAAATACACCTAAAATGATGTCTCCAACTAAAATTAATTTATAAAAAATAGGGAGACATCAATATAAATAATTTTTTCTTATAATATAAAATGTTATTTTGGACACAGGGAGTAATAACAAATTTCCAAAATCAATCAATATAATTAATTAAGACTTTGACTATTTTAAAATTTCTCAAAAAAAAAAAGGATAAGTACAATAAATTACCAAAAAAAATGTCACGATTTTTAAATTATTAAAATTTCATATTTGAAAATTTTATTTGATCATAGAAACTATATAAGATAGTGATTCTCTCCCTAATAGTTCATCTAAAGAAAAAAGAAAAGAAATGGCTCGATCTCTATCATTAGGTAGATTACTAATTATTGTAGTTTTTTTTCAATTGGCTTGTTTATCTTATATAGCTGCGGATTTAATTGATAATATTTGTAATACTAAAGGTCAGATAGATCCATCTAAATGTTTGGAACTCATAAGAGATGATCCTCGTGCTGCTAAGGCAGATCTTTATGGGTTAATCCGAATTGGAATTGATGGTGATCTCAATGCTGCTCAAGCAGCTCTAGCGACTGCTAGCGCGCTTTGGGGGAAAACGATGGATCCAAAAATGAAAATACAATTGAAAACTTGTGTCGATAGTTATCTAATCATCCAAACTTCTCTTAACACGGCATACGACGCATTGCCAAAGATGGATCGCGACTCTATTAGAACAAATGCCCGTAAAGCTCATGATCAGGCAGGCATTTGCAAAAATCAATTTCGTACACCACCAAAAGATTTGCAAATGTTTATTCATTTTGTAGAAATACTTTCTCATTTCATTGACATTGCAGCAAGTCAAATGCCAAAATGAAAGGATAGATAAAGTGTAAATCAATGCAATAATATGAAGATAAATATGTTTATCCCTTAATTCAATAAATATAAAACAAATTGTTTTATTGTTTGTTTATTTTATTATAATTCACACATATTAGATTGGTTTTAATTCATAATTACATATTTATGATTTATTGCAATATGTTGCATCTTAGGGTGGCTAACGGTCCGTTTCGGACCGGTTCGGTCCGGTCCTTAGCGGAGCTGGGCCTCACCGGCCTGGTCTGGTCTATCGGTTCATCCATTTCCGGACCGGTTCGGTCCGGTTCCAAGTTGGCTAAACTAGGGATACGAACCGGTAAGGAGAACCGGGATAACCGGTCCCGTTGCAGTTCTTACCGGTTCCAACGTTTTTTTACTTTGTTTTAAAATTGATTTAATACAACTATTTATATGCTTATAAATTATAAATAAATATATTTGTACCTTACTTTGATTTTTGTACATAGTTTTTTTTCTATACTTTGTTTTTTATCTGTACATTTATTAAAAATATTTTATCATTATAAATAAATAGATTATAAAACATATTCAATTTTTAAAACTTTTTTTTTTTGGATACTTTGTTTTTTAATACATGTTTTTTCCAAACTTAAGTTGTATTTTTTTTGTTTGTTTAAAATCAATAATTATTTAATTCTTTACATCCTTAAATTATTTTGTTCATACTTAAGTTGTATTTGTTTTTTTTCATATCGTTATCTGTTATTGATACAATGCGTATCTTCTATTTATTTAGTCATACAAATACAATTCACAAATTATAAAATTTACTGATTAATTAAATTACAACTTATAATAAAAGAACTTGTTACAATTATAATTTAGGTAATACATGACAGAGTATATTGCAACAACACCAAAAGAATGACATTTGAGAAAAAAAGAGGGTTTGGTGATTGTGCCTATGGAATTTAGGATGCCTATGTACCTTATTTGTAAGTAGCGTGAAATGCATACTTAGAAAAGGATCAAGCCACCACGTAGTTCAACCCCCTTGGTAAAACTGTTAGTATGTTTTTTGATAAATAACTTTAAATATATAAATCTACAAGAAAGAACTCACCGCTCGTCTTCATCGGCCTGATATGATTCTAAAAGACCCGTACCGTCACTTGAGCTAGATAGGTTGAACACTAAATCCTCGTCGCCAAATAAAGCATCTAATTGGTCCTGTGTTTGGGTATCTTCTTCCATCCAGTCTTGTAGCTCTACCACCCTTTCTAATGTAGACCTGATCATACTCTGCCACTGATCGGAAAGTTGTTTCATACCCTCACTGAAAGCTGACTCTGATGGAACTGAGGACGCTGGTATAGGTAGCAGGTCACGTGCCATGAGAGAAAATACAGGCCCACTAGTATATTTTCTCCAATAACCCAGGATATCGTGGTCTTCCACGTGCGGATCATGGATAGACTTAAGGTAAAAGTCGAGATCATAACTTGTTTCTTGGTTATGGATTGGTGTCGCTGCGTTTGATGCGTCTATCGCCTTTCCAGCTTTGGATCTCACAACACCTACCTGTACATGTTGTGGGGTGGGGGGTGGTCTACCGTCGCGACATAACTTAGCCACATAAGTCTTGTACAAGTCACACATTATCTTCTTTACTTTCTTCATGTAGGCATCGGCCTCAATGTCGGAGTAACCCCTAGATACATAAATTGTTAAGATAAATTCCCTTGTACCGACAACTTGTATCGCGGATCAAGGACACAGCATATATCAAAAAATTATGGGAAAGGGTCATAGTACTTCAAGAACTTTTCCATCATCGGTATAAGTATATCTTCTAGTCCACTAGTTAAAGTATACTCCTTCATATGTAAAGCCATGTCATAAACAATTTCTAATACCCGGTGACTCGTAGGAGTGTATGTTGCCGATAAAATTGTCGTGGTATAGCTAAAAATTTGGAGGAAACTGACTAATTCACTATTAATTTCCCAATCCCTTGTTTCAATAAAGTCGTCACTAAAGTTCTCGTTGTTGATGCTTGTTAGAATATCCTTAAACTCCAACGCACGTTGCAACATCAAGTATGTTGAATTCCATCTGGTAGGACAGACTAATCGCAATATCTGATAATTAAAACCCGTAGACTTACATTTATTTTTAAAGTCCCTCATTAATGGTGGAGTGTTTCTAATACACGTGGACGCTTTATTAATTTTCTTTACTATATTCGGTCCCATCGTTTTCTTACCTGACACGATGTTATAAGTCACACCAACACCTACAATACCGTCGCTTACTGTCAAATTAATTATGTGACCGTTACACCGGATATGAAAACCCTCGTGGTAATACATTAACCTATCAGTGAAGTGTTTACGTTGACCTGTACGTGGTAATACGTTGACCTATACGTGGTAATACGTCGAGGCTGATAATTGTTACCTTGGGGACGCGGCTGATATGCGTATGTCGGATTCGAATATTGGAAACCAGGATGGTTTCTGTTTGGTTGATATCCTTGACCACCAGAACTGAAATTACCTCGATTAGAAACAAACATCACAGATTCTGGATTACTCTGACAATTCTCCCATTCATGATCTTGAACACCACAATTCGAACAACCATAAATTTCTTGCGTAACATTAACATCTGATCTTCTACCTGAAAATCCTTCTTTCACTGTTAACGTGAGTTGCTTCAGTTGCTGCTCCAATGTATTCTTTAATTTTTTCTCTAGTGAGGAAAGCTTATCTTCGATATTCACATTATTAACTCCACTTCGAAGAGGTGTTCTCACAGTGTTCCAACCCATTTAATTCTTTACAGTTCTATCTAATATCACTTTCGCGTGAACTGGTTGTACCCGCAAAAATCCACCACCACAAAGCAAATCTAAGTCTTTCCTCAATTGACCATCAAGGCCTCTGTAAAATATCTTCATTTGTTGCATCTCTGTAAGGCCATGATCAGGAACTCTTCTCAAACAAATCTGAAATCTTGACCAACTTCTACCCAAAGTCTCTTCTTGCTCTTGTCTAAACGAAGTTAACTCAACTTGTGCGTCTAATCTCATATTTGTTGGGTAGTATCTATCGAAGAACGCGATCTGTAATGCGTCCCATGTAGTAATTGATCCAAGTTCTTGATAATTATGCCATTCACTTGCTCCATCAATAACAAAATATCTGAAATTTGCGTAATATATTTGCTCTCTAGTTACTCCTTGCGTAATGTAGGAGTCGCAAATTTGCATGAACTTCTGTACAGCACTGATTGGATCTTCTCCAGGTGCTCCTCGGAGATTACCATAATTATGAAACTGGGATAACATACCAGGATCGGGTCTGTATCTCGCGACGCTAATATCTGCAGGGCCAATTCCGAGGGGAGGAGCTCGGTATGGAGCTTGTTCAGGACCGTTAATAAACCACTGATCATTATTCTAAAGAGGTTGAACTTGTTGAAATCTTTGACCAGGTGGAATATTCTGACCATTATTTTGCTGATTCATTTGTTGATCTTCAACTTCTTCCAATTCTGCGTCTCTAGCTAACCTCTATTCTAACTCTTTTGCTTCTTTCACTTCTTTCTTTTTCATGTTTGCGATTCTGACTAATAACTCGGGGTCGTCAAGAATAATGACTTCCTCGAGCATACACCAAAACCTGTAAACCTGAGAAAGGAAGAACAAATAAAGCGTAAAACTGAAAAATAAAAATGCAACTAAACACTAAAGGATAAACACCAGGGTCACACGCTACCGTCCCCGGCAGCGGCGCCAAAAACTTGGTGGGTCCTTATGTGTTATGAAAATAAATGCTAAGAATAGAGGAACCACAACAGCAAGTGTACGGTTGTCCCAAGTAATATATGATAAACAAGTTCGTTTGCAGTGACATATTAGGTTGACTCTAATGCTAATCAAGTAGTAATTTAATTGCAAATATGAAAATATAAATTTGTTTTGGTTTTCTAAAGCTAAGACGCAAGTAAATTAAATACTATATTGATTAAACTAATAATGAAAGTAATGCAAATAAAGGGGTAGACGCAAGAGAGAGAAGTACTTGAGTCACGCAAGGGTTTCACCGCAAACTTTCCTAATTAATGTTTTATGATAAGGGCCGAATAGTTATAATTGTGTTAGCCGGGACTCTAAAATATCCTTACCCCCGTCAGGGTGGACTAAGGAGATCTCCTACGGTATTCTAAACTCCGTCAGGATGGATAAAACTACTTTCAGATGGTTCAAGTTCTTACCTCGTTGGCTATTGATTAGTCAAGCCTGTCAAGGTCATTGGCAAATACCAACGGCAATTACCTAGTTCTGTATCTAAACCCCCCGTCAAGGTGATCAATACGCCACTATATTGAATAGCCCATATACTAATAATCATCCCTAGGTCGCGAGTCTAAAGATAATAATTCAAGTTTAAAGTAATTGTCAACACAACTAACTAATTCAATTTCAATTGTAAAAATCCCAAATTAGAAAAACATGAATTAATCAACAATGGGTTCAACCCAATTTGCGATTCTCAAGTACAATTTAAGTTTAGCTCATACTAACAAAAATAACTGAAATAAAATAATTTGGGTTCATAATGAATTACAAAAATAAGAAAAACCTAATTGAAGGATTGATTTTGCTGTTGTTGGAAGAAAGAATTCTCCAGCTTCAGCGTTTTCTCTCTGACTTCTCCGAAGCGTTGCTCCTTTGTAAAATATGAGTTGTGTGTTAAAAAATGAAGTCTAAGGCTTATTTATAGTGGAAAAAACGGACTGGTCTTTAATCTTATAAGTGATCAGGTTAAATGATATAAAAGCCCAATCCTTAAGTTAAATCCCGTAACTGCTGTATAGCTGTTACTAATACATCTGTAACTTTTGCTCTGGACTCGGAATGACTCCATCCAACTTGCTAACTCTTCCTGACTTCGAGCTCTATCATCCTTCTTTTATTCTCCAAGGCTGAATCAGTGGCTAAGAAGCTAAAAAACAGTGATTTGTAACAACATTCCAGATTCTCTTCCCATCTACTAATTTTTTCGAATCAACTTTCTTCGCCTTTGACTTTAACGTTCAATCCAAGACTTTAATTCTCGTTTCTTCTCATTGTCTTGATATTCCATCAAATCATAAAACTAAGAACTTTACACTAAAAACAAACAAATTAACGCGCAAAAGCTCTAAAACACAAATAATCCAAATCCAAGGGAATAAATCGTAATATGATCAAATAAGCTTAAAAGTCTAGTAAATAAGTCAAACAATAACCTAATTTGATGTCTCCCAAGGGCATATAATTAGAAAAAAAGGGAGACATCAAATGGGGGTTGAATTTCCCTAAGAGGTTTATCGATTGGGTTACAGAATATATCATATCACCTTCATACTCGATACCAATCAACTAGGAAGCTCGCATTTTCTAAGGGAAGAAGGTCTTAAGGCAAGGTGATCCACTATCTCCGTTCATTTCCGTCTTATGCTTGGAATATCTTTCACGCCTCATTTAGAAAAGTTACTTCGGAAGAACCATTCAAATCTCACCCTAAGTTTGATCAAAAAATCATTCACATTGCATTTGTCGATGATCGAAATCAAATATCTATTACTTGGGCATTAAACTGAACGAGCTACACATTATCGAAGTAGGCGTGTCATGCCATTACAGAATGGATATGTAAGACACTCTCTTACGTAGGAAAATTAGAGCTTATTCGAGCGGTCTTGCAAGGAATCACATTATTTTAACTTTCGATATTACTTGTTCCAAAATACGTGTGTACTAAAGATTATTAAAATTTGACGCAATTTCTTTTAGAACTCTAACACAGTTAAGCTTGAGTGGGAAGATACTTGTATGCCTAAAAATAAAGGGGGAGGGGGGGGGAGGCTTAGTCTTAAAGATCTTCTGGCATTGAATAAGTTCTCCTCATAAAAATTATATGGAAATTATGTATACATAAGAAATCCCTATGGATTAATGGGTACATAGTAAATTCGGATGAATACGTAATTTTTGGGATTGACATAACAAGGATGGTGACCCACAGTTGTTTAAGAGTCTTTACCATATAAAAACTTTGCTCCTCAATGCATATGGTAATAAAGAGCGTGTGAAAAAAACTGGTACAAATCAACTACAAAAAATGGTACCCATTTTCACAAAATGGGGATCGTTTTTAGTTACCGAAATTAGGAATGTTTTAGTCTCGCAAAATAAGAATCCGTTTTCCCAAACCGGGAACCCGATTTTGGCAACTGAGATTGGAAATATTTATGTCTCGCAATTTGGGAACTTGTTTCCCATACCGTGATCCCGATTCAGAGTTGTAGAAAATTTATAAAAAACATGATTTTTTTTAGACGAAAGGCGATTGAAAGGCCTTGGACCACATTCGTTTGGAACCCTTGCATTACATTCAAGTACACTATCATATTATGGCTCGCAACAAAGGGACGAATCAACACAAAAGACCGAATCATATACATAGAACCAGATCTTATGTGTATTCTTTGCAAGAAAGAGACAGAGACAACAATACATCTTTTTTTCCGAATACACCTTCACTGATGAGATATGAGTGACTATACGATGTAGGGTTGGGATAGAAAGAGATACGTCTACTATACAAAGTACACTCAAGTGGTTGAAAAAAGATAAATCACGAGTGACTTGGAAATCTAAGGCATGGAAGATGGCTTTTTCAAGGAAGTGTATATGATTTGGCAAGCTCACAACAAACTTAGTATGAAGGGTGTGTTCCACAATTGACTATCTTTTTTTTTGCATTATATACTCATCTCGGAGAGATGATGGACTTTTGTTTCTTACCATATAGACTTCTTGTATTGATTAAATGAGAGGAAATGACTCAACCTTTTGTTAGTTTTTCGTTAGCATTTAGGACGAGTAATTTTTGCCGGGAGAGTTTGGACTCTCAGTCATTGAGTAGGTTCAAACCTGCACCAGTAGATTGGATGAGCAAGACTCTGGCCAGTGAGCTAATCCCAACTGGTTGCATTTTAATATATTCATTAACCCAATTAAAAACAAAGTGTATTTCTTTTATTTCCCTTTAATATTATTTGCTATTTGGATTAAAAAAAAAAACAAGATATAGAAATTTACAGCAAGGCTAAAATCGTCATTTGAACTGATAGCTACAAAAGTCTTCTTTGTTACAAAAGACCTACAACAACACACAGTGGACTGACTTCTTCACTCTCTATCCTCTCTATTAACTGTTATAGTAATCGGAGTTAGACCTTAATTTGGCCGTCAATGGCGGCCTCTGAAGAAACCGTAGTTGCAAATCCATCGACTCTCCGTTACGCTTTCGGAAATGTGTTTTCATTTTTCATTCTCTTACTCATCGGTGTTCTTGCTTTCTCCATCCGTCTATTCTCAGTAAGCTACATTTCTAGATCCGATCCTTCAAATTCAACACGAATTGTCACATTTCAATGCTTTCAATTCATTCATATTGCTAAATTAAACATAAATTGAAGTTTTAGAGTATTTCCCATAGTTAATTGATTAATTTGTTTTTGAATTTTGACAGGTAATTAAATATGAAAGCGTTATTCATGAGTTTGATCCGTATTTCAATTACAGAGTCACTCAGGTTTGAGTTACTCCTTTATTTATGGATTACTTTTCATTTAGAAGTGATTATAATCAATTAATATTCTCACAAGGAGTTTAGTCTTAATTTTTAACATTCTCGACAGATCTTGTATCAAAATCAGATTAGTACTTAAAATTTTACTTCTCCTATAAACTGAACAATATAAATTCTCCTTAAATAGTTTAAAAATTGTATTTACCTTCATTTCGATAATTAACAATCCTTTGTACACACTTAGCAATAACTAAATGTTATTTTATCTTTTCAGTTTCTCGTAAAGAACGGAATATATGACTTTTGGAATTGGTTTGATGATCGAACCTGGTAATTTAATCTAACTAATAACTAGTACATCTCATTTATAATACAGTAAAAAATTTAATCTATTTATTATCTTTTAAATGTTTTAGGTATCCTCTTGGACGTGTAATTGGTGGAACTGTTTACCCTGGATTAACATTAACAGCTGGCACTATGTGGAAGTAATTTTATTTTTACCTACTTTTTATCCTTGTTTACATTAATAATTACCTTGATGTAACTAAATAAGGCTTTTAACTTTATAATCACAGGATATTACATTCTTTGAATATTCCTTTATCTGTAGAAACTGTTTGTGTTTTTACTGCCCCTGTATTCTCTGCTTTTGCTTCTTGGGCAGCTTATCTTTTAACTAAGGTTTGTATTTCTTTATATAACTCAACATATATACATACATATATACATATATATGTCTAATTGACAATTTTTTATTGCTAATTTATGTTGTTCTTTAGGAAGTTAAGGGTACTGGTGCTGGATTAACTGCTGCAGTACTTTTATCAATGGTAAATATTTTTATTTAAATTTAATTTTTTAACTGTAAAAGTAAAAATATTTGACTTTGTACAGGTTCCTTCATATATATCCCGATCTGTAGCTGGAAGCTATGATAATGAAGCTGTAGCTATATTTGCTTTAATCTTCACCTTTTATCTCTACATTAAGGTTCAATATTTACTTTTTGCAACTTAAGTCCTTCAACTTTTCTACATGTTCCCTTATTTTAACTCTATTTTCAGACTTTAAACACTGGATCCTTGTTTTACGCTACTCTAAACTCCATAGCATACTTTTACATGGTAAGTATTATTTCGACTCAGTATATATATATATCTTGACAGTAAAAAAAAAAAATTAAAAATTCTGTTTCAGGTTTGTTCATGGGGAGGATATACATTTATTATTAACCTTATTCCAATGCATGTACTGCTTTGCATCGTAACTGGTCGTTATTCTTCTCGACTCTACATTGCTTATGCTCCTTTAGTAAGTTTACTAAAATACCCTCCTCCATAATTAAGCTATATACTAACATAATATCATCCTCATTATAGGTTGTTTTGGGTACATTATTAGCTGCTTTAGTTCCAGTTGTAGGTTTTAACGCAGTTATGACTTCTGAACATTTTGCTTCATTTTTGGTAAGCTTTTTTATATATATATATATATATTATTACATATCATTATTTAATATTTTTTATTGATTATAATTACTAGGTATTCATTATAATTCACGTGGTAGCGTTTGTATATTATATCAAAGGCATGCTTTCACCAAAAATGTTCAAAGTAGCTGTTACACTTGTTATATCCATTGGCCTGTAAGTCTAACAATAAAAAAAAAAAAATCAAACTTTTTATTTAAAATTTAATTTTTAATTTTACAGAGCAATTTGCTGTGGTGTAATAGCTGTACTTATAGCATTAGTAGCTTCAAGTCCAACTAAAGGATGGAGTGGAAGAAGTTTAAGTTTACTTGACCCGTAAGTAATTAAATTAATTAATTTTTTTATTAATAATTTTTTTTACGGTCTATATAAATTTTTTACAGTACATACGCAAGTAAATACATACCAATTATCGCGAGTGTTAGTGAACATCAACCACCTACTTGGCCTTCTTACTTTATGGATATCAATGTTTTAGCCTTCTTAGTGCCAGCTGGCATTATAGTAAGTTGATTTACTTTTTTACCCTTTATTTACTTTTATTTAACTATTTGAATAATACAGGCTTGTTTTTTTCCATTATCTGATGCAAGCTCGTTTGTTATTCTTTACATTGTCACATCTGTGTATTTCTCTGGTGTAATGGTAAGTAATTGATTTTTTTTATATTAATTAATTTTTTTTTATATTAATTAATTTTTTTTATTCTTTTAGGTGCGTTTAATGCTTGTACTTGCTCCAGCAGCTTGTATTATGTCAGGAATAGCTCTTTCAGAAGCATTTGATGTTTTTACTCAATCGATTAAATTCCAATTTCTTAATACACCAGAAATTGTTACGGTAAGTAATTAATTAAATTCTTTTTATTTCGTGGAATTAATTAATTTTTTTTTTCAGGTTAATGATTCTAGTAATGTAACACAGAAAGACGAAACGAAAGGTGAAAAAAGCGAAGAATTAGTTAAGGAAAGACCATCGAGAAAAAACAAGAAAAAAGAAAAGGAGAATTTGGAAAGAATTACAGAAAAGATTCCTAATAAAGTCAAAGCGAAAAAAAGACTTAAAGTTTTGCCTATTGAAGCTTCTTTTATTGCTATTTTCTTACTTGTCTTATTAGCTGCCTTCTATGTGGTAAGTAAATAAGAAAATGTAACTAATACTCAGATTTTTTCCATCAAAAAAAAAAAAAACTGGTTTTTTTTGTCCCAAAAAAAAAAACTGGTTTTTTTTGTCCCAAAAAAAAAACTGGATTTTTTTTGTCCCAAAAAAGAAACTGGTTTTTTTCTGTCCCAAAAAAGAAACTGGATTTTTTCTGTCCCAAAAAAGAAACTGGATTTTTTCTGTCCCAAAAAAAGAAACTGGATTTGTTCTGTCCCAAATAAGAAACTGGATTTTTCTGTCCCAAAAAAGAAACTGGATTTTTTCTGTCCCAAATAAGAAACTGAATTTTTCTGTCCCAAAAAAGAAACTGGATTTATTCTGTCCCAAAAAAAACTGGATTTTTTCTGTCCAAAAAAAAAAAAAAACTGGATTTTTTCTGTCCCAAAAAAAACTGGATTTTTTCTGTCCCAAATAAGAAACTGAATTTTTCTATCCCAAAAAGAAACTGGATTTTTTCTGTCAAATAAAAAAAAAACAGGATTTTGACTAAGTTAGATATTTTTGTTGTAGGTTCATTGTGTATGGGCAGCATCAGAAGCATATTCAGCACCTTCAATAGTTTTAACATCTCGTAATCATGATGGTCTTCATGTTTTTGATGATTTTAGAGAAGCTTATTCATGGTTAAGTCATAATACAGAAGTAGATGATAAAGTGAGTTTAGTTACTTTAATTTACATTAATTTCTATTTAAAAATAAATAATTAATTTAGTTTTATCAATTTTAAGGTTGCTTCTTGGTGGGATTATGGTTATCAAACAACAGCTATGGCTAATCGAACTGTTATAGTTGATAATAATACATGGAATAATACTCATATTGCTACTGTTGGTACTGCCATGTCATCACCTGAAAAAGCTGCTTGGGATATTTTTCATTCTTTGGATGTTAAATATGTTCTTGTTCTCTTTGGAGGTTTCTTTTTTTTTCTTTTTTTGAAAATAAATAAATAAAAATAATAAGAAAGTGACATCACGCTTATGTATTCAGGTCTTGTTGGTTATCCTAGTGATGACATCAATAAATTCTTATGGATGGTTAGGATTGGTGGAGGTGTATTTCCTCATATCAAGGAAGCTGATTATTTAGTAAGTTTTTTTTTTTTTTAATATTTGTAACAAATTAGTAATTAATTAATTAATTTTTTTTGTTTTATAGAGAGATGGTCAGTATCGTATTGATTCTCAAGCTACACCTACTATGTTAAACAGTCTTATGTACAAGCTATCGTATTATAGGTAAATATGATTATATATATATATATATTTTTTTAAATTTAATTTAAGTGATTTTATATAACAGGTTTGTTGAAACGGATGGTAAAGCGTATGATAAAGTGAGACAAACAGAAATTGGGAAAAAGTATTTTAAACTTACACATTTTGAAGAGGTAAAAGTACAAAAATTATTTAAAAATAAATTAATATGTGAATTTTAACTTTTGGTGTTTGTGTGTTTAATTTAGGTGTTTACTACTCATCATTGGATGGTTCGGATATATAAACTAAAACCTCAAAAGAATAGGATCAGGGGAAAGATTAAGAAATCTAAAGTGGTATATGCTTTTTTCTTGATTGTATTAAAAAATAAAGAAATTTAAAATGCTCTTGCTAATTTTAGTTTGTGTTTTTGTTTTGTAGAAATCGAGTACAAGTAGCTCGAGACAAAGTGGTACGAGGAAGAGGAATCCTTGGCAATAGAAGCGTTTTTTTGTTGTAGAACAGTTTAATACAGAATGTTTTATTTATGTATGTGCTTAATGAGAAACTATAACATAATTTTTCCTCGTAGAAATGAGAAAAACATAGATTTTATTGTCTCTAAATTCTTAATGATTTTGTTAGGATAGTGTTTGGCATGCATATATATTACACAAGCTCTAATATTCTTTTTAAATTTTGGATTTAATCACCCACAAATGTTAGTATGGTAGTTTATAATGGAGAATCCATACTATATAGAAAATTAGGATGCGTAATATTAGTTGAAATAAATTAGTTGAAATAAATTGTTTAAAGATAATTATCTCTTTTAAAATTCAAAGCTAATATTTAATTTAAAAATTAGTTAATTTTTTCTTTTTGGTTCAATAAACAATTCGGTTTCGTTTTTACAGTTTATCATTTTCCTTAAATTAGATTAGAATAAAAAAAAGTATAATATTAGGATTGGGCCTGTGCTTGTGTTGGTTGGGCTGGTATAAACTTTGGGCTTGGACTTGTGTTGGGCTGGCCCTATTAATAGTCCTTCCCTAAACCCTAAAAAGATATACCCGAGAAGAAGCGGCGAATTCATTCCCAACTGCTACTATCCACTCCCTTGACCTCCACGAGTACTCTCACTAAACAGACACCCCTTTCCCTTTGTACTGTTTTCCATTCGCCCCAGCAGTAGCCGAGTCTTCCAAATCTGAGTAGCTTTGCTAATGGGTGAAGGTGTGAACCCACATTTTAGCAATAAAGGTAAAGGTCAAATACCCGCGGGAGTAAGGGGGATCGGAAATAATTATGGTATGTCAATCTTTTTGATATCATTTAATTTAGCATGTATTTAAATATTTGTATAAATTGTTAAGCTTATGGTTTCTTTAGTTTCAATAACCATTTACAGGTTGTTAAATTAACTTTTCGTTCAAACAATTGTTTACACAAATACAAAACAAGTTAAGTCTCGACCAAAAAAAAGTATTATTGCATAATGTGAAAATATTGAGATTTGTCGAAGAAAAAAAAGAAAAATTGAAGATATTAAAGACCTTTATTTTGAAGTAATACGAGAGTTAAGTTGGTATTTTAACATAGGTGAGATGCACTGATAGGTGAGATGCACTAAATGTTGAATAGGTTTTGTTTAAAATGCTTTATAAAGAAAAATGCAAGTTAATATAACTGTAATTCTAAACTCCAATTGTAACAAAAACAAGTTATGTATCTTTGTTATACATGGTAGATGAAGAATTCGGCAAATGAAGAGTGGTAACTGTTTTTTGGTTTAATTTCACAAAAAAATCATTCATAACACTTAGTTTAATGGAGTTTGTAGTTGAAACACTAATTATTGATAGGGATTTCTTCTTTTATGCTTAGTAATCATGTTATAGGGTTTTACTTGAAAAGTAATGTATGTTAAAATAAGTTGAAGAGATAAAATTTGATATGTTAAATGATGAGATTAGACTAATTAGATTAGATTGTTAACAGATATGTTAATGTATATTTATTATTTTACATAAATCTAATATTAATTATGAATTATGTAGTGAAAAATTAAAAAAACGTCATTTTCCATTGAAAATTTTGCATCTTAAACTTTTTTCCTCATTAAGTCGTTCTTGGGCCCAATAAAATTACTAGGACGGCCCTGGCTCAAGCTTTTTGATATATATATATATATATAAAAGAGGCCATTGTCATGGAAGGCTATAGAGATAATGTCGTTTTAACACCGTCCTTGGTATTGGTACTGGGCGATGGGCGAAGAGGTTGTTTTTCTCCTTTCCCATTTTTGTCTTGATATGGCTTCGATTAAGTAGTGAAGGATATATTGAAAAGATTGGCTATATTTGATTATTGTGTTATTATGTATATCAAGGGGTTTGATCTACAATTTAACCATTTGTTATGTTCTTGTAGGTATTATGCACTTTTATTATTAAAAAACCTTTTGGTGTTAAATGAAGAATCTAAAGCAGCTTATGTGTCCATTCTTTGTTCAATATATGAAATTGAGAAGGTTGCTAAATAGGTTTACAAAAATTGGCATAACTTTAGTAATTTTATGGCTTAATTATATACAAAGTCATGCTAAAAATTACACCACTATTTAGTGTCGTTTCTTTCTCAACGAAAAGTTGGAGCTCAACTGGTCAAGTATCTTAGTTGTACTTAAACAACTACAAGCATTCGGGTGATCCTATTAGAGTACAAGCATTCGGGTGATCCTATTAGAGTATCATATCTTGTAAAAAAAACATAGATATAAAAATATTTATTGACTTGAATCTTGAGTCTTGAGGACAAGCTTTTTTGTGAAATAGATGGTGATGTAATGACTAATGAGATAGATAATATACGTGGCAGTAGAAGAGAAGATACGTGAAAGTCCAAGAATTATCCAATGCAACGTAGAAATCCAAGAAACATAAATGTCCTTCATATGTTAAACTTGTACCGTTAGTTTAGAATCTATATATATATATATCCATATGAAGACAATAAAGGAATCCAGAAAATAAATATTGTTTTTAATTTTTAGTTTATTGTTTAATCCTTGTATATTAAATATCCATCAATAAATTATGCTGGTTCATTAAAATTCATTACAAGATAAAATATGTTCGATTTTTCTCAAATTTTTATAACCTATCTTAAATTAAGCGAACATCTATGATTGTGTGATTAGTTGTGATCGTGTGATTAGCTAGCTTGGATAACATAAGTATTTAGTCCTAGATGGTTAATATGAAAGATAGAGAACGCTTCGTAAAAGCATCTCCAGTGGTCACTTTAAGCCCCTTTATTCGCATAAAATACAGAAAAGTTAAGTCACCAAAAAATGCTACAATAAATTTGTATACAAATTTACTGTTCACTTTTCATATCAATTAATGAATTAAAAAAAAAAATCAGAACAACACGGTAACAATATGTATGGATTTTTACCTTCAACAAACAACTCCTATATATATATATATATATATATCTTGTATCATTCAAAATTATATGAATACAAACAATTTGTTCAATAAAATTAAATTATTCTAATAATTTTTTGTTTCTGAATCAAGCAAAGCAAAAAAGAAAGGTAAAATCAAATTGTTTCAATCATTTATTCTTTCTGAATCAAGCAAAAGCAAAAAAAAAAAAGATAATTTCTATTTCTGTAATATTATTGTTGGTGTTTCTGATAAATAAAAGATGAATTATATATAGAGTCTTGGAGACACACTTTCTTCTCTATAGAGTAGTTTCAAAAAAGCTATTCTTCTTAGGGACCTCATTTTTACAATAGTCTTTCCTACCCTTACTAACACTAAAAGACAAAAAAGTGTGATGTCACTGTTTCTCTCTCCTCTACCTACCACTACCCACCTACTTCCGACCTCCGACCACCGACCACCTACCTCCGATCTCCGACCACCGACCTCCGACCTCCGACCACCGACCTCCGACCACCAATCACCGGTCACCGGAAAAAACATAGAGTATCGGAAAAAACATAGAGTATCGGAAAAAACATAGAGTATCGGAAAAAACATATAGTACTCTATATTTTTTCTGAGTACTCTATAAATTTGCAGAGTACTCTCTAAAATTTTCGAGTGCACTAATAAATTCTCTGAGTACTCTAAGAAAATCACAGAGTACTCTAAGAAAAATATCAGAGTACTCTAAGAAAAATATCAGAGTACTCTTAAAATTAGAGAGTAAATTTAAAAAGGCAATGAGTCTAATTTAAAAATAATAGTGAGTATTATTCAAATAATTGTATTATTACACAATCAAAAAAAAAAAGGACGGCCCTGTTGGTTTGACTAGATCTAGATCTGGTCAACCATGACAAACTAAAAAAAAAATTCACGCGTGAATCCGGCGAGGTCTTCTCATCTTCTTCCCTGCATCTTTGAACACCACTGCTGCAACTCGAAAAAATCACCGCCACTGCACCTCGACTCCTCTTCGCAGCTGCTGTAATGGAGAAAAGAACAGCACACCTCCACCACCACCTGCATTCTCGGCGAAGAACAACCCTGCAACTCCGGCAAACAACACACCTCCACAACGGCAGCTTCGACAACACTGCTGGAGCTCTTCGTTGCTCTTCTGCGGCAGCCTTCCCCTTCTTCGCAAGTTCACGGAGATCCGCAGCCATGGCTTCTCACCTTCTTCGCGAGCTCACGAACCACCACAGCGCCTCCATGGATTGTCTCATCCTCTTCGAAGCAGCAACCGACAAGAACACTTCGTGACTGCTGCTGCATTCTAGATCTGCCATGGAGAAGGAGAGAGAGAGGTGGATCTCACCGGAGCTCGCGAACGGTTATGTGTTATGGTGGTGGTGGTGGTGGTGGTTCCGTGGATGTGTTATGGTGGTGGTGGTGTTTTGGTGGAACCTCCATGGCTGCCATGAGAGGTTGTGAGAAGGGTGGTTGTGGTGGTGTGTTTTAGTGGTGGTGGTGGTTTTTGAGCTACTCACATCGGAGGGGAGAAATGGGGAGGAGAGGGAAGTGAGAGAAACTGGATCTGGATCTGAAAATGTAGTTTGTGGTATCTAAATTAATATATATAGGAAAAGAAAAAATAAAACGAGGGTAGAAAGGTAACATGGGTTTTGGGGTTCATGTGTAAAAAGTTGCTGAGGTCTTTAGTAAGAAGAGGCTCTAGGCCGGGTCCCCATCTTGAAGAGGGGGGTGTGTGTTCAAGACCCTAGGTGTCATTTTCTCATTAAGATATAAATATGTTGAATGGTGATAATTGTTGTTATGGGTGGGAGCGATTGTGGTGGCCGTGGCTATGGTTGTGCAGTGAATTGGATAATAATTTTTTGATCGATGGATTATGAATGAGAAGTTTTTTTATATACAATGGTTTAGTTTATTGGGCTTGGGCTTGGGTTAAATAAATTAGTGGATTGGATTAAGTTAGTGGGTTTATTTTGCTAATTTGATTAACTTAGTGGATTTATTTAATGGATTAAATAAATTAAAAAATCAAATTTGGTGTACATTTAGTAGTAAATAGGTAAGCTCATTAAGTATATTTTTTCTTAATTAATTGATTAAAAATATATATTTATTTATTTTTAATTTTTAATATATATATATATATATATATATATATATATGTGTGTGTGTGTGTGTGTGTGTATGTATGTATATATATATATTTTGTACATATATGGAATACGAAGAGTGGATGACTACCAACAATCAACAACAAGTTACTATCGATAATAGATTTGGTGAAAGCATTCCGATACCGGAAAGTCCTAGTCAAGTACCAGAAACTCCTAGACCTCCACACACGCAAATAAATATAAAGAAGGCTCAACGTACTTCTAACTATTCAACCACATAAGACAAATTAGTGTGCAAAGCGTGGATCAAACACTCGAACGATCCAATCAATGGAAATGATCAGACATGGCAACAATACTGGTCACGTACCGAGAATGAGTTTAAGCTACATCCAGTCTCAGAGAAGGTGAGATCGGTTAAATCGCTTACTACACGGATGGGAGTGATAAAGCAGACGTTGTCAAAGTGGAACGAGAGTTATATGAGTGTTGTGAGATTAAATCAAAGTGGAAAAACAGAACAAAATCGGGTAATTATCTCTTGATTAACAAAATTATAATTATCTCTATTTTACCTTGAATATATTTGTTCACTTTTTATGTAGATTGAATACGCTAAAAAAATGTTTAAAGCCCTAAATGGAGCTGAATTTAAGTGGTTTCATAGTTGGTAAATCTTGAAAGACGAGACAAAGTTTCCGACGTATATTGCAACACAACAACACAAGACAAAGCAAGCTAAAGCAAGCTAAAGCCCGCAAAACACCGGGACCATGTATAGATTTAGGAAAAGATGGAGAAGATGAAGACGATGATGATACCGAAACTGTGCCTGACCAGGTTAGACCACATGGCAGAAAAGCAGAAAAACTTTTACGTGGTAAGGGAAAATCAATTGACGTTGACGACGAGGGTTGGAAACAACAATTTCTTGATCTCAAGAATATGCACCATCAGGAGAGGTTAGCCAAGCAAGATCGAGATCGAGAGGACAGAGAAAGGTACCGACAAGAGGATCTTATACGAGCAAATATGGTACACGAGGAAGCGATACGAGATCGAGAGGACCGTGGAAGGCACCGACAAGAGGATCACCATCTAGCAGAAATTGCACAAGAAGAGGTGATTATGAGTAAGGATTTATCAGGGATGACGCCGGCAGTAGCACATTTCTGGATGATTAAACAACAAAACATTTTAGCCAAATATAACATTAAAATGTAATTTAGATATAAATTAATGTAATTTTTTTGCTATTTAATTGAACGTAGTCTAATTTCAATTTTATTTTTATCCTTCTTTCATTTTTAAAAATCTTAAGTCAAAATATATCAAATTTAAAATAAAACACTTGCATAAAAAGAAAATGGGTTAACCAACACCCTTAAGGATACAAATCATATAACATTAATTACACCAATACAACTGCAAGTTACATCAACATTAAACATTTCCGTGTAAAGTCCAGATGTGTGTAACAAGATCTTCTTGTAGATCTCGATGGGCACCCTTATTGCGCATATTAAGTGTCCTATCGATGAACGTTGTAAGTACCTCCGTGTCACTCCTTTCAACGGTCACAAGTGTACTCCCTTCAAGATGCTCGTAGTTATAATCTATGTCGCGTTTATCTTGCTCATCTTCAATGATCATATTATGCATTATAATGCACGTTTTCATGATCAAACGCAACGTTTCAACTTCCCACATACGTGCTGGTCCACGTACGATCGCAAAACGAGCTTGTAATACACCAAATGCACGCTCGATGTCTTTTCGAACAACCTCTTGTTGTGTGGCAAAGAGTTTGTTAGTATGACCGAGACAATTTCTTGCTGGTATAGTTCTGACAAACACTGGCCAATTGGGGTATATTCCATCTGCTAGGTAATAACCCATAGTATAGTTATGTCCATTTATGGTAAAACTCACCGGAGGAGTCCGATCTTCGACAAGTGGTTGGAATATATCTGATACCTGCAAAACATTTAGATAATTATGTGAACATGACATTCCAAAAAACGCAAGCCATATCCAAAAGTCTTGTGAAGCCACTGCTTCTAAAATAATAGATGGATCTGGGTGATGACCGGTATAAGCTCCATGCCATGCAGTTGGGCAATTTTTCCATTTCCAGTGTATACAATCTATACTTCCCAACATGCCAGGGAAGCCTCTTTGTTCATTAATCTCTAAGAGACGCGCAGTATCCTCCTCGTTTGAAGATCTCAAATATTTTTCAGAGAATATATCATCCATTGCCTTAACAAACCTTCTCAAACACAATATGGTAGTGGTTTCTCCAATACGCACATACTCGTCCACCGCATCAGCAGCAACTCCATAGCACAACATTTTGAAAACAGCAGTCACCTTTTGTAACGTAGTTAAACCCCAAACTCCAGCAGTATCTTGAGTATGAACAAAGTATTCATCATATGATGAGACGACATTCATAATATAGGTGAATAACTTAGTGCTCATGCGAAACCTCCTTCGGAAAATGTGCTCTAGATACACGGGAGGTTCTGCAAAGTAATCACGGTAAATTCTTAGATGACCTTCCGATCTATCACGGTGAATAGTAATACGCCCCGGGATAGAACCTCGACGTGCCTTTTGTTGTTGCTTCTTGCGACGTTCCTCTTCCACAAGACATACAAAGGCTATATCGTCATCTTCTTCACTTGAATCGTTATAAACAAAACTAAATGGTGGATAATGACTCATAGTTAAACGAAATTTTGTGTGAAGTGGAATGTATTGAAAGTGTGAAGGTTGTGGTGGATATGAAGGAATAAATGTCTTCATTTATAGATTAGAGATAATGATCGGACGCCAAAGATCGAAGATAAAAGATCTCATCCAACGGTTGATGTTAAGATAAAAGATTTTTTATATAGATAAGAATCGAATGGATGTTATTGAAGGTAAGATCTTGTATCCAACGGTTGGTACACGATAAAAAGATATTGTATAAAGACAATTATTAAATGAGATTTTACGAATCTATCTTGATCGAATAAATTTTATTTTAGTATTAAAAAAAATTATGTATACATAAAATAATTGAACGAGAGTAAATTAATTTGTTAAAAAATTCTTTTATTTCAAATCTACAATAATTGAATAATATTAACTTGTTATAAACCCACTTAGTGGATATTCATTCCAGCCCATGGGCTAGTAGTCAAGCCCATGAGCACTAGGGTTTAGGGTCTCCTATTCTCTATATATAGGAGTCTACACTATGTAATTCTACACACTCTCTGATACTAATAAACAGAACTCTTCTCTTTCCTTTTATCACGTTCATAACACGTTATCAGCACGATAGACTCTACCGTCCTAACACGAGGTAATATATTTAAGTATTAAATCTTCTTTAATCTTAAATCATAAGTTTTTTTTTAATCATTCATATTTTGTTTGGTAAAAGAAAAAAAAACTTTGATTTATTTTGTTTAATATCATCGAATTTTTCCTGTTCCATGAAATCAGAAATAAATCACTACAGTGATTGATTATAGATTTTTTTTGATCTATTCAAAACAAAACAAAAATCGATCAATATGAATGGAAAAAAAATTCTTCTATCAATACTGCTATTATTCTATCAATACAATAGCAGTAATTTTGAACAAAGAAAAAAAACGCTACATTTTTCATTACTGTGAAGAAGAAAAGAAATAAACATAGCGAAAGCGTTTCTCATATTCATTATTGCGAAAGGTAACAAAAAAAAAAGCAAAAGTTTTTGCTTATGTTCACTGCTGTTAACAAAGAAAAAAAATTTCTTTGGTCAAAGAAAAGGAACAGATTTGTTTAACGAGATCTGTATACTTGTCGGTCAAGAGAAAAAAGATATTATCACAATTCTTTCTGATAATTGCTCCTATTGAGCTTTTCTATTGTGAGATGAAAAAAAAACCAAAGCAGCCGTTGTAACTTTGATTACCACTATTTCACCATTGTGAAACTGAATAAAAAGAAAGGCAACAAATACTTTATATAAGTATCCGTGGTTTTTTATTTTTCAGAACAAAGCATTCGTTCAATTGTTTGAATCTTTGAAAAAAAAAAACAAATGTAATCCTCACAATGATGGTTCTGTTGTCTTGGTGAGAGTTGAAGCTTCCTTCTTCTTCACAGTTTTCCTGGTCATCAATTAGTGTGCTTCTTCTAACTAAATGAAAAGAATTTGACCTATTAATTTACGTATGGCCAATAATATTGACTAAATCAATTGCCATGATCAAATCCGCTTTAAAAGGAAAAGAATTGAAAGAATTCCTTTTTCATGATTAATTTTTTTTTTGTATATGTAATGCAACTTTTGTATTATTTGTCGATTAGTTTTTTTACATACGCAATTTAGAATAATATTTATTTTATTATTCACTTTTATTCATATAAATGTTATAATTTTTCTAAAGAAAAATATTATACCTTATATATCAAATAAAAGAACATATACAGTATTGCATTTATATTTTATGTTTATATCCTTTGATATACATAATCTATACAAAAGAGAGAAAATAACATATACACACGATGTATATATCTTATTTGAATATATCCTTTGATATATAACATAACTTATGAGAAAAATAGGGCGTATACACAACGTATTTTATACATATCCGCTGATATAGTATAACATATACTGAAAATACCAAGTTTCTGCATATAGAATAATCTTCCACGAGCTCATAATATGAAACAATCCATTTTTATAGGATAATTTATATTTCGGTTAACAAATTAAACGAAATATAGGATAATTTAAGATATATTTTATGTGGATATATCACATAACCTATCAATTAATTCGATTTTCATTCGATAGCAATTGTCAATACTAGATCTGGTACATCCAACCTAGTAGAAGGATTTGGAAAAAGTTTGTATTGTGCTTCCAAGATTTACATTTATCCAAAATCCAAATGATATATTATTAGAAAATATATGATAATGTGAATTATATAAGAAATTCCCGAAAAATCAAAATTACATTTCCTGAAAACATTGAGTTCAGTAAGATAGATTTTGATTCTAGTAAAATAAATCTACTAAATTTGAATTGTGAATTTTTTTTTGTGATCCCAATCGTTATATTTTGGAAAATATCACTGTATGTTATATTTTGCCAACATTATCATATGTAAATTTGGAAATTAATTCTACTAGAATATTCACTAGGGATAATATTAAAAATCGAGATTATCAAATGAATATTAGCAAATTGGCTATGCACAAACAAAGATTTTTACCCTAAATAATTTTGATATTGCATCGTCTATTATATCAAGATAAAATCAAGGAATAAATACGAGTCTAGCACATTTATTTACTGAATCATCTATGGTGAATTGCTATGACCATTGCTCATTAATATACTCCATATTGGTAAAAGACCAAAAATTATATCCATCAAAATAATCTGATTGTGCAATTTCTATAATAACTGCTCCACCACCGTGCACAAAGATGGATTTTGAGAACATGTTATATATGATATTCTCAAGAAAGGGGAAATAACAACTGGAATATAAGAATACACCATTTATATTGATCCTCGTACAATCATACAAATAATTATAAATATTTTAAAGGTGTAGCGATTAACTCACAGTAACCAGTTATCAGTGCTCCTAATAAAATTAGTGTCTCAAAAGAGCTATCTATTAAAATTAGACTATTGTACGCTTAAAGCGCAATAGATCTATTTGGTTCCAAAGATAGCATAAAGGAGCAGCAACATGAGCAAGTTGTTAATTATGAGACTTTTGACATCTTAAAAATGTCAAGTAGTGTATATAACTGAGAATTAAAATACTTCTACTGAGTATCAGGTACCTGATTATATATTGAGATCGCAATCAGTTATTTTACTACTTTAAATTATTGGAACCTAACTAAAAATTGATCATGATCGAATATTTATATATACGCGTAATAACTATTAATCTATGAATGAAATCGAGGATTATTTTAATTAAAATGTCTAAATAAACTGACTGGCCATCAGTAGAAAGACATAAATAAAGCAAATATATTTTTTTTAATTTCACTTGTACGACGTGAAATTTTCACAATTTTGAAACGAATGTGCTACAAGGGGGAGTCGCTATATAAGATAGTATATTGTAGCACACGTAATATATTTATTAAAGAGATATAGTCTCCGGTGGTGGATGCACTTTTATTTGCTATTATTTCTTATGAAAGACTTCATATAAGTCATATGTCGAACACTTTAAATCATTACATATAAATGAAGTGTCGATCCAATTTATGTCGTATTGTTTATTACTCCTATTAAATGTCTCAAGTTATGCACCATTGTGTTATACTTACATCAGGGGGAGACATTTACGCAATGCACTCTTTTTCCCTTAGCATAGGTTTTTTCCCACTGGGTTTTCCTTGCAAGGTTTTTAACGGGGCAATTTATATAAGCGTATTAAAGAATATTGTACTCTTTTTCCTTTACTAAGATTTTGTCCCATCGGGTTTTTCTTAGAAAGGTTTTAATGAGGCATATTCTCAAAATTAAATATTCAAGCGGAATGAAATCTTTCGACAAGTAAACAAAGTTGAACAATATGCTACTTGTATCACTCAAGACATAGGAGGCTACATCAAAGATGATCGAACCAAACATATCTCCAAAGCTATCCTTTAGACATGAAATCTTGAAGAAATGTAAATAGATGTTCATCAAATTCGCTCAAGTGACAATTTGGACGATTTATATACAAAGGCATCATTACCTACATCTACGTTCAAGAAATTTATACACAAGATTAGCATGCAAGGATTTCAAGATCTTTCTTAAGAGTCTGACAAGAGGGGGAGACAAATACGTACTACACTCTTTTCCTTCATCAAGGTTTTGTCCTAATAGGTTTTCCTGATAAAGGTTTTTAATGAGGTAGTTTTAGTTAGCGTATAAAGAAATGTACTCTTTTTCTTTCACTAGATTTTTTCCTATTAGGTTTTTCTAGGAAGGTTTTAACGAGGCATATTCTTAGGGACTGAATATCCAAGGGGGAGTGTTATAAACCCACTTAGTGGATATTCATTCCAGCCCATGGGCTAGTAGTCAAGCCCATGAGCACTAGGGTTTAGGGTCTCCTATTCTCTATATATAGGAGTCTACACTATGTAATTCTACACACTCTCTGATAATAAACAGAACTCTTCTCTTTCCTTTTCTCACGTTCATAACATAACTTAATTTATTGTTAAATAATATATAATTTTTTTATACTAGTTACAAAAAAATTAACACTAATTAATTTTTATTAGAAAAATTTAATCAAGATAATTTCATAATGAAATGATTCTATAATATAAAATATATAAAAAAATTAAAATTAAAAATAAATCATAAAACTTTTCTTTATTTGCAAAACACCACTATAGTTACTATCTCCAAAAAGTACAATATTTTTGCAAATTTACTTTTTGACTCTCTATTTTGGTTTATATCTATTTTGCCAAACCATTTATATATAAACATACTTTATCGACCCATTTAATACATATACTCCATCTGTTCTACTGAAATTGTCTATTTATTAAAAATAATGTTCCAAATATATTGTTTATTTAGGAGTTCAAGACACTTTTTTCCTACTTTTTCCACTATTATCCTTATCAAAATATTGAAATTTATATTTCCAATACACATTTAAGATATCAAGATAATTTATTAAAGGTATTTTTATAATGATGAATGCATTTATTATGTTTTTTAATATATGTGAAAAGCTAAGTGGACAAATTTAGTGAAACGGAGGGAGTACGACTTTATAATCTATAGGCTATTTTTCTACCTAAATATAAAACAAAATGAAAACCTTCTTCTTCTTTCATGCATTTTGACAACATAAAATATGTTTTAGCTGCATTTCAAGAACATAAAATATGTTTTAAATAGAAAACAAAATGAAAACCTTCTTCTTCTTTCATGCATTTTAACAACATAAAATATGTTTTAGCTCATTCATGCATTTTAAGAAGAGATTATTACCATTTAAGTCATGATTTTAACTGCATCATTCAAAAAAAATTGTCCATAAAAGTCCTAAAACAATATTACTTTACCGATAATACCCCTGTTTTAATTTAATATAAATAGCCAAATCTTTTTTCTTTTCATAACTCAGTACGAAACAAACAAAATGAAACCTCTACTTCTCATCTCCACTCCGAAGAACCTCCCGCCGCCAGCATCGCCATCAACACCGCCCCAGACAGTGTCGAAATGGGAAGATCGTTCTGAATCAGCCTGAGAAAATGAGTGAGAAGATCGAATTGTCTAATCTGGAAGGGGGATTATACACGCAACCCACATAATGTGTGAAGATTTGCGATATAATTCCTAATATTTCGAGGTATCTTGAAAAGACCAAATTTTTCGGATTGTTGGAAGCATTTTTTTCGTTTTCCCCAAATTGTTGAAACATGGTTTACATCTAGTTAATTGAATACTATACATCGTTGTATGAGTCCCGAGGCTTTGTAATTTTATCATTCAAATTGCAATGAATATCTGCTGTTAATGGCACCTCGTTATTGCAGTTTCAAAGTTCTAAGCGTGGAGATAATTTGCAAATACAGGTCATTGATTTTTATAGTATACCAAAATCTGTAAAGTGTTGCTCATTTGATTATAAAATGTTTAGCGGTTTGAAACATGATTTGTATATTACGTAGGCCTGTAGTATTGTTTTTCTAGTCTCCAATACATATAACATTGTTTGGTATAGTCCATTCAACAATTAGGTTATGAATTCATGAATTTTCTTTTAATTTTGCAGCAACAAATCTCTTCAAGATGCTTTTGAAGTACAGGCCTGAAGACAAAGCTGCCAAAAAGGAGCGACTTTTGAAAAGAGCTCAGGCTGAGACTGAAGGCAAGACTTCTGAGTCAAAGAAGCCTATTGTAGTCAAATACGGTCTTAAGCACGTCACAAATCTAATTGAGCAGGTATTTTATCATTTTCATCCCTTAATTAAGAAGTTATCCTTATATAAGAAACTCATATGATAATACTTTTTGCAGAACAAAGCTCAATTAGTTGTCATTGCTCATGATGCGGACTCCATTGGGTTGGTTTTACTGAAGAACAGGTGATTTAGAAGCTTTGTGGTTAATTATTAATTTATTATTACTTAAATGTATAAATGATGACTATGTAGGTTGTGAAAGAATATGGATATGTTGATATTTATACGTTAGCTTTTACCGGTTGCTTTAGCTAATTGCTCAAGTCAAAAAATTTCTGATAATTCAGTAAATATGACTCTTAATCATTGAAATTTGATATATTAGTTTGGAATATATCTCTTAATTGTAATTTAATTAATGTTCAGTTATAGTAATTTGAAAATGGTAAAACATACAGCAAAATTTGCAAACCTGCCCTCAGCAGGGACCTATGGTGCAATTTTTTAATAGATGTCAAAGTGTGTCTTTTTTTTTTTAATACAATGGAGGTCCTAAGACCGTGGATGTAAAACGTATTACAAATTCAAATTAGAAACTAATTCCGGCGTGTAAATACCCCTAGGTCTTCCATCCGAAACGGTCTTTCACTAATACTTTCCAAAGCCCATCCGGTGGCTCCTCCAAGAGCGTGTAGTCATTTTGTAACCTTGAACCCCATCGTGCTAGCCAATCCGCGCACGAATTGGCCTCTCTATGTATGCTCGTAATAATGAAACCCGGATTACATCCCAGAATTCTCTGTATCTCCTTCACCCAAGATGAAACAATTGCGCGATCATTTGCTGACGAACCGATTAAATTCAACGCCTCAGTTGAGTCTGTTTCCACAGTCAAATCCTGTATTCCCATATGCATCGCTAATTTGAGGCCCTCTACTATTGCAATTACCTCTGTCATGATCGTTGGTTTATTGGGAAGATTCATAGTGAATCCCTTAAGCCAATTACCATCTGTATCGCGTACTAGCCCTCCCGCACCCCCTTTGCCATTACGTTCATTTCTACTCCCGTCCGTGTTTAATTTGCACCCCCTAGTAGGCTTAGTCCACCCGATCCATTCCACTCGAAACCTTCCCCTAACCACAGAGCCTGAATGATTTTGCCATGCCTCCATGACTTCTTTAGCCCTGTTTTTAGCTTTTTTTATTATCACCCATGCTTCAGCGAAATGTTCGTTATTAAAGGCCGCATTGTTACGTTCAGCCCATATCACGCTAATCACAGCTGCGAAAAAAATATTCCAATTAATTCCGGCGAAAAACGAGCTAATCACAGATGTCAAAGTGTGTCTTTATCTTGCCTTCTTTACACATTACATTTTTTTATTGGAATTATTAAAGTGATTAAATTATTTGCATCTCTAGGATTGAACTTTCTTAAGTCCCTGGTCGGTGAGAATTTCTTAAGTCTTTGTCCATTGACTTTAACTTGTAAAGAGACCGACGATATGCAATTATATATCCAATCTGTCCATTTATCACAAAAACCCATAGCTTTCAAAGTTTGAATTAAAAATCCCCAATTAACTTGATCATATGCTTTTTCCATATCAATTTTGACTGCCGCAACATGCTTATTTGACTTTCTTTTATTTTTAAGATAGAAAGAAACTTCCTGGGCAATTAAGATGTTGTCTTGTATGCTCCTTCCCTTTATAAACGCTGACTGAGTAGGCGATATTATGTCATCCATAAGTGGTTGTAATCGATTGGACAAGATCTTAGATATAATTTTATAAATGAAGTTAAGACACGCTATGGGTCTATAGTCCGCCACTGATTCTTGGGATTCACCTTTAGGGATGAGCGTAATAAGCGTATCATTTAAACCTTTTAGCGATGTGTTGTTTTCAAAAAAGTTCCTGACAACTGTGAATATATCATCTTTGAGAATCTCCCAATTTTCTTGATAAAAATTACCTGGCAATCCGTCCGGCCCTGGAGCTTTTGATCCTGACATATCAAACACAGCCTTTTTAACTTCTTCAACGTCCGGTATGATAATTAATTCCTCATTCATTTTTCCGGAGATTTTGTTAGGTATATATTCCGAAATATTTTCTCCTTGATTTGTACTTTTATTTGTAAATAGATCTATGTAATAATCTCGAATTATGTTCTTAATTTCATCTTCGTTTTCTGTCCATATTCCATCCTTGTTTTTGATTACTTTGATTTTATTGATCTTCCTTCTAGAAATAGTTTTCGCATGGAAATATTTTGTATTCTTTTCTCCTTTTTTTATCCATTGATCCCTAGCTCGATCCGCCCAAAAAATCTCTTCTTGCTTCCAAGCTTCTTCTAGTTTCCCATATATTTCCTTTTCTTTCCTCCAGTTTAAATCCATTCTTACCTCATCTTGAATTATAGCTAGTTTTTTTTTTTTGGACGTTAAATTATAGCTAGTTCTTTTTGATATTTCTCAATAAGTTTTCGGTTATTGCAAAACATCTTTTTACTCCATCCTGTAAGAGCTAGACACAAGGCATCCCTCTTTGTACAAAAATCTTTAATTGAAAGGACATTACCTTGTTTACTCCAAGTTTTACTTATAAATTCTTTGCAATTTCCATTTTCTAGCCATCTTGACTCAAACATGAAGTATTTTTCAAACCTTGCTTTTGCCTCATCCAAGGAGAGTATTAACGGAGAATGATCGGATCCAATGGCCGGAGGTACTTGAATTGTAGCATTAGGGAATTTTTCACACCAAGATAAAGAAGCGAGGCCTCTATCTAATCTTTCCTTAACATTTTCATCACCCTTACGTTTATTCGTCCAAGTATAATAACAACCTTTACTTGGTAAATCTAACAACTCATTTTGATTAATGAAATTGTTGAATTTTATGATTCTATCAAAATTAGCTGCTCTTTTACCTATTTTTTCCGATGTTCGTGATATATCATTAAAGTCCCCGATGAAAAGAGCAGGTACCTTTATATTTGAATACCATTTTGAAAGTGATTCCCATAGCTTATTTCTTTCATTCTCCAAGTAGGAGCGTAAACACACACCAAATACCAAATTTCTTTATTAGATTCCTTAATTTCAGCCATTATAAAAGAAGAGGTAGAGTTTATAACCCTCAAGTTCACGGAATCTTTCCACAACAATAGAATCCCCCCAGACATATAAGATCTTCCCCTGGGTTCGACTATGTGTGAATGATCAAAAGATTTAAAGTGGTTACAATAAGCAAACTTACTAGACTTTAACTTAGCCTCTAACAAACAAGCAACGGAAATATGAAATTTCGAAATAAGGGACTTAAACATACTCTTTGTCGAGGGTGCCCTCGCTCCTCGACAGTTCCAAACGAGACAATTATCCATCAACCCCGGCCCTCTTAAGGGACAGGCCGCCATCCACATGAGCAAGTAAAGGCCCACTTTCCATCACGGGTACTTCCTGTGTACTCGTGGCCTTGTCAGTAGAGGATTCTTCATTTGAAACACCATCATGATGACCTTGACAGTCATCTCCATTACAAAAAAAGAGTTCTCCATTAGCTCGAATATTATCACCATAGAAGTCTTCTTCGTTCTCTTCTGCATAAGTCATTTCTGTATTACAAATTTTATCACCACCGATCTCTACTGCATGTTCAAAATCCAAATTTTTTTCCCCAATTCCACCAGAAGAGTGAATATACTTCCAAAATCTATATAAACAGCACGTTTTGTTTTTCTCAGGTGTAAACACCATCTTCTGATAAGCAGCTTTATTTGTGAGTTTCTTATACTTTTCATCTATATCCACCTCCCTCGCATTTAGAACCTCGTTAATGTTTTGATTATTAACTATAAAACTCATGCCTACATCCCCCAATTCTTCCAGAAGAAATTTAAATATAGCAGCGTATTTCTTTTTAGGGTCATCGATCTGTGAGCTTTTACTATAAATACTTTCCAGATTATCTGAATTTTCAAGGCCATCGATCTGAGAGACTTTACATATGTACTGTTTTATATATAACATGTGCAAGTTTAAAGTACTAATGAAAGTTGTCTTTGCTCGATCCAAGATGAGATCGAAGTAAAAGTGAAGTTTGGTTTGTATACGCAAAAGATAAATAGCTGCAAAGTTCTTGGAATTTGATAAACATAGGATGAAGCCAAAAGGATAAATCTCACGCCCCACCATTCTATTGACGAGCAGTATAAGATATCTTAGATTATAGTAATTGATAAAATAGGGGTCTAATAGATTATGTAGAAAATTATACGCCAGATAACAGATCAAGCTTATACTTTGAATTTTTACTCTTTCTTCTCCGCACCACATTTGAACTAGCCAATAAAAGTGCATAAATAAAAGGGATAAAGAAGAAAACGTACTTGTATTTCTGATTTGTGAAGCATAATGAAAAGATTGAGAAATCATATAGATGAAAAACCATCCATTAACGATATAAAAAACAGCAGCCCCATGATTATATAATTGTTCTTCATCATAAAGTGAATAGGCTGTGAGAAGCAAAAGATCACTGAACTTACTTCTAATATGGAGAATTAGAAAGAGTATTGCAGTGGCTTTCTTCATCCAAGAAGAAGTATTAGAATTATACAAATATCGCTTAATAAAATTTCTAACCCTGTACAAAGAGCAGTAATAGATCTTTTTAATTCGTTGCATGTGTTGTGTAAGCCTTTGGATGATAGAATTGAGATTGAAATCGTAGCCATCAGCTTTATATTTAATATAAAGAACCATAGGAATGTAATTGCATGTGGTACAAAATCATCCTAGTTTGAGGATTATTAGTAGATAGATCAATCATAGTTATTTCTTCCTTGCCCCAACATTCCGAAGCCTTTAATAGGTAGATTCTTTCCCAGAAACAGAGGATAGTAATTAGTTCCAATAATTGATAAAAGCCATTAAAGCAGCTTGATTCTTCCCGCTGGATAAGAAAGATTAAAACAGAGGTCCAATCCATTAAAGTAGAAGTCCAACGAAGGAAAACCCAGGCTTGCATGTGATCATAACTGATAACTCCGATCAGAGACACCCAAGAAGTTCCTTGCATGTGATGAATAACGAATTGAATAGCTAAATTGAAGACATTAGAGTAGTCTTCCACCTTCATTAAGACGAGAGCAAGTAGAAAATTAAACTGCATGTGTAACATAGCCTTCATAGCTCCGGAAATCAAAAAAACCAGAAAGAGTTCCTCCTAAATTAAGTAGAAAGGACCAGGATCATGAATAAAATTGTTCATAGAAAATGAAACACCCAAAGAGAAGAGAAAGAAATTGAAGTATAAAAGCATATTAGATTTGATTGACAATGGTAATTGATAAGAATTTTGCAGAAATTTTTGGGCCATCGATCTTTTTTAGAGAGAAGTTTCTAGAGAGAAGGCCGAGAAAAGAAAGCTCTCTTTAAGATCTAAAATGGTAACCCACTTTTTTATTCCAAATGCATTTGATGTTTCCATGATCAAAGTCTAGAAAACAACCTTTGACTAATCAAAGTGATGAGAAAGTTGTTGAAAATCAAGAATCCTTGGTTAATAATACGATTAAAGAAATTAGTTGTGAAGTATTTATTGGATTTGAACATGAATGTCCACAAGGACATAGATTTATATTAACTTTGAATATTTTACGTGACCTTGTGGGCCCGGAAGATTTAATTGTTTCATCATCTGTAACAAATTTGGAGAATTCAAAATCGGGAAAAATGGAAAAGCGTATAAGAAAAGCTCGGATAAGTTAAAAGATAATGGGATTTTATCTATCGAAAATTTCAAAACATCAAAAAATGAGTCGGTTTTAGGTATGTTAATAATTTACCTATTTACATGAATTGCCCACATTGCAAGGACAGTAAAAACAGTAAAAGTAAGAAAAATACAGTAAATGGAATATTTGCTGGTTCTTTCGCAGCTACAGAGGATCTTTTTGGTAATTAATTATAAAATCTTTTTTTTCCCGGACTTTTTAAGTTTTTGGGTATTTATAATAAGTTATTTGAACAGGTGACACCTTCTTTTCCAGTAATTTTAGCTACATGTCCAATTGTACAATTTGATGTAAGTATGTTTTAATTTGAATTTTTTTTTAAAATTAATTAGTTAAAGTTTTGTTATGTTTTAAAATGTGTAGGGGTTATGTGTAGCTGAATATAAGAAGAAAGTTGAGTTTAGTGTTGGGAATGAAGTAATTTTACCACCAGATAGTTTTATTTCATTGAGACTTCCTTTTATATATGGGGTAAAATTGGAAGATGGAAATATTCATCCTCTTAAACCTTTTGAAAATTACCCAGAAAGGACAGCTTGGATTGTTAAGGGCACTATTTTGAAGATTTTATCCAGAGGATGAACAATTGAAAAAAGAACTAATCAAGGTGTGATTTGATTCTGTTACTAGATTTAATAATTAATTTATAATTTATAATGTTAATTGCATGTATACATTTATTACTTGAATGAATCTCTTTGGCAGAGTATCCTTTGGTCATGATGTTTATATCAAAGTCTTTTTTTCTTACCGAACCGAAGTCACAAAGTTTCACGTCCAAAGTGTTTGTTTAAGTAGAATGTTGAAACTTTCTACTTATAAGAAAATCCATCAAGCTAATACAAAAGGCACGAGTTAAATCAAAGTCACATAAGAAATGTACATAATAAAGCCCATGGGCCCCAAAAAAAATTGGCACCAAAATTTTGGTGGGATAAAAATTGATCGGAAAATTTTGGTGGGAAAAAAATTGGCCGGAATATTTTGGTGGGAAAAAAAGTTGGCCGGAAATTTTGGTGGGAAAAAAAAGTTGACCGGAAAATTTTGGCGGGAAAAAGTTTGGCCAGAAAAGTTAGCCGGAATTTTTTGGTGGGAAAATTTAGTTTGGTGGGAATATTTAGTCAAGGGTATTATTGTCTAATTGTGTTTTTTATATTAGACATGACTTTTAATGTCAATATCAATACCTCCTAGGATGCTATTGGTAATTGCCTCTTTTAAGAACGTAAAATATGTTTTAGCTGAGGGGATGGGAGGTAGTTATAAAAGAAAAAAGAAACAAAGATATATACCGACTTAGTAACTATTTTTTAGGAGTACGGTAAAAAGAGGCGTAAAATAAGTGTATAAGACCATCTCCAGCAGTTACGCCAAATGGGGGTTTACTGCAAAAAAATTCAAAAAGTACCTTTTTGAGCATATTGCTCACTCCAGCGGACACGGTAAAATAAGGGACCCACAAACTTCATACGCTATTCTTCTCTTTTCATACGCTATTTACATTGCATTTCTATTCATACGGTAAAGCTTCAACGGTCATATTTTTGACCATGATGCTATTTTTTTTTTTTTTTTTGTCATAATGCTATTTTTTTTAAAATTATTTGTGTAGTAAGTTTTTACAATTAAATATAAATTTAAATATACAAAAATTGTAAAAAATTGTAAAAGTCATGAAATTATGTCAAAATTAAATAATTTTTTTTTAATTTAAATGTAAAAATTATATATTATTTATATAATCAAATATATTTTTTTATTTAAATTATTAAATACTAAAAATAACTTTACATATTAAATAAAAGTAATTTATGTAGGTAAGACATTATAAATGAAAATAAAAATAAAATAATTCAGTATTTTTAATTTATTGTAATAATAATAATAATTATTTATATTATTATAATAAAAAATATAAATCAAAATTATAAAAAAAATATAAATCAAAATTATAAATAAATAGTTTATAGAGTAACTGAAATAGTATGAAATAGTAGTACTGGAAATTGATGCGGTATAATTATAGAGTAGCTGTAATTTGATACAGTATAATAAAATATGGAGTATAAAAATAGAGCATCTGCTGGAGATGGTCTAAAAAGAAGTATATCAAAACACAAACTCTAGAATAGAATAGAAGTTTGATAAAATTGGAAATGAATTCAAATGGAAACCCCGGGAAAAAGCATATTCTGTGCAGTGAAGAAGAATGGACGGAGTAAGCATGAACGATGGATGGAATATTATGTTTTAGATGAGAAGAAATCCAGTGAAATTGAGGTAATAAATGAGGAAGATAGAGAAAAGGGGAATATAATTGGGTCCCAATTGGGATTTAAAGGGGATTATATTTATGCGAGTTATATAGTTTTCAAATCTTGTTTATATCGCATAGGTGGATGGTATATCGATGAGTATGGTGGAGATAAAGCGAGCAAGACCGTGGATAAGCTTGATATGAAAAATATAGATTCAGGTTGGGTAAAGGTTGCAGAGATGAATTGCGGAAGAAAAAATCCGTATACTGTGATTTTATGCGGTAATTTGTATGTTGTGGGTGGATTGACTAGTCATCCTGTAGAAGAGCCTGCTATTTTAATGGAGGTTCTTAAGAGTGATGAATCTGGATGGGAAACTATACCCAATCCTCCTCCTATACGTACACGTGCATGTGAGAGAGAGTTTAATAATAGATATTTTAGACAACTTTATGAGAAAGTTATAGCAGGGGCTTTTGAAAGCGAAACTATTGCTTTTATCTTTGTTATTCTTCCTGGTGAATATGAAACCTACAATTATTACACGTATGAAGATAAAGCAAAAGAATGGATGATTTATACAAAATTTACTTCTAAGAATCTCAGGGACAAGGATTTTTTATATTCTGGTATATCTACGCAACCTGCTGTGGTGTCTGACCAGTTAATGCTCTTCTTAGAACATCCTGAAATCTTGTATGTAATGGACTTAGAAAGGGGCAATTTATGTACAATTGATTTACTTAAAAGATCCGTGATAGATGAAAATAGACTTCATAGTGGTAGAACACCATATTTGGTGATGATAGAGAAAGGGAAGTTTTGTGTGTTTTGGGCAGTAGTTGGCCCAAAATGTAAGAAGACTGGTAAAGTATATTCCATACTTAAGGGTTGTATCTTTACTCTTCAAAGAAGGACTAAAAGAAACACCTATAGAGTCAATAAAAAATCAAGTTGGTTTTCTCTCCTTCCTGATCTCTTTACCTATACACTCGAAGCTGTTTGCCTTGTGTATGTTATTTCTATCCCTTTACTTCACTTCACTTTGTTGCATGCTAATTTTATCTTTCTTCTCTTTTGTAGGGACTTCATTCCTGAATTTTGATATATCTCCAAGTTCCTATCATGATTTAAGTTATGGTCAATAATTTCCAATTTCCTACTAAGTGCTGTGTGTGTAATCAATAGTGTTTACGTCTATTTTTATCATGTAATGTAATAAGAATTTGTCAACATTGTTTCTTTTACGTTATTTATCATGTAATGTTAGTACCAAACTTATGTCCATTGCTTCAATTATATCTAATTTATTTTATGTTGTTTGTCATAGGAATTTGTTTAATGTACGCAATTGCATTTACAGTTGCACCATTGGTCCCTATGTTAAGCAAAATAGCCAAATATACCCATGTCTTTCAGCAAGAAGCATATGTACCTCCTGTTGCTTTTCTTCACACAATGATTTGAAGTGGAAAAAAGTATCTACTTGCCTGCTACCAAGGAAAAGCTTATACTATAAATAATCCATAATTTGATTGTGCATGTGTAATCGGCCATCACTTTTGTTTAATTCATTATAAAAAACATTGTAATCCAGCTTTAAAAATTCATCATAGTAGTAAATAGCCGGTTGCATGGGAAGATTGAACCCTTTTTTGCAGAAAATCCTAACGAACAAAGTGACACCATCCAAAAAAGAAGTAGAATAGTAGTAGTATCTTATGAATAAGTAGATTAGTAGAGAAAGCAAAAGGAGATGGAATTCCATATAAGTAAATTACATGGAGATTGAAAGAGAAAAATAAAAAATTGTTTATTTCTTTTTTTATATTTATTTTTCAACATTTTGGTTTGCAGAGAGAGTTTGTCGAAGATTGAGCTTAAAAGAAAAGAGATTTTGTTGAAGATCTTCTATAGAAAGTACGATAAAGAATAAATATAATTAGTAAATTTATTATTTTAAGTAAAAATCCTAATATTTATAAATAAAATTACAATTCCTTTTATAAATGAATGGAATATGGAAATAAATTAATATATAGATATATCGATCCGCTTTTCTTCCAAACGTCAAAACACTAACCCTAGAATCGAAGTTTAATAAAATTGGAGATGAATTCGAATAGTAACCCAATAGAAGCGGTGCAGAAGGATGAAGTACGATGGATTGAATATTATGTTTCCAGTAGAAATTATGAGGAATTAGGGTTGGAAATGGAGATGAATTCGAATGGAAACCCTGGAAAAAGCATAAGCATAATATGTGCGGTGCAGAAGGATGAAGAAAAACAACGATATATTGAAGAAGAAAAACGATGTTTAGAAATGAGTGAAAGTGGGAGAAATTATGAGGAATTAGGGTCTGAATTGGAGATAAGCAAAATTTGTGCGGTGCAAAACTCTAAATTGGAGATTAAGGGGTCTTACTTTGAAGCAAGTTATATAGTATTTAAATCTTGTTTATATCGCATAGGTGGATGTTATCGTGATGAGGTGTATGGTGGGGAGGATGTGAGCAAGACCGTTGATAAGCTTGATTTGAAGAATATGGATTTAGGTTGGGTAAAGGTTGCGGAGATGAATTGCAGAAGAATAAATCCGTATATTGTGATTTTAGGCGGTAAATTGTATGTTGTGGGTGGATTGATTAGTCAACCTGAAGAAGAGACTGCTATTTTAATGGAGGTTTTTGAGAGTGATGAATTTGGATGCGAAACTATTTCCAATCCTCCTCTTCCAAATCCAGATGAAGTTCCAGATGTATATTATTATGACTATGTATATGATAATGAAAGTGGTAGATATATGTATGTCAAACGAAAAAGAGAGTTTGATAATAGATATTTAAAACAAGTTTATAGGAAAGTTATAGCCGGGGGAGTTGAAAGGGAAACTGATGGTGATGGTTTTATCTTTGTTATTGTTCCTGATGAATATGAAACCTACTATTATCACACCTATGAAGTCAAAGCTAAAATTTGGATGCCTTATACAAAATTTACTTCTAGTGATCTCAAGGACAACGATTATTTTAGATATTCTAGTATATCTATGCAACCTGCTGTGGTGTCTGGCCAGTTGATGCTCTTCTTAGGACTTCCCGAAATCTTGTATGTAATGGACTTGGAAAGGGGTAACTTATGTACAATTGATTTACTTAAAAGATCCGTGATAGATGAAGATAGACTTGATACTGGTAGACCACCATATTTGGTGATGATAGAGAAAGGGAAGTTTTGTGTGTTTTGGGAAGTAGTTGGTCCAAAATGTAAAAAGACTGGTAAAGTATATATCATCCTTAAGGGTTGTATCTTCACTCTTCAAAGAAGGACTAAAAGAAAAACCTATAGAGTCAATAAAAAATCAACTTGGTTTTCTCTCCTTCCTGACCTCACTACTACCCATAAACTAGAAGCTGTTTGCCTTGTGTATGTTATTTCTATCCCTTTACTTTACTTTACTTCACTTCACTTCACTTTGTTGCATAATTATTTTTATCTTTAATTTTCTTCTCTTCTCTTTTGTAGGGATTTCATTCCTGATCTACCTAACTCCAAGATCCTATTATGATTAATCAATCGTGCTTAAGTTTATTTTTAACATTGTTTGCTTTTAAGTTATTTATTATGTAATGTAAGTACCAAACTTATGTCCATTGCTTCAACTATCTCATTTATCTTATTTAGGAATTTTTTTCCTGCTTGCATTGCATTTACTGTTGCACCATAAAAAAATCAACATGTTCTGTTTTTCTCATCGACAACCCACAGATCTAATCACCATTTATGTCACGAATCATGCCTCCACCTCCTCCCCTATTTTGCCACTTGTTTGGACTTCCGTCCGTGTTTAATTTGAAAAGCCTATAAGGCTTGGCCCATCCAATTAAATTCACATAACTCTTTCTATTTGGTATATTACCTGATGTGTTACCCAATGTTAAATATTTGAGCCTGGCAAGTAGCTTTACGGACAACAGCCTTATTGGTCGGAAAGCCACACCCCTTGAAGACCATATCATTACATGCTAACCAAATCGTTTCAATTAAGGCGCCAAAAAAAAAAAACGCTCCATATAACTCCGGAAAATAAGTTATTGTTTGATAGGGTTTTAGCCCACCAGTCGCTACTGACTTGTGCCAAGGGAGGGGGATCCGCCTGAGGAGATGGTTCTGCAGCTGACTCGGTGTTAAAATCCTGGAACTCAGCTCTTTTTATATAGGTGCTCGACTCCAGACCATGAAGATCATCACCATTTTGTTGCACCCATGCGCTACATCAACTGTTTCTGACCTATACCATTGAGCTGTGGGTCGGACCCATACTTCCTGAACCGGCGTGACAGACCTTGGCCAAGCATGACCGGAATTTGTGTACAAGGATTCCGGGGAGTTGCTCGCTCGCAGCTGACTGGTGAAGTTTGGATCCTGAACGGTTGAAGTTGCATTTAAGGTCCCTGAAAAAACAAAAAAAACACAGGGGTTAAACTGCAAAAAATTATCTTCAGCAGAACAGCCCCCAACTTTCGCCTCCTTCCTAACTTCATCCCATACTTTAGCTATTACCACACAATCGCGGAAAAGGTGTAGTGCGGTTTCAGAAGCAGCTCCGCAACAGGGGCACAAGGAAGAACAATTAACACCGAGTCTAACCAAATTTTCTCTTGTAGCAAGACGCTCATGTATCACTCTCCAAATTAGCACTTTTGCCTTCTAAGGACATTTAAGTTTCCACACTTTATCCCATGGCATTCCACCATCACTTACTTCGCCAGAATCAAGGTAACTAAGAGCCGACTTGACAATGTAAACCCCATGAACCTCTAACATCCAAGAGAATGTGTCCACTTCATCATCATTTATTTCCACTCTAATACCTGCAAAATCGAGTAGCTTAGATGGAGAAACGAGGTTCTGAAAGCTGTCCCACTCCCATGTACCATCACTCGCCACATAGTTACTAACCTTTTGAATTTATCCTCTACCTCCAATACACCCCAGACATGATTTATCAAAACTGAATCACCTAACCATATGTCAAGCCAAAAGAGAATACTTTTCCCATTATATATAGACCATCGGGATCCCCGTCTAACTACAACAATACCTTCCGCGATGGTCCTAGATTTTCACGAACCACTCGATTTGGAAGTATAATGAAGAATGGTCAATTTGAAATACATGACAATAGACCATAAGGCTGACTCATCGTGTAACACCTTCCAACTAACTTACCAAGCAACATTTTATTCGTGTCTTCCACTAAACGTAGGCCAAGACCGTCCACCCTCTTAGGTCTATATACGTCCTTCCAAGCAACCCAATTGATGTGATTTTGTTCTTCCGATATTTCTCAAATGAATGCCTTTCTAATGCGGTCATTTTCCTCGCAAATATACTTAGGTAACTTCTCCACTTACATAATATATATATAGGCACCGCACTCAAAACAGAATGGGCAAGAGTTATCCAACCAGCAAGAGTTAGGGAGCTACTTTTCCATTTAGTAAGCTTTTTTCTAAGACCATTGATAAGCTCTCCAAAAAATCCACGCGGTCTTCTCCCGGAAAGAATAGGAACTCCAAGATACTTCCTAACCCCTCGCTTCAACTGTATCCACTTCTAGACGTAATACTCGCGGCCACCTCTTCGTCTATATTCTTCGAAAAATAGATAACTGATTTTTCTTTACTGATTGTTTGACCAGCGTTTCTACAGAATGTGTCCAATGTTGTAATATATATATGTGCTACATTATGCATATGGGTGAAGTGTTATTCTAGACAAAGGTATTTGACACTCTTATTAGTCCCGTGGTGACGTGACGCATTTGTGACTCTTAATGTTGGTTTTGATCCAACGCTCCTGATTCACTCTCGTGTTATGTCTCATATAAAAGGAAAAGATTGTTGAGCGAAGTCAGATAATCCATTCTCTTCACACTCATGCGTCTCTCTCATCTCTCTCAACCTTCAAACCCTAGTTTAGAGAGAAACCTTTGGTTTCTTCTTGCTTGTACTGTAATCGATATAGTTTAGATTCTTGATTTGTAATATCTCTTGTAAATTGTGATAATCCTCTTGATTCATCACTAGATAGCCTTATGCATAGAGTTAGGGTTAGAGATTTCTGGTGAAGCTTGTTCATTCGATTAGTTTGGGTGTAAATTTGAGAAGTATACTGAAACGTGTAATTCTCGTGGCATTATAGTAACTGAGTTACTCTCATTGGAGCTCAATGTGGATGTAGGTCATTCTTGGCTGAACCATGTTAAATCTTTGGTGTTCTTTATCTTCTGCACTTTCTTGTTCTATATTTTCTTATCGAAAACATTTTATAAACAAAGATCTTAAAGGAGTTTTCACAGCAGTGGTATCAGAGCTTGATTTCAAATCTTTTACGGGGTTTTCGTATTTGATTTATCCTTTATAATCTTGGGTCTTTTAATTTAGAACGTATTACACACACTCTTCATCCCATTAGAAACAAAGACAACCTTATAGGTAAATCTTATTTATGTATCTATTTAATTAAAGCATGTAGTGTTTAGTTAATATTTTTAATTGATTTGGGGTAAAATTTTAAAGGACTATGATTCTAGGGTTCGTTTAGTTGATTAATTGATTTTGTATAAGTATAATTTTTATGAGATTAAGTTTGTTTTGTTTATAACTGATTGATATTATGGATTGTTATTATATACCATGATTAAAGTAATTATTATCTCATTATCTTTTGCTTTCAACATGAGAGTTAATTTTGCACTGCCTGATGATAAAACGAGGTAATTCCTTAGATATTTTTTCTTTTTCCCTTTTTAGGTTATCCGAATATCCAAATGAAAAGAAAGCTCGGAGTTCATTACCTACAAAAGTTGTTAATACTAAAGCTCTTACCCAAATCAGTATTGGTTAGTATTATATATGTTGAAGAGTTTCTATGTTATTTGATGATAAAAACTACCTTAGAAGCTCTAGTTTTGCACCAAGTTAGCTATAATTATCTTGTTACATTCTCCTTCTTCAGTGACAAATATGCACTGTTTTATAGAAAATCAATTTATGTATGTTTTTGTCATATGGTGCAGACTGATCTCGACATTTCCAAGCAATGTTGGAGCCTAGATAGGCCGAGGTATTACGCGCTAGACATCTCAACATTTCTCTTTTGTTTCATCAAGAGCAGCAATTGTCACATGCCGAATTTTACTAACTCTGCCTTACTATAAAAATCTTATAAAAAACTTAGTCTGCAGTTTTCAACTTTTCTCATCTCTTATTAGGTTACAAAAGCCGAAAATGAATTTGAATAAAATAAATTATGAGATTTGTTTGGTCAAGTATGAGAGTTAGGATGACAAAGGATTCCAAGTTATGTTTGTTGCTTCAATTGGAATAGTCTCCACATCCAAGTATAAAGTTATGACGATAGTTGCAAGAAATGATTTCGTTTTCTTGGTTTGCAAACTTTGGGAGTTTAAAGTGATTGTAACCATTCATCTACAAATCTTTCGATATCTTTCTTGGACTTGACTTATCTTGGACTTGACTTATTGATGAAATAGATATCGTGTAAAAGGGTGAAATATATAATTTCATGTTTAATTTTTTCTAGTAGGAAATTTATTAGCATATCAGTATTGAATAAGAAAATCAATTCAGGATTGTGATAAATAAACAATATTAGTAATAATTGGTGACACTAAGTGCATATGCGTTGGTATTCATTTTAAATAATTTGGGACGCTAAGTATGTATGCTTCCGTATTTATTTTAAATAATTAGCAACGCTAAGTGCATATGCGTCGACATTTTCTCCACCCAATTGTCGACGCTATGTGATAAAGCGTCCGCAAATCCTATTGGATATTTGATGACGCTATTGGAATAGGCAACTCTTTAATTTATGCATCAGGTATAACCAACTGGAATAGAGACGCGTTATTAAAAATGTCGACATATAAGAAACGACATTTGAATAGCCGACGCGTCTTTTTGCGTCCGCGTTATCTATGACGACGCGTCGATAGCGTCGTGGAAGGCAAAAAATAGCGTCTTCAATTCCTCAGTTTCTTGTAGTATATATAACCTATAATTATATATAAAAAAAAGTTTTAAGTAAAAACGGTCGCCTTTTATTTAAAAAAACGTATTAATCTATAATTAAAGTTTTAAAGAGGCGTTGGTTGAACCGTGGCCAGAGGATTGGAGTCCAAATTACTTTTAGAGATATGCTCATTTGCCAATATTTTTATCCAAATAGTGTTATACTTTAAAAAAACTCAATAAGAGGAGGCCCAATAAGTAGACAAATCGATAATACAGGTAGGGCTGTAAACAAGCCGAGCCGAATACTAGATGTACAAGCTTATTTGTTTAAATTCTCGAGTCGAGCCGAGCCGAGCTCAAATTTAAACGAGTCGAGTAGAGCCGAGCTAAATTTAAACGAGTTGAGCCGAACTTTTAAGGATACAAGCCAGTGATGTTAAAACTTGTTTGTTTAACTTATAAGACTAGTTCGAATTGCAAATGAATAATTTCTTTTATAGTTGAAACAGAACTTTCATAAATGGTTGTATTTGATGAAGTGTGTGTTATGCAAATATGAAGCGTAATATTAATAGAAAAAGAAAAGTTTAAAGAAAATAAAATCCAAATTGATATTGAAGGTTTAATAATATATTTATAAGTAGATAATATATTAATTTATAATTCATAAATATAAATGAGTCGTTAACAAACGAGCTCGAACAAGATTGTTTACGTAACGAGTTTAAAATAAAACTTGAGCATGTTTATATTCGAGACGATTTTGAACGAGCTTTTTTTCGAGTCGAGCTCGAGCCGACTTGGTTCAACCCTAAATAAGGATATCACATTATATATCTATTAACTTTATAAAACATACTTTATCAATCTATTTAATACATATACACTTTTCAACCTATAGGCTATTTTTCTACATAAGAGAAAACAAAATTAAAAACTTCTTCTTTCATGCATTTAACAAAATGGAATATGTTTTAGGGTAGGGGATAGTTGGTATATCAGAGGTTCCAAACCAATCAACTAGACCAAGAAATCAATCTGAAGCATCATCAACAACATATTAACAGCTATTAAAAGCACATATAAATCTTTCTCTTATCCTTTACAGTTTGTTTGTTTATATTTTTAGATCTATTAGGGCTTTTTAGGGTTCATCTGATGGAAACTTTTTCTGATGGTAATCACCTTGTCCCAAAACTAAATAGAGATATGAGTAATCAGAATCAACATAATAATAACACCCAAATGAGTTATAAGGATTTTACAGCAGGAATAGACGAGATGTGGGAGTTCAGTTCAGTAATTTTATTTCAAGAGACTATTAAAAAGGAAAAGTTTAACAAATCCCAAAGAACAGGTATGAACATCGACATTTTTTTTAAAACTAATAACCGTAGAAAAGGTTGTCTTTTGGTGTTTTCAGATGTCTTAGGATCTAATCAAAACAATAAGAAGTATAGGAACGACATACTGCACGAAGGAATGGATAAAGCTATTTCTCAAACCCAAAGTAGGAGGACAATTTTCGAAGCTTCCGTGTTCTTTTTCAAATACTTCTATAGGTATGACAGCAGACAAAGGAAAAAAGAAAGCAAGGACGGAGATATTAAGAGGCGGCGTTTCTTTGATTCTTCCTTTACTCTTCAGCAGTCTAATGAAATATGTGGGTTTAATTATAAAGGTGTCAAAAATAATATCATCAAAAAAGATAATAAAGACACATGGTTAACATGCATTAAATATTTTATTATTAGCCCTATTTACTGCTAACGAGAAAAAGAGACACTTATCTCAGAATGCAAAAGCGGTGGAGGATACTAAAGTGGAACCAATTGTACCCATGCAGACTCTTCGATACAAACAAGGAACTTCTCTAGGTATACATAACATAAAAAACCCCTTCATATTCTCAAGTAAACCTGAATCAACTCTTTTCATTTCCTGCACTTTCTCTCTCGCTTTTCATTCTTCACTTTCAATCACTTTGTCTGTACACTCTAGGTTTTCTCTTTTAGCTTCCATTTCACTCTTTTTTCTACCCTCAATGGCTACCAGAGACCGTCACTCGCTACCTATAGTTCCACTCAACGAAAACAATAGCAAAACTTTAGGCGTGATACAACTGGGAATTAAAACTAAGAGATTCGAGCCTACTCGAGAAGAACCATATCTTCTAATTTCAGCAATAGGACATACCACGGTTTTCCTTCACGGGTTTCGTAATCATATTAGAGAACGCTGGGGGGGAGGGGGTGAGAGTAGATTTCCGCCTTACTGAGGTAGAAGAAAACGTTTTTAAGTTGGAAACTTATCTTGGAGGTGAGCTTGAACGTTTATGGAATCTCCGTCCAGGTATTTTTATTGGTATGCACTTCAGTTTCATTCCCTGTCAACAAAATACAGACCCTTCAAATGTTAACCGAGATTTCTCTTCCATTTGGGTGCAAGCCAGTGGGTTGGCTTTCATTCAAAACACGGAAGAGACCTTGCTCGCTATAGCCCCGTGTTTTCGGGAGATGGAAGATATTGACTTCCCTGATATAGTTATTTCAGATGTTAAAATTCTCCGTTTTAGGGTTCGTTTCAATGTCAAACAACCTCTTCCTCCTAGGTGTTACCTTACTCAGGAAGAAGAGGCTGGTTGGGTTACATTTCGTTATGAGAATGCAGGTGCTCTTTATTTTAGGTGTGGTTGTATCGGACATAGAGATGATAAGTGTGATGTTATTATTCTTCAAGAGGTTGAAGATCCAGATGAGCGTCGAAAGGTCATGTGGTCAATGGCTAATATTGCTCGTTACCCTCCTACACAACCTATCTACGGAATTAGAAAGAAGGTTGGTAATAAGTTCGAAAAGGCAGTTAAGGCTTTTTTCTGGGATAGAAACAATGAAGGCAATTCAAAAGATGGAAAAGGTTATGAAAGAGGAGAAACTTCGAGGCCACACAATCATGATACTGATATGGGAGGATTTTAGAAATCAAGAAACAACTGAGAGCAACGCCAACAAGAACACAGAGACCAAAGGTTCGATGGGGAACAACAAGGACGAAATGAGGAAGGAATTGAGTTTCGAGGATCGGGTTTATTAAATGATGTTGTTCAGCAAGTATTACGTAATGGAGGGAGGGACCAAGACAGAAATACAAGACAAAGTAGAGAGGGTCTTGACCTCAACATTTCATAACCTGAAGGAGGAAAAACGGGAAGTGCAACCCCAACAAGAACAGAAATAGTAGTTCGAAATTACTATCGTAAAGGAAAGGGAAAAATTCAAGAAGGACAAGCTGGTGGAGGTTTTAAACTTAGAACAAATAATATGAATACGAAGGAGACAAACAATTTGGAAGGCCTCACAAACAAAATACAAAAAGAAATTGTCAAAAAAAGGAGACGTGAGTTCTATGAGCAAGTTGCAGGAGAGACATATGGTAATTTGGGTAAGAAAAAAGAAGGAGTGGCAGGCAGAACCCGTAGTGCGCGTCAACAAGGAGAACAAAATCCAAAGAGAATGAGGTTAGACGAGATGGGTAAAGGCAAAACAGTGGTGTTTATTAGTCAAAGTGATAGTGATACGAGCAAAGATGAAGGGTTTGTGGATTTATATGATTATTAAACCAGTAAGGAAAAGGCTCAAAAAAGAATAGATGAAGAAGACTCACAGTTCGAGCCTTCTGAGGAAGAGGAAGTGAATAATAACGAAGGAAGAATTAGTAAAAATGGTGAAGAGGAGGATGTCGAGAGTGGCGAGGAGGTACAAATTTTTAGACACCCAAAAATGAAAACTAATTTCCCTACCAACATCCAACGTGAAGCGGCCATTCTCTGGCCGCCAGTGGAAAATGAGTATCGCGTTTTGGAACTGTCAGGGCATTCGGGCCCTCTGACAGAATCCAATTGCAAGGCTCTTTTGAATAGAATTAAACCCGATATCTTTTGTTTTTGCGAAACTTTTCTCAAGCAGGATAATGCACGGAGTATTCTCCGTAATTTTGGTTTTAAAAACTTTTATATTTTATACCCAGTTGGTTTTGCCCACCACTCCGGGGGTTTTTTGGTTTTATGGCAGGACTATATGCATGTATAAATCACTCTTTGTAATAGGCACCTTGTTATTTTGTATGTTAAGGACTCTATTTTCCCGTACTTTATTATTTTCATACATGCCCCAAACAATCATGAAGATAGACTTAATATTTGGAACGATATTACTACTTGGAATGATACTAATACCAAACCCTGGATTCTCATGGGGGATTTTAATAATATACTTAATATAGAAGATAAATGTAGCCTTACCCCCCTAATACGCAACATATCATTGACTTCAAAAATCTTATTATTAATAATGGTTTAGCAGAGATTAACTCTCATGGTTGTAATTACATGTGGACTAATAGACAAAGAGGGGATCGAGTGGTTAAAACAAAAATTGATCGAGTTCTTGGTTCATACGAATGGATTAAGAACTACCCAAAGGCAAAAGTCTACATACCTCCAGCAATTGGATCGGATCATTCTCCGCTTATTCTCCAGTTGGATTCCTAATCCCCTATAGGTAAAAAAGTCTTTAAATTCAAATCACATTGGTTGGATAATAACGAATGTAGGGAAGTTATACAAAATAGCTGGGGAGCAGTTGAAGAACAAGAATCAATAAAAAATTATTGTGCGAAGAAAGAAAATACCATTCAAGCTTTAGATATATGGAGCAAAAATACGTTAAAAAATCACCAAGAAGAGATAAAAAAGATACAAAAACAACTTATTAAACTTACAAACTCAGACCCAACAATAGAAAATACAAAAAAAAAGATTTACGTAACAATCTAAATTTTGAAGTCAAATGTGAGGAAAGGTACTGGTCTGATAGAGAAAGACAACAATGGCTCACGTGCGGAGACAAGAATACCAAAATTTTTCACATGTCAACAATGCAAAGAAGATCGATGAATAAAATCAAAAGAATAAAGAATGAACGTGGAGAATGGATTGAAGAGATTACTGAGGTAAAAGCTAACTTTCAAAATTATTATAATAATCTTTTCGCAGATAAGGCCACTACCAATGATAAAATGACCAAAGCAATGCGACATGTACAACCAAGAGTGACTGAGGACATGATCGAATACTGATACAACAACCAACCATGGAAGAACTAGAAAATGCCCTAAAAAATCTATCTCTGACAAAAACGCCAGGCCTGGATGGTCTAAACGGTAAATTTTATAATGAATTTTGGGATATTATTAAATTTGATGTGTTTAATATTCCTTTAGAACATATGAACGACACTCTGATTACTCTCATCCCTAAAGGCCAAATTCAAGAACTTTTGGGAGATTACCGACCAATATCTTGTATTAACTTTGGTTATAAACTTATTGAAAAAATGTAATACAATCGTCTTCAACAGTTTATGAATGATATTGTATCACCCACTCAGGAAGTTTATCACGGGACGAGCAATTCAGGATAACATTATTATTGCTCAGGAAATTTCTTTCTATATGTCTCGCAAAAGAAAACCCCCAAACATATGGCAGGTCTGAAAATTGATATGGCTAAAGCATATGACCAGGTCAGATGGGATTTTATTATAGGTCTCCTCATTAAATTGGGCTTTCATGAGAAATGGGTCAACTGGATAAAGAACTGCATCACATCGGTTACATTTCAAATAAATTTCAATGGTGAGTGTTTACATGAATTTACAGCAGGACGAGGACTTAGACAAGGAGACCCTCTATCTCCGTTTCTTTTCTCTCTTATGACTGAAGCATTAATCAGTTAATAGAATCAGCTAGTAAATCAGGACTCATCCAAGGAATTCAAATTACGAGAAACTGTCCAAAAATTTCTCACTTACTTTTTGCAGATGATTCACTTTTCTTTATCACAATTGATAATACTAGTATACATGCCTTTCATAATTGTTTAACTGAGTATTGTGAAGTTCAGGACAACAAATCAACTACAAAAAATCAGCAATCGTTTTCAGCAACGACACACCAACAGAAATACGCGAAACAGTCAAGGAAGAATTACAAGTGGTAGAAACGGAGGACCTAGGTAAATATTTGGGTATACCGTTATGCCACAAAAGATAAAAAATAGCAGCTCTAGAATGGATCGCGGAAAAACTCTTTTCCAAAACAGAAGGATGAAAAACTAGACTATAATCCGAAGGTGGAAAAGAAGTCTTAATTAAAGTTGTTCTACAAGCTATTCCGATTTATACTATGTCTATATTTGATTACCCCGTTACCTTTTGCAAAAAATTGTTGTTAGCTATTGCTAACTACTGGTGGAGTTCAGGGGAAAAAAACCGTATCCACTGGCTGGCATGGGAAAAATTGGTCGTTGGAAAATTATTATAGGGGAATCGGCTTCAGAGTTTTCAAATGTATGAATACTTCTAATTGTTTAATTATTTTGTATGCAAGTATCAAGAAATACTAGGATATTCGTACCTTTTATTTTTATTAGTTTTAGTTTGATTAAATGTAAGAAGTATTAGGATATTTGTACTTTTTTTATGAATGGAATATAGTTTGAATTGATTTAACTTCTTGTTTATATAAGTTTTTTTTTCAAATCTGAAGATATACAATATTATATATAATTAATAATATATATATTGAAATATAATTTTTTTTATACACGACAGTTTAAAATTACTGTCAAATACAATTATACATAGGCTGCAGTTTTTAGACAATTGCCGTCAATGCGAGGTTGAATAGGCGACATTCTTCTTTGTGCCATCTTTGCATAGGCGTCTTTATAGACGGCACTCTTCGTGGCAATAAGCTAACTACCGCCTATCAATACACGTCATTTATAGACTCCCGTCTTTGAACTTAAAAATTGCCGCTAATACTCTAATTTTTAGTAGTGGGAATAGTCGCCACATCCAAGTATAAAGTTATGACGACAATTGCAAGAAATGATTTCGTTTTCTTAGTTGGCAGACTTTGTGAGTTTAAAGTGATTGTAACCATTCATCTACAGATCTTTCGATATCTTTCTTGGACTTAACTTATCTCGGACTTGACTTATTAATGAAATAGATATTGTGTCAAAGGGTGAAATATATATTTCATGTTGAATTTTTTCTAGTAAGAAATTTATTAGCATATTAGTATTGAATAAGAAAATCAATTTAAGATTGTGATAAGTAAATAATATTAGTAATAATTGGTGAGGTTAAGTGTATATGCGTTGGTATTCATTTTAAATAATTGGGGACGCTAAGTGTGTATGCTTCCGTATTTATTTTAAATAATTAGCAACGCTAAGTGCATATGCGTCGATATTTTCTCCACCCAATTTTCGACGCTATGTGATAAAGCGTCCGCAAATCCTATTGGACATTTGGCGAAGCTATTGGAATAGGAAACACTTTAATATATGCGTCCCGTATAAACAACTGGAATAAAGTCGCGTTACTAAAAACATCGACATATAAAAAACGACGTGTGCATAGCCGACACGTCTTTTTACGCGTCTTTTTACGTATCCGAAGGCAAAAAATAGCGTCTTCAATTCCTCAGTTTCTTGTAGTGATATAAAAAAAGTTTTAAGTAAAAGCGGGAATTGAATGATCGCCTTTTATTTAAAATACGTATTAATCTATACTTAAAGTTTTAAAGAGGCGTTGCTTGAACCGCGGCTAGAGGGTTGTAGTCCAAATTACTTTTAAAGATATGCTTATTTTCCAATATTTTTATCCAAATAGTGTTATACTTTAAAAAAACTCAATAAGAGGAAGTCCAATAAGTAGATAAATTGATAATACAGGTATGGCTGTAAACAATTCAAGCCGAGCCGAATACTAGATGTACAAGCTTGTTTGTTTAAATTCTCGAGGTGAGCCGAGCTCAAATTTAAACGAGTCGAGTCGAGCCGAGCTAAATTTAAACGAGTTGAGCCGAACTTTTAAGGATACAAGCCAGTGATGTTAAAACTTGTTTGTTTAACTTATAAGGCGAGATCGAATTGCTCATGAATAATTTTTTTATAGTTGAAACAGAACTTTCATAAATGGTTGTATTTGATGATGTGTGTGGTATACAAATATGAAGCGTAATATTAATATAAAAAGAAAAGTCTAAGGGCATGTTTGTATTTAGAAGGGAAAAAAAATAATAAAGGAAAAGAAAAGAAAAATTACAGAAAAAAGGAAAAGAAATGAATATTTTTGTTTGGATTAAAAATTTGTATAAAAGTAGATTTCATAAATGATTTTAGATATATATTGTTTGTATTGAAAAAAATACAAAAGGAAAGAAAAAAAAGGGTTAATTTTGGCCTTTAATCATTAATAAAATTCCTTTTTTTCCATTTGAATCCAATTTGGGGTGATAATAAAATTAGATATATGAGTGATTTTGGGAATGACTTCCTTTCTTTTCTTTTATGAAATTTCCTAATACAAACAATGTATAAAATAAAAAATCATTTCTATTCTTTTCCTCTTTTTTCCATTTCTCTCAATCCAATCAGACCCTAAAGAAAATAAAAGCCGAATTGATATTGAAAGTTTAATAATATATTTATAAGAAGATAATATATTAATTTATAATTCATAAATATAAACGAGTCGTTAGCGAACGAGCTCGAACAAGCTTGTTTACTTAACGAGTTTAATATAAAACTTAAACTTGTTTATATTCGAGCCGATTTTTAACGAACTTTTTTTCGAGTCGAGCTCGAGCCGACTTGGTTCAACCCTAAATACGGATATCACATTATATATCTATTAACTTTATATAACATACTTTATCAATCTATTCAATACATATACACTTTTCAGTCTATAGGCTATTTTTCTACATAAGAGAAAACAAAACTAAAAACTTCTTCTTTCATGCATTTTCTTTTAACAAAATGGAATATGTTTTAGGGTAGGGGATAGTTGGTGGTCAAAAAAGAAAATATATATATATATATATAGACCGACTTAGTATAGTAAATATGGTTTGGAAGAATACATATTAGGAGTAAGGGAAAAAGAGACGTAAAACGAGTGTATAAAAAGGAGAAGATCAAAGCACAAACCCTAATACAGAAGTTTAATACAAATGGAGATGAATTCGAATAGTAACCCTAGAAAAAGCATAATATGTGCGGTAGAGAAGAATGAAAAATGGATGGAATACTATGTTTCTTCGAGTGAAGAAAGTGAGAGAAATTATGAGGAATTAAGGTCTGAATTGCAATTGGAATTGGAGATTCATTCGGTGCAGAGGAAGAAGCTTAAGGATGAAGGACGGATGGAAGAGTATGTTTCGAGTGAAAGTGGGAGAAATTATGAGGAATTAGGGTCTAAATTGGATATTAAGGGAATTTACTTTGAAGCAAGTTATATAGTATTTAAATCTTGTTTATATCGCATAGGTGGATGTAAACGTTGTGTGTTTAGTGTGGAAAAAGCGAGCAAGAGCGTTGATAAGCTTGATTTGAAGAATAATAATTTATGTTGGGTAAAGGTTGGTAAGATGAATTGCGGAAGATTAAATCCGTATACTGTGATTTTAGGTGGTAAATTGTATGTTGTGGGTGGATTGATGTGTAAACCTGAATTAGAGACTGCTCATTTAATGGAGGTTTTTGAGAGTGATGAATTTGGATGGAAAACTATTTGCAATCCTCCACCTCCATTTCCAGGAGATAAGAGGTATGATAATAATACATATTTAAAACAAACTTTTAGGAAAGTTATAGCCGGGGGAGTTGAAAGCGAAACTGATGGTGGTGATGGTTTTATCTTTGTTATTTTACCTGGTAATTATGAAACCTACTATTATTACACCTATGAAGTCAAAGCAAATATATGGAGGCCTTATACTAAATTTACTTCTGAGAATCTCAGTGAAAAGAAATTTATATATCCTGGTATATCTGAGCAACCTGCTGTGGTGTCTGGCCAGTTGATGCTCTTCATACAAGATCCTAAAGTCTTGTTTGTAATGGACTTGAAAAGGGGCAACTTATGTACAATTGATTTACTTAAAAGGTCCGTGATAGATAAAAATAGACTTCATAATGGTAGACCACCATCTTTGGTGATGATAGAGAAAGGGAAGTTTTGTGTGTTTTGGGCTTTAGTTGGTCCAAAATGTAAAGAGACTGGTAAAGTATATACAATCCTTAAGGGTTGTATCTTCACTCTTAAAAGAAAGACTAAAAGAAAAACCTATAGAATCAATAAAATATCAACTTGTTTTTCTCTCCTTCCTAATCTCACGAAAACCCATACACTAGATGCTGTTTGCCTTGTGTATGTTATTTCTATCCCTTTACTTTACTTCAATTCACTTTAATTTGTTGCATAATAATTTATCTTTATTTTCTTCTCTTTTCTTTTGTAGGGATTTCATTCCTCATCTATCTAACTCCAACTCCAAGGTCCTATATCCTAATCCCTACTAAGTAATCAATCGTGTTTAACTCTATTTTAATCATGTAATGTAATGAGAGAATTTGTCAACATTTTTTGCTTTTAAGTTATTTATTATGTAATGTCCATTGCTTCAACTATCTCATTTATCTCATTTACAATTTTGTTTCCTGCTTGCATTGCATTTACTGTTGCACAATTGGTCCCTATGTTAAAGCGAAATACCCAAATATACCCATGTCTTTCACCAAGTAGCAAATGTACCTACCTCCTTCTGCTTTATAGATTAATCTTCCAAATTTACCAGTATATTTGCTACTTTGGTATACCAAACCTATATATGCTACTTTTTGGAATACAGTAGATATTTACCTATTTCAGATAACAAAGGGATCAACTATGCAATTTACCTGATATAAATTCATATGCTTTGCTTAATTCTTCATCATCTTATCAGTATATATATTGTTTAACATGCATAAACATAGGTCAAGACTCAGCCTGGCTATCGGTCGTACCGGTCCGGTTTCGGACCGGTTTTTATCGTGTATACCCACTATCGGACCGGACCGGTCTATCGGACCCCCACTATCGGTCCCGGTCCGGACCGGTTCTTCGGTCCTAAATTTCAAGAAACCGACCGATAACAGGGACCGGTTTATCGGTTCCGGTTTCGGTCCCGGACCGGTCCCGGACCGGTCCCACTATCGGGTTTATCGGTTTAATATTATTATTTTTTTTAAAAAAAAAAAAAAATTAGAGTTGTAAGTTAGAATAGCTAAAAAGCACTTTTTTCCCCTTCCTTCCCTTTCCTTCCTTTTTTCATTAAGTGCATAACAATACAAAACAAAACAAAAATCACAGAGCTTATTTACATAGGAATATAATATCAATATGTTTGATAGATAGATAGAAATAATAAATAGAGGTAAAAACTAAAAAAAAGACTAATATATCAACAACTGTCTCTTGTCTTTCTTTATCTCTCTCTTTTTCTTTTCTTCTTTTCTTCTTGATTTCCTCAGTAGGGTACCTGATTCTCTACAATAGCTCCATTCAACAAAATTAAATACTAATATTAATAATTGAACATATAAAGTATAAACATAAGATATGTGTGTCAATGTTTTTGAGAATCAAATGAGAATAAGATATAAAGTATAAAGTATAAACATAAGATATGAAATTTGAAATCAAGGGACCAACTCGCAATTTTGTTAATAAAGGGACAGAATAGCCAACTCTGAATTATCCAATTCTCATATTATAAATTCAAACATCTAATGATTCAAAATAGCCCAGATCAAGTATCAAGTATTTCACAGGGACTAACTCGCAATTTTGTCAATAAAGGGACAAAAGATGCAAATTAAATTCACAAATCACAGGTATCAATTATCCAATTCTTATCAATTCAAATATCAAAGGGACAAACATGGCAACATTGCAGAAAAGCAATAACAGTTCCAAAATACTTGATATTAGTAGTAATTTTCGAATATAAACAGGCCACAGGGACATTAGTAGCATTTTTCGAAAATAAACACAACAATGGTTCAGTTTCTGATTCAAACAAGGATACTAATTACTCAATTTCCAGAAACAAGATGACATAGAAATACAATACCCTTCATGCCATCACCAAACTTTAACCCAAAATGGATTGAATCATTCACCAGAAAATATCATTCCACCTATGCGCAAGAAATGAAAGGAAGTGTATCAGATAATAATCTAATATGAAAGTAAAATATAAATTAGTAAATAAATGATAAACACTTACATAGATAACCAATTGAAGTAATCGGCACCAGAAAATATCAATTCACCCATGCGCAATAAATCAAATGAAGTATATCAGATAATAATCTAATATGAAAGTAAGATATAAGTTAGTAAATAAATGATAAACACCTACATAGATAACCAATTGAAGTAATCGGTTCAAGCTCAAGAACCCCCAAATCAGAAACCATCAAAGCATATCATAAATTAATGGTTACCACATATGATTTGATTTACAAATGATTTGATTCAACGATGGATGGAAGGGACCAAATATTACGGGGTTTAGAAACGCAAGAGAGGGTGAGAGACGGTGTCGGTGGTGGGCGAATGAATGAGGGTGTAGATGGATAGGTATTAGGAATGAGGTTGTAATATATTGGACTTCTATATAAAAAAAAAAAAAAAAAAGGTAACGGGCCGTTACCGGTCCGTATCAGTCACGGACCGGTTCGGTCCACGACAAAAAACAGAAAATTACAACGCCGCACGATAGGGGGATACACGGTGCGTTCCGTTCCGGTCACCGCCTCCATCTCGGACTCGTTCCGGCGCCGGTGCTTATCGGCCCGGGCCGGTCCGGCGAACCGGTAGGCCGGGTCCGATAGCCAGGCTGAGTCAAGACTTCATTTTAGTGTCATCATAGTTTTATTTTCCAACTATCAAGTCCTACAATCACTAAGAGAAATAATATCTTTAGCGGCAAAATATTTAACACTAAAAATCTTAATTTTGCCGCTAATAGTCGTTATTTATCGTCTCTATAAGTCCGTCGTTAAAGATACCTTTAGTAGCAAATTATTTGTTTTTGCCTCTATTAACTTTATCTTTAGCGGCAAAAAATATAATTAAAGACCATTTTGGTTTTTAATAATATCATTAGAGGCCACTTTAGTTGTTGCCACAATAATTTCGTCGCTAATGCTACTATTTCTTGTAGTGAATTTTTAGGATAACATCAATTTATCTTTTCATTTTATATTTTTTTGTCTATTTTTAACGTCTTAATCAAATGAGGCTTCGACCCAAATAATAAGAAAAAACATGTTATGTATGCAAAAAAAAAAAAAGTATGTTCTGTTTTTTCTCATATTGTTAATGACCTATCTCAAATTAAACGAACACCTGTGATTGAATGATAGCCATTGATTTGAAAATTACAAAAGCTTTTCCCATTCTACTCTAAATAGTTAACAATAGTACCTTTTCCACTTCCACTAATAAGAAAGAACATCATATGAAGCTAAAAATTGGTATTTAAAAGATAAAAAAACACTTCAAATTTATTTTATAATCTGTAAAGTAATTTCCAACCGTTACAAAGATTCCACAATAAAAATTCAATTAATTATCTCGAATTGTTCATAAGTGAAGAATTAGCAATAACTAGGGCTGCAAACGAGTCGAGCCGAGCCGAATACTAGATGTACATGCTTGTTTGTTTAATTTCTCGAGCCGAGCCGAGCTCAAATTTAAACGAGCCGAGCTCAACTTTTAACGAGCCGAGTTCGAACTTCCAGTGATCTAAATCAGAAATGTTAGAACTTGTTTGTTTAACTTATAGAACAGACTTTTTTAGAGTCGAGCACGAGTTTCTCATTACCAATTAGTTTTTTATGGTTGAAATAGGACTTTCATGAACGGTTGGTATATGATGGAGTGTGTGGTATGAAAATATGAAACGTAACATTAATGAAAAAATAAGTGTCTAACGATATTAAAAATATTCAATTTGATATTGAAGGTTTAATAATATATTAATACGTAGATAATATATTAATTTATTATTTTTATAATTATAAACGAGCTCACGAGCCGAGCTCAAGCAGGCTCGTTTATTTATCGAGTTTAAAATGAAGCTTGAGCTTGAGCTTGTTTATATTCGAGCCGATCTCAAACGAGCTTTTCTCCGAGCCGAGCTCGAGCTGCTCGCGAGCGGCTTGGTTCATTTGCAGCCCTAGCAACAACCGATGGTACATAATACCAAATATCATCAAAGTCTACTTTTTTTTGGTATAATAAAAGTCTTTTGGGTAAATTTATAAGTCTTCTTAAGAAACTTTGTAGCTATTTCATTTTTTTTTTGTATAATAAAAGTCTTTTAGGTAAATTTATAAGTCTTCTTAAGAAACTTTGTAGCTATTTCATCATTCCTATGACACAAAACTCTTAGTATAGTATTGGGTTCATTTCGATTCCATTGAGCAGTAGTCAAAGACAAAATAAACCTAGTTTTAACCGAAGCACTATAAATTCCCAAAACCACCTCTTTAAATCTCTCCACAAGACTCTCCGTTTCTACATAAAAAAGCTTTAAAACCTCTTTCAAAACGATCGAAGTCTTATCAATCAAATCAATCGGTAAACCATCTCCATTAGACCAAAACAAATCCATAAGAGCCTTCAAATCCTCATCTATCATTAAACTGTCCAAAATAGTAGAAGTACGAGAAGGCCCTCCAGCTAGTAAAACCAACATGAAACCCTTGAACGAAGGATTCATTAGGTCAGTAATTAATTTTGTTATGACTCGATCATGTACATGTACTGTTAATGATATAAGTTCCAAGTTTTGCTCGAGTGAGTCAAGAAAAGGCTCTATTCTCGAAGATGAAACATCTCCTATGTAAAGTCAATAGTAAGAGAAGTGACTTAAATCATAAAATATAACTTTATACGCAGTTAATTCAGAAAGCTGTTCAATCACTTTTACACCATCAATTACCGAATGCTCGAATTTTTGCCCTAGTACGTTTGTTACATCGGCTAGGCTCGACTCAAAAGTTTAACAAACAATCTTGTACATCTAGTACTCGGCTCAACTCGGTTCGTTTATAACCCTACCTAGACTAGATATGTCGATCAAATTTTATCTCTATCCTCCATTTTAGGGTTTCCTTTCAACTTACAAGCAACCGAGAGTCAAGAAAATATATTTACAAAAATTATAGAAGTAAAGTTAAAATCAACGCTAAAGTTTAGAGAATTATAAGCTGGGAAAACACGTTACTAATTGATGATCTGATGATATAAGTGTCAAGTATAACCCATTTATTAAAAAATAATAATTTATTATTATTAACCTAAAAATGACCAATTCAAAAAATCTAGACTTGAAATTTGAAAAATTCCATCTTCCTTTTTTTTCTCGGGCACGTTCAAACTATAATTATTTTTTTCTTTATATTTATGCGTTGGGTTGAATTAGATTGAATTAGTTATTTATGGGCTAACATGCTAGATAGTATTCGGATTTGGCAACCCATTAATTCGATTGAGTACATAGTTTATTAATTAGATTATGTGTAGACGAACTTTATAGAGAAATTCGAGACACATCGCACTTTATAACACCTAGTTGGATCACACTTTGGAATGTCTAGGTGACTTTATTTTAAGACACTTTTCTGAGGACTTCCTCACTTAGGAAGAGTGAAAAACATATAGGGCGTTTTTTAAAAGGTTTGAGGATCTTGTGAGAATAGAAAGCTTAAACTTTTGAGTATCTGAATAATGCCCTATACCTTTGGCGTCAAAGGATATATATAGGCGCGACTTACATGTCTTCTAAGTCATTATCTAGTAATCTTAATGGACTCCTTCAACAGGTTCATATAAGCCATATGATCGTTGAATAGACTTTTTCAGAATCCATAAGTGATGTACCACTAGCCCATATAGAAAGATGATATCCTATTCTTACCGGACCAAACACTACTACAGTTCGGCTTTTTAGCGACGACCCGCGTTCGTCGCTAAGCGTGAAAACTCGTCGCTAAAGTAGATTAGCGACGACAACTCGTCGCTAATTTTTCGTCGCTAGAAAGTCTTAGCGAAAAGTCAATCTTCGCGACGAAACAGATTGGTTTCGCCGCGAATTCGTGGGACCTTTTTGCGACAACCAATGTCGTCGCTAATTTCTCACTGTTAGCGACGAACATGTTTCGTCGCTATTCCAAAATATAGAGACGACTTACCTCGTCCCCATTTTGTCGTCGGTATTTATTCCAAAACTTAGCGACGACTTTCATTTATTTCTAGCGACGACCTTCTCGTCGCTAATATGTTTATTTTTTTCGAATTCTGAAATAAAATTTTGAATTTTAAATAATTTCTTTATTCGTATTTTTAATTTAATTATTATTTTTTAATTTTTAATTTTTTTTTATAAATTTATATGTTAAATTTTATTTATAAATTTATTTTTATTTGCATAATTATACAAATATATCTAATAAATAATTAAAACCCACAAATATTTATCGAAAAGCAAAACTTAATTTAAATTAATACCAAAAGCCGTAAATAATGTCAAACAAAACCGATCAAGTCAAACATAAAATATAAAGTAGTCAAAATACATCAAAATATAATATGTATAAAATCAAGGAGCATCCAAATCTTCATCATCGTCACCATCTTCATCCTCATCCTTATCATCATCATCATCATCATCATCGTCATCATCGTCATCATCTTCTTCATTTGCTCTCGGTGCTTGGGGGATCGGGGCAAGACCTTGAGCGGCCCTCAAATCATTCAACGCCGCCATAGCTGTGTCAAGCACGCTCATCGAATAGTGACCGCCAGTCGAGGTAACTGTGGAAGGAGTCGTTGAAGGGGTAGCCTCGATAAGGGGGCCTTGAAGCGCGCGAAACTCGTTCATCGCCGTCATCATCACATCTAGCCTCTCAGCATTTCGCCTAACTTCGGGATCCGGCTGGGAGACACGGGCCTTCTTATGGACCTGTCCGAATACGGTCACCCATGCCGTCTTTGGAGGGCCCATGACTTGTTTAACGGCCTCTTTCATGGCGTCTATCTGATCCTTTAGCGGCACTTCAGGGGCGGTCCCACCAGACGACCCTACCCCTTTCTCGCAAACAATCTCCTTAAGCTTCTCCCTATACACATCATGTTACAAGGCATGAAAAGTTAATTAATAAGTATTTAAAAAAAGACAATTTAAAAAACCAAAAAAGGAAAGTTTCTATTTCGTGAAACATTCCAAATAAGGAAAGTTTCTATTTCGTGAAACATTCCAAATAAGTAAAGTTTCCATTTTAGGAAACTTCGAAGTTTCCCAAAATGGAAACTTTCCTAACATAGAAATATTCCCAAAATAGAAACTTTCCTAAAATGGAAAGTTTCCTAAAACAGATAAAGGTAAGTAATATTTTAATAAATTTAATAATAAAAGGAAAAGAAACAAACACTCACATTACATTCTTTATAGTCCGGGTTTCTCCACTCGTCTTTGTCCGATTCGTAATTCATATACTCGAAAAAACCCCCAAGATTGGGAAGTTCTCTCTCCTGTTGGGTAGACTCGTCAAAACAGGTTAACGGCTCCTTAGTCTTCTTCTTCCGCTTCTCCTGTGCAATAACATTTTAAACAATATATTAATAATTAATAAAAATAAGTAATTTAATTTTTGAAAATCGAAGAATATACCTTATGAATGACCAATCGGGAAGAAATTGTTTTATGAAAGATTTAAAATGGAATGTTGGAAATGGAAAGAGTATAAATATTTGGGAGGATATTTGGATCCCATATATTGAGAAGCTTATTAAACCCAATGGGTGTATCTTAAATAGTGTTTCAGAACTTATTGATTCTAATTCTTTCACTTGGAAACTTGAGTTACTTAATCTGTATTTTCCTCCTAAGGCTGTAGCAACCATATCCTCTATTTATCTTTCACAATTCAACCTTGAAGATGTGCCTTTCTGGTCTTTCTCTTCAACTGGTAGGGTTTCAGTGAGAGATATGTACAAGAGGATTTGGATAGCTCAGCAACTTAAGGGAAAAAAAAATTGCGAAAAATAAAGGGGAACAATCTTTTATGTTACAATCGCAAGATTGGAAAACTGTGTGGGACATGAATGTGGCTCCTAAAGTCAAAAAAATTGTTTGGAAGTGTTGTGAAAATGCATTACCAACAAATGAAAATAGAAATGTAAGAAAATCTCTGATTTGTGTATAATATGTGGAATGGAAACTGAGAATGTTGAGCATATTATCTTTCATTGTTCTTGGGCTAGGGCAGTCTGGTTGGCTAGCCCTTTGAATTTATGCTCCTAAACCAAACCATCTTTCAACTTTAAGAAATGGATTAATTTTATTAGATTAAGCCTTTCTGAAACTGAGTTTAGTAAGAAATGACTTGGGGAATTAGATTTTTACATTGTTTGGTGTATTTGGAAAGGAAGGAATGAGACAATATTTCGTGGGAATGCTCCTGACCCTATGAAAACATTAGCTGAAGCTCTTAAAGCCAATGATGATTTTATATTGTCCAAAAGGATAAACTCTGAGGCAATAAAGGATAATAATATAATTGTGAGGAATGTAGCTACTTTACAAGCTAATACTTCACAAGTTTATGCAACTCAGGTGCAAACCTTTAGAGATGGCAGTGTAGGGAATTGGCTTCCACCTTTTACAGGATGTTTTAAAGTTAATTGTGATGCTTCATATGATTGTAAAACTAACCTTGCTTCCTATGCTTGTCTTCTCAGGGACTCTCAAGGGAAATTAGTTGATGGTTGTTCAATTTTTTTTTGCTTATTCTCCACTCGAGGAAGAGGCTAGAGGACTTCTACAAGCTTGTGAAATGGCTTCAAGACTTCCAAGAGGCAAAGCAGAAGTGGAGAATGATTGTCAATTCCTAATTCAACAAACGTCAAAGAGAGATAAGACCTTTTGTAATGTTAGAGGACTAGTTAATTGTATTTTAAGACTTAAATTTTTTTGTAATATTAAAATCTCCTATGTTAGGAGATCAAAAATTGTTTGCGCAGATTGGGTGGCTAAATAGGAGATTAAAGGCTCCTTGTTTAGCCTTTGGAGTTGTTTTCCACCTCCCAAACTCGCTTCTCTTTTGGCTAGTGACTTTAACACAACTGGAATAGGGTAATTTGTAATATTTGAAGTTTTTAATTTATGCTTCTTTCGACCAAAAAAAAAAAGACCTATCGGGTCTGCGAATAATTTCTCGAATCAGCCTTGCCCGATTTTTCTGTTTTTGCCTGTTCTCCTTGTTAGTTTTTGCCGTGTTCTGTTTCAATATATTTCCAAAATGTTTAATACTTTTTTTAAAATAACAAAACTTTCTACCTGAGAGTCTTTGTGGTCCCACATCCTACAACTCCTCCTCCAAATATCTGGATTAACATCAGGTGGAGTTTTATTCTTATAATAGTATGCCTTCTTCAACTCACCCTTCCACGCCATATACCTAGTCGACTGGCTCTTGTTCAAATTCTCTTGGATTTAGGGCTAGTCGAATCTGGTACGCCAGTTATCGAGGTCGAAAAATTGCTTAAGTTGGTCCATAATAGTAGCTTTCATCCCGTCAGGCACCTCCTTCCAGGTCCTGTTGCAAGGCGGGACATTCTCTCGAACAGTCGCCCCTATAACCTGTGAGACATGGTGACCATACTCTCCAATTGGGCTCCATGTCTCGTCTAGCATGCAAAATTCTACTAGCAAAGGGTAACCGTGTTTCTCTAAGGCTTCAAGGGCAGTCTTTAAAGCATTTGTTCCTCGGGATTTTCTTTTGCGTGTTTCTGGTTTAAGAGTAAATTGAATTAATTATAAATTGATAAATATTTTAATTACCAGAAGGACCGGCAAAGGTGGATAAAGTGCGATCCGGATTCCTATTAGGATCCCGACTGCTTCCATCACCGACATGTCCTCGAGCCATTAAACTAGCCATCTAAAATTTAACAGAATGACGTAAAAATAAAATATTACAAACCAATTGAATAAATAAAATAAAATATTACAAACCAATCGAATAAATTAAATTAATTATTACAAACCAATCGAATAAATTAAATTAATTATTACAAACCAATCGAATAAATTAAATTAATTATTACAAATAATAGATATATAATAAAATAAATATAACATTAATCCAATCTGGATGGAATCTGTATCCAAAAATAACAAGTTAGTTCATAAAACAGTAAAATTTACTATATGAACTTCGCTATTTAGGAAAGTTTCTTAGAAAGGAAACTTTTCTAAAAAGTAAAGTTTATAACAATAGAAAGTTTCCTTATAAGGAATTTTAAACAAATTTTTTCGCCAAAAATTCTTAAGACCTTAAAAAATTAATTTATTCTACTTTTTTTTTCCTAAAGTGTTTTCTATTTAAAAAAATTACATATCATAATTATAATTATAATCATGTTATGAATATAATTTTTATTTTAAAATATCTAAAAATATATAAAAAAAATTCGAATTTATATAAAAACCATATTCAAACTCATTTTTTTTCAATCAAAAATTGTAAAAAAATTATTTTCTATATTAAAAAATCAAAAAAATTAGTTGTGTTTCTTAGAGAAATAAATCGGAGAATTTTTTAGGTTTTTGGGTGTTTTGTGAGTTAAAAAACCTCTTGTCTTCATTAAATAGGTTTTCCAGTTAGCGACGACCCGTATTTCGTCGGTAACTACAAAAATTTCGTCGGTAATTTGGACAACATAGCGACGAAGGACGTTGTCGCAGATATAGCGACGACATTTCGGAGGCCAAATAAAATATATTACCGACGAAATGATGAACATTATCTACGGATTCTTGTCGTCGCCAGTTTCCGACAACGACTCTTTCGTCGGTAAACTATTGTCGTCGGTAGTTTGCAAACTTACCGATGAAACGCGGGTCGTCGGTAATTTTTCGTCCCTAAAGGCGGTTTTAGTAGTGACAACATGGAATATGTTTTAGGGTAGGGGATAGTTGGTGGTTAAATAAAAAATATATATATATAGACCGACTTAGTATAGTAAATAGGGTTTGGAAGAATATATATATTAGAGGCGTAAAACGATGTATAAAAAGGAGAAGATCAAAGCACAAACTCTAATACAGAAGTTTAATACAAATGGAGATGAATTCGAATGAAAACCCCAGAAATATCAAAATATGTGTGGTGGAGAAGATTGAAAAATGGATGGAATACTATGTTTCTTCGAGTGAAGAAAGTGAGAGAAATTATGAGGAATTAAGGTCTGAATTGCAATTGGAATTGGAGATTCATTCGGTGCAGAGGAAGAAGCTTAAGGATGAAGGACGGATGAAAGAGTATGTTTCGAGTGAAAGTGGGAGAAATTATGAGGAATTAGGGTCTAAATTGGATATTAAGGGAATTTACTTTGGAGCAAGTTATATAGTATTTAAATCTTGTTTATATCGCATGGGTGGAAGTAAAGTTGGTGTGTTTAGTACGGAGAAAGCGAGCAAGACAGTTGATAAGCTTGATTTAAAGAATAAGAATTTATGTTGGGAAAAGGTTGGTAAGATGAAATGCGGAAGACTAAATCCATATACTGTGATTTTAGGCGGTAAATTGTATGTTGTGGGTGGATTGATGTGTAAACCTTTTGAAGAGACTGCTCATTTAATGGAGGTTTGTGAGAGTGATGAATTTGGATGGAAAACTATTTGCAATCCTCCACCTCCATTTCCAGGAGATAAGAGGTATGATAATAATACATATTTAAAACAAATTTATAGGGAAGTTATAGCCGGGGGAGTTAAAAGCGAAACTGATGGTGATGGTTTTATCTTTGTTATTGTTCCTGATGGATATGAAACCCACTATTATTACACCTATGAAGTCAAAGCAAATATATGGAAGCCTTATACAAAATTTACTTCTAATAATCTCAGTAAAAATGAATTTTTTTATCCTTGTATATCTAAGCAACCTGCTGTGGTGTCTGGCCAGTTGATGCTCTTCATACAAATTCCTGAAATCTTGTATGTAATGGACTTGGAAAGGGGAAACTTATGTACAATTGATTTAGTTAAAAGGTCTGTGATAGATAAAGATAGACTTCATAGTGGTAGATCACCATATTTGGTGATGATAGAGAAAGGGATGTTTTGTGTGTTTTGTGAAGTAGTTGGTCCAAAATGTAAAAAGACTGGTAAAGTATATATCATCCTTAAGGGTTGTATCTTCACTCTTAAAAGAAAGACTAAAAGAAAAACCTTTAGAATCAATAAAATATCAACTTGGTTTTCTCTCCTTCCTCATATCGCTACCCATAAACTAGAAGCTGTTTGCCTTGTGTATGTTATTTCTATCCCTTTACTTTACTTCACTTTGTTGCATAATAATTTAATCTTTATTTTCTTCTCTTTTCTTTTGTAGGGATTTCATTCCTCATCTATCTAATTCCAACTCTAAGGTCCTATTTCCTAATCCCTACTAAGTAATCAACCGTGTTTAACTCTATTTTTATCCTGTAATGTAATGAGAGAATTTGTCAACACTTTTTGCTTTTAAGTTATTTATTATGTAATGTCTATTGCTTCAACTATCTCATTTATCTTATTTTCGATTTTGTTTCTTGCTTGCATTGCATTTACTGTTGCACCATTGGTCCCTATGTTAAAGAGAAATACCCAAATATACCCATGTCTTTCACCAAGTAGCAAATGTACCTACCTCCTTCTGCTTTATACATTAATCTTCCAAATCTACCAGTATATTTGCTACTTTGGAATACCAAACCTATATATGCTACTTTTTGGAACACAGTAGATATTTAACTATTTCAGATAGCAAAGGGATCAACTATGCAATTTACCTGATATAAATTAATAGGCTTTGCTTAATTCTTCATCATCTTATCAGTATAGTGTTTAACATGCATAAAAATAGGTCAAGACTTTATTTTAGTATCATTGTAGTTTTATTTTCCAACTAACATCATTTTTATCTTTTCATTTTATATTTTTTGTCTATTTTTAACGTCTTAATCAAATGAGGCTTCGACCCAAATAATAAAAAAAAAACATGTTCTGTTTTTCTCATATTGTTTATGACCTATCTCAAATTAAACGAATATCTGTGATTGTATGATAGTCATTTAGATATTACAAACTAAGGATTTGAAAATTACAAAAGCTTTTTTCATTCTACTCTAAATAGTTAACAATATTACCTTTTCCACTTCCACTAATAAGAAAGAACATCATATGAAGCTAAAAATTGGTATTTAAAACATAAAAAACACTTCAAATATTTCTTTTATAAACTGTTAAGTAATTTCCAACATTTACAAAGATTCCACAATAAACCTTCAATTACTTGTCTTGAATTGTTCATAATTAGTGAAGAATTAGCAACAACAGATTGTACATAATACCAAATATCATCAAAGTCTTTTTTTTTTTTTTTTTGTATAATTAGTCTTTTGGGTTCATTTCGATTCCACTGAGCAGTAGTCAAAGACAAATAAACCTAGTTTTAACCAAAGCACTATAAATTCCCAAAACCACCTCTTTAAATCTCTCCACAAGACTCTCCGTTTCTACATAAAAAAGCTTTAAAACCTCTTTCAAAACGATCGAAGTCTTATCAATCAAATCAATCGGTAAACCATCTCCATTAGACCAAAACAAATCCATAAGAGCCTTCAAATCCTCATCTATCATTAAACTGTCCAAAATAGTAGAAGTACGAGAAGGCCCTCCAGCTAGTAAAACCAACATGAAACCCTCTAACGAAGGTTTCATTACATCAGTAATTACTTTTGTTATGACTCGATCATGTACTGTTAATGATATAAGTTCCAAGTTTTGCTCGAGTGAGTCAAGAAAAGGCTCTATTCTCCAAGATGAAACATCTTCTATGTAAAGGAAATAGTAAGAGAAGTGACTTATATCATGAAATATAAGAAAGCTGTTCAATCGCTTTTACACAATCAATTACCGAATGCTCGAATTTTTGCCCTAGTACGTTTGTTACATTGGCTAGGCTCGACTCAAAAGTTTAACAAACAGATCTAGTATTCGGCTCAACTCGGTTCGTTTATAACCCTATCTAGACCGGATATATGTCGATCAGATTTTATCTCTATCCTCCGTTTTAGGGTTTCCTTTCAACTTACAAGTCAGCCTGGCTATCGGCCGTACCGGTCCGTGTTCGGACCGGTTTTTATCGTGTAACGTCCTTATCGGACCGGACCATCGGACACCCACTATCGGTCCCGGTCCGGACCGGTTCTTCGGTCACAATTTAGAAAAAACCGACCGATAACAGGGACCGTTTTATCGGTTCCGGTTTCGGTCCCGGACCGGTCCCACTATCGGTTTATCGGCTTTTATCTTTTTTTTTTTTAATTTTATCCAATAAAATCCAATGATAATCACATATAACAACACTCCAATGATAATCACAGTTCAATAAAATCCACCACAACCAGAATTTGCATCTCAAATTTTAATCCGCCACAGATCAAGCTTTTAATTTGTTCAGAAAATACAATATCATATTGCAGAAACAAGGAACCACACTATTCCATTTTCGAATACAACATCATCAAAGAATTTTCGAGTATAGAATACAATACGCTTCATGCCATCACCAAACTTTAACCCAAAATGGATTGAATCATTCACCAGAAAATATATATTCACCCATGCGCAAGAAATGAAAGGAAGAATATTAGATAATAATCTAATATGAAAGTAAGATATAAATTAGTAAATAAATGATCAAAACTTACATAGATAACCAATTGACATAATCGGTTGAAGCTCAAGAACCCCAAAATCAGAAACCATATCAAAGCTAATCATAAATTAATGGTTAAAAACATATATAGAAGCCACCGTAATTGAAGAACCACAAAGAGGGGAATCAATTTAAAATGATTTGATGCAACATTGGATGGAGAAGAATTAGATTAGGGGTGAATTGATTCGCAAGCGGTGGGTGTAAATGGGGATGGTGGATAGGAAGTGGGGTGGGTGGGATATTATATCTTTTGGGCTGCAGAATTGGGTTTGGGCTGCAACATAATGGGCTAAAGAACAAATTATTAATGGACTGAATTATTAAAAAAAAAAAAAAATAGTATCGGGCCGTTACCGGTCCGTATCAGTCACGGACCGGTTCGGTCCATGAAAAATCACAGAATATTACAGCGACGCACGATAGGGGGATACACGTTGCGTTCCGTTCCGGTCACCGCCTCCATCTCGGACTCGTTCCGGCGCCGGTGCTTATCGGCCCGGGCCGGTCCGGCGAACCGGTAGGCCGGGTCCGATAGCCAGGCTGACTTACAAGCAACCGAGAGTCAAGAAAAGATATTTACAAAAATTATAGAAATAAAGTTAAAATAAACGCTAAAGTTTAGAGAATTATAAGCTAAATAAAGGAAACTTGCATGAGAAAACACGCAAAGTTATAGTTATAAGCTTTGGTCCTTTTAGTTTTTTTAAATTGTTATTTTGGCCCCCCTTATTTTTCTAAATTGTTGTTTTGGCCCCCTTAAATTTTTTTAAATTGATATTTTGGTCCCCAAAATTTATATATTCGACCTATTAATATTTTTTATATATAGATATTTTGTTTTTTTATTATAAAAAATGTTATTTTTTATAATAAAGAAATTTATAGGGTAAATAATTTTACAAAGTTAATACAGGGACTTATAGTGCAATCTTTATATAATATAGGGACCTATAGTGCAAATAGGTCGGAAAAAAAATTTCGGGGGCTTTGCCCCCGAACCCCCTTGGCCCCCCCTAAGTGAGAATCCTGGCTCCGCCCCTGAAAACACGTTACTAATTGATGATATGATGATATAAGTGTCAAGTATTACCCATTTATTATTATTAACCAAAAAAATGACCAATTCAATAAATCTAGACTTGAAATTTGAAAATTTCCAACTTCCTTTTTTTCTCGCACGCGTTCACACTATAATTATTTTTTTCTTTATATTTTTCTTATGCGTTGGGTTGGATTAGATTGAATTAGTTATTTATGGGCTAATATATGCTAGATAGTATTCGGATTGGGCAACCCATTATTCGATTGGGTACGTAGTTTATTAATTAAATTATGTCTAGATAGAGATTTCAAGGCATATCGCACTTTAGAACACCTAGTTGGATCATACTTTGGAATGTCTAGGTGACTTTATTTTAAGACACTGTTCTGAGGACTTCCTCACCTAGGAAGAGTGAAAAACAGATGGGTGTTTTCTAAAAGGTTTGAGGATCTTGTGAGAGTAGAAAACTTAGACTTTTGAGGATCTGACTAATGCCCTATACATTTGGTGTCAAAGGATATATATAGGCGCGACTTACATGTCTTCTAAGTCATTATCTAGTAACCTTAATGGACTCCTTCAAGAGGTTCATATAAGCCATACGATCGTTGAATAGACTTTTTCAGAATCCATAAGTGATGTAACACTAGCCCATATAGAAAGATGATTTCCTATTCTTACCGAATCAAACTCCTTTATGGGACATGGGATTCTTGGTCCTAGCGTATTTTTTCCACTACAATCAACAATAATGTCTACTTCAAATCGTCCTATAAAAAGACTATTTCAAGAAGTGTAAGGTCAGAATCATTAAATATTTTACCTTCAGCATTACGTTAATCACTCTCCATCCCATTATCATCTTCATGCAACTCATTATGTATTTGTGCAACAGAGTTTTTCAAATTTCACCTATTTGGTCTCAGCATAGGAAAATTCGCTACTCCATTAAAGAAAATTGGACTTGAGCTCTGATTCTCTCCTTTACTGGATTCTCAAATCGTGTCACCAAGGTCGAATCACTATAAATTATCACTATTCTGAAATATACTTTTTGTCATGTATCTATGGCCCTCTTAGGTCTCATACTGTGTACTTCCTACTTTAAAGTAGGTAAGGTATTTAAAATTGGAGCTAGGAAATGGTGGAGCTGATTTTTCTACATAAGAGTAAACAAAACAAAAAAATTCTTCTTTCATGCTTTTAAACAAGGGTAAAGCCCTCGTGTAGCCCTTTAACTATCCCCAAAGTGCACGAACCGCCCCCGATCTTGCGTTTTACCCCTTTTGGTCCCTGATGAACCCATTTTTTGATAACGTTAGCCCTTTTTCATTTTTCTGTCAGTTGACCGTTAGTCAATGCCACTTGGCGCCATGTCACCGCCACCTCAGAGCCACCTCACCGCAAACTGTTTTCGTCATCATCGTCCCTAACTTTAAAAAAATCTTTGGAATGTTTGAATGCTTTAGACCTTCAACAATGGAAGAAAAATCAAATAAACATTCTCTTACTACCTTCTCTCCATTCACTACACCTTCTTCTCCTTCTCCATCTAAAGACCCATTTCATCAAAAACCTCACGTTTTCACAAAATGGGCTCAGATTTTGACACCCCCTTCTTCATTTAGCTTCATCCGCTTAACGCCACCAATAGAAACGCCGAAGAGTCGCGGATTCAAACTCAAATTCAATTCTCCCACCGCCTCATCCGCCACGCAACCACCAACATCTACTTCCAGCGCTGTTGCTTGTTGTGAAGGCATTAAATCAAGCGCTTTCTCTTCCGGCAATAAATCTTTTGCCGAGTAATTCGACATCAAGCTGTATACATTACCACACAAGCTACGCAACTGATCTAACTCACGATTCAATTCCGCGTTATACTTTGTTAACCGTTCGTTTTCCTCTTGAATATCCGGCGTAGCGGCACTACATGCTTGGAGACAAGTTGTATATTTTATCGCCGAGAATACCGGTGATGAATTTGAATACAAAACTTGTTCTTTACCTGAATTGGTCAGAGATACACCTATTACAGCAGCAACGGGTACAACAACACTCACTACTTGAGGCGCCACTGAGATTTTCCAGCGTTGAATATCTTTTAACAACACCTTCTCACCTCGCCTGAAACAATCATTCGCAAACTCCCATCGATCAGGTATTACTTTCCTAGATCCCTACAAGTTTCAAAATATATATAATTAGCTTATATATAATATTTATATATGTATAGATATATACTTACATAAGTGTTGAGCTAACGAACGAAGCTGGAGAAATTATTATGCTTAAAGTATTTGGGGAGCAAATCTCTAGCGAACTCAGCTGGACGCCAAACGATGAAGCTAGTACCATCTTCATTCCACGAGATCAAGTCATTCAGCGTTGGATCTTCAACAAGGGTCTTTAGATGGAGAAGGAGAAGAAGGTATAGTGAATGGAGAGAAAATAGTAAGAGAATGTTTTTTTTCCTCCATTGTTGAAGGTTTGAAGCATTCAAACATATAAAGGATTTATTTTTTAAGTTAGGGACAATGATGACGAAGACGGTTGGCGGTGAGGTGGCGCTGAGGTGGTGGTGACATGGCGCCAAATGACATTGACTAATGGTCGAAAAATGGAAAAAGAGCTAGCGGTGTCACAAAATGGTTTCATCAGGAGGCAAAAAGGGTAAAACGTAAGATCGCGGTTCGTCTACTTTGGGATAGTTCCATGTTTTAGCGGAAGGGGTGGTTGGTAATTAAAAAAGAAAAACAAAAAAATGAAATAAAGAAATAAAAAATAAAGAAATAGACCGACTTTAGTAAATAGGGTTTGGAAGAATATATATTAAGAGTAAGGAAAAAAGAGACGTAAAATGAGTGTATAAAAAGGAGAAGATCAAAGCACAAACCCTAATACAGAAGTTTGATACAAATGGAGATGAATTCGAATGGAAACCCCGGAAAAAGCAAAATATGTGCGGTGGAGAAGAATGGAAAATGGATGGAATACTATGTTTCGAGTGAAAGTGGGAGAAATTACGAGGAATTAGGGTTCCCCGGAAAAAGCATAATATGTGCGGTGCAGAAGGATGAAGAAAAACAACGATTGATAGAAAAGTATGTTTTGAGTAAAAGTGGGATAAAATATGAGGAATTAGGGTCTGAATTGGAGATAAGCAAAATTTGTGCGGTGCAAAACTCTCAATTGGAGATTAAGGGGTCTTACTTTGAAGCAAGTTATATAGTATTTAAATCTTGTTTATATCGCATAGGTGGATGTTATCGTGATGAGGTGTATGGTGGGGAGAAAACGAGCAACAAGAGCGTTGATAAGCTTGATTTGAAGAATATGGATTTAGGTTGGGTAAAGGTTGCAGAGATGAATTGCGGAAGAGTAAATCCATATACTGTGATTTTAGGGGGTAAATTGTATGTTGTGGGTGGATTGACTATTAAACCTGAAGAAGAGACTGCTATTTTAATGGAGGTTTTTGAGAGTGATGAATTTGGATGGGAAACTATTTCCAATCCTCCTCTTCCAAATCCAAATGTATATTATCATGAATATGTATATGATAATAAATGTGATGAATCTATATATGTCAAACGAGAATGGAAGCTTGATAATAGATATTTAAAACGAGTTTTTGACAAAGTTATAGCCGGGGGAGTTGAAAGGGAAACTGAAACTGATGATGCTTTTATCTTTGTTATTGTTGCTGGTTTTGATGAAACCTACTATTATTACACCTATGAAGTCAAAGCAAAAATATGGATGCCTTATACAAAATTTACTTCTAAGAATCTGAGTGACAAGGATTTTTTATATTCTGGTATATCTATACAACCTACTGTGGTGTCTGGCCAGTTGATGCTCTTCTTAGGATATCCCGAAATGTTGTATGTAATGGACTTGGAAAAGGGAAACTTATGTACAATTGATTTAGTTAAAAGGTCCGTGATAGATAAAGATGAAGATAGACTTCATTGTGGTGGTTTACCACCATATTTGGTGATGATAGAGAAAAAGAAGTTTTGTGTGTTTTGGGGAGTAGTTGGTCCAAAATGTAAAGAGACTGGTAAAGTATATTCCATACTTAAGGGTTGTATCTTCACTCTTCAAAGAAAGCCTAAAAGAAACACCTTTAGAATCAAAAAAATATCAACTTGGTCTTCTCTCCTTCCTGATCTCACTACCCATAAACTAGAAGCTGTTTGCCTTGTGTATGTTATTTCTATCCCTTTACTTCACTTCACTTCACTTTGTTGCATATTAATTTATCTTTATTTTCTTCTCTTCTCTTTTATAGGGATTTCATTCCTGATCTATCTAACTCCAACTCCAAGGTCCTGTTGTGATTTAAGTTATGGTCAACATTGTTTGCTTTTGCGTTTAAGTTATTTATTATGTAACGTAACTACGTAAGTACCAAACTTATGTCCATTGCTTCAACTATCTCATTTATCTTATTCAGGAATTTGTTTCTTGCTTGCATTGCATTTAACTGATATGTATTTCTGCTATAAATTCACAGGCTTTGCTAAATTCTTCATGATCTTATCAGTAAAATATTTGACATACTTAACTTAAACATAAGTCAAGACTTCATTTTGGTGTCATCATAGCCTACTTAATTTTATTTTCCAACTATCAAGACCGTATAATTTTTATAATATCATTTTTATCTTTTCCTTTTAGATTTTTTGTCTATTTTTAATGTCTTAATCAAATATGGCTTCAACCCAATTAATTAAAAAAACAAAGTGAGATCACACATGTTCAGTTTTTCTCAATTTTTATGACCAATCTCAAACTAATTATCATTTTTGATTGTGTGATTAGCTTGATATAACATATAACACTTTAAGATCTTGTTTAGAATTACTTTTTTTTTTAAAATGAGCCAATGGTTGATTGATGCCTATTAAAAAACTTATTTAGAAAAAGGTGCCTAGAAAAAAATATTTATTGAAAACAGCCTCATCCCAAATTACCTTTATAATTAACAATTAAAAAATAAGAAAAAAACTAATAAACACGCGCGCGTCCGTGAAATTTTTTTAAAATCGTCATAACTAATTCAAAAAAATCAAAAAAATCAAAAAAAATTATATTTGGATAAATCAAATTAATATTTACGTCTATGATTTTTTTCGGAATTTTCTGAATTTTTTGATTTTTTTTTTTTTTTTCGCAGACACGAAATTTTATGTTTAAAACATGGAATTTCATGTTTATTTCACGGTTGCGAAAAAAAATTAAAAAAAATTAAAAAAACTCAAAAAAAATCAAAAAATTCATAAACGTAAATATTAATTAGATTTATTCAAAAATATTTTTTTTTTAATTTTCTGATTTTTTTTGAATTAGTTATGACGATTTTAAAAAAAATTCACGGACGCGCGCATGTGATAGAATTAGTAAAGGTATAGAAAATATAAAGAGGATGTTTTCAATAAATAATTACTTCATTAGGCATTTTTTTATAAATATGATTATTGAAGGCATAAAAAAACAATTAGAAAGTTTAATGAGGATGTTATCAACAATAACCCCTTTTAAAATAATCATTTAAAATAATTTTAGATTTTTAATAATACTTTAGACTTTTAAAATTACTTTTAAAAGAAAAGAAACACGGATAACTATTAAAAGAATCACTTAAAAATAATTTTAGATGTAAAAATATTTTTTAATATTTTTTTAAATATTAAAATTTTAAGTGAAAACACTTTTTTTTTCTAAAATAATCAATCCAAAACAGGACTAAATTACAATAACTTTTTTCATTCTACTCTAAATAGTTAAGAATAGTACCTTTTCCATTTCCATTTATAAGAATGAACATCATATATATGAAGCTAAAGGTTAATATTTAAAAGATAGGAAACACTGCAATTTTATTCAATAAATTGTAAAGTAATTTCCACCATTTACAAAGATTCCACTACTTATCTCTCAAAGTTGTAACTTTTTTTTTTCCATACACGAGAGGTTTTAAAAAGCCGTTAAGAACAACAAATTACAATTAAAACAAAATCTTATTAACTATCTAATGCAACTCTAACAGTTGCACATTCATTTATGTCTCTAGTAATAATTGTCCAAAGGTATTCCGGAGGGTCATTAAATATCATCGGCTGAGTATTCATCTTTGCTATTTCTTTAGCTAGTTTATTAGCACAAAGATTCGTTTCCCGATATATATGATTTAGCTCAATTTTTGGAAATTTTTTCAACATCGCGCAACATTCTCTGAAAATTGAAACATAGTGACTACTTAAGTTCACACCGCCCTTCACTAGCGCGTGGAACTTCTCCTAGTCCATCACATAGTGAGTTGAGCTCCCACCGCCCTTCACTAGTGCGTGGAGCTCCTCCGAATCTGTTTCAATAATCATCTCAGTATATCCACTATTACCAGCCCATCTGAGGCCAAAATGTAGTGCAAACAATTCTAAAATAAAGGGGGAGACAACCGTGCACGCACCCATAAAACCAGAGATGCACGCACCGTATTTATCTCTTATTATTCCCCCAATACCAGCTATACCTTTCACGGCGATGAAGCTACCATCAATGTTTAGTTTAATGCCCTCAATAGGATTTATCCACTATACCATTATATTTCTAGCCACTCCAACTATACCCCCATCATAACGCTTTCCCCACGCTAATACAAAACTACTAGCTAGAGAAACTATCTCTCTTTTGAGCTCTAACGCATGGGGTACATAGGTTGTTTCCTTAAATATTAACGAGTTTCTTTTGTTCCAGATTGCCCACAACGCGGCCACGAATATATAAGGCCACTCGAATCCCGAAGTTTGTCCCTTGAATCGTAAGTGTGCCTCGCACCAGATCATAACAACATTTGAAGAAGCTGTCGTAGATCCGGTTTCATGTCTCAGCGCCTCTTCAACAGCTACAGCAGAATTTCCAGCCCACGCCTGCAGCAGGTTCCTGTTCAGCTCCTGGAGGTAAGTTCTGTCTCTCGGCTTCAGCTCCCCACGAACTAGTAGCTCCTCGTCCAACTCCGCAGCAGCAGTCTGCACCTCCCCTCCTTCCAGCAGGTCAGTTATATCCATGATTCGAGCACCCAAAGGTGACTGTCTTCCACCTGTTTCAAGACCCAATAAATTCCAAATTAACATAGGGACTTTACATTTTAGAAATACATGAACAAGATCTTCCCTTTCGGCACCGCAAATCCCGCATCTCCTTGATTCAATGATATCCCTCTTATACAAATTCTCCGATGTGGCGATTCTTTTTAATACAACCCTCCACAAGAAAAGTCGTATTTTTTGAGAATATTTCATCTTCCATATTAGATCACAGTTGAATGACGCATCTTCTTCACACTCTACCATACTCATGAAGGCTGATTTCACCGTGAAGTATCCCGAGCATTCAAACTTCCACATTACTTTCGTCCCTTCCTCTCCACTTAACTCAATATAGCCATCTCGAACAGCCTTTACACCCGCTAGAATAGCTTTGCAAGCATTTGATTCATTTCCATTTTGATACAAAAAGCCCTTTATTAAATTTTTTTGTCACCGTTAGCCTTTTTTTCTTTTTTTGTTAGTTGACCGTTAGTCAATGCCATCTGGCACCACGTATGCGCCACCTCACCGCCATGTATGCTCCACGTAGGCGTTAGGTCAACACCATTTACCCGTCATTAATTTTTTTTTTCTAAAATATTTTTTAATTTTTTTTTATCTTTTTTCTTCTTCTTAATTTCCGCACTCCACCTCCACCATCACCAATGGAGGACGCCGGGGACCAAAAATCATAGATCTAGTCAAAGAATTAGTCCACCTCTTACTCTACACCACTCAACACACTACACAACCACCACCACCACCACTACCTCCGTCGTCCTCAAACAACCACCATTACCAACAAGCATTAAATTACGCTCTTCGCATTCTCTCTAGCCGTATGATGACAAACCCATCCATTACCTCTGGTGAAGCTTCCATGGCTGAATCTATCAAGCGAAACCTCGCTACTAAAGGTAAGTCCTCACAAGCCCTCACTTTCGCGGATCTTCAATCCAAATTCTCTTCTAAAATCGGTCCTGGTTGTGTAAAAAACAAATGGGCTATTCTCTTTTTACTCAAAACTGTCTCCGAAGATAAAAAGTCTCAACAAATTAATAACAATTTTAGGGTTTCCAATTCAATTGGTGGTCTACCCTCCTTGTATAACAATGAGTTAACTACCTTTAATACCAATAACACCTCCAGTTCCAAAATTCAACGGAATTAACTGAGAATTTCAATAACTTAAGAGGTTTAAGTGATAAATTTGGCAGAAATGTGGAAAAGGGATGTAACGGAGGGGTTTTATTAGTAGCGAAAGATCCTGAAAATGTTAGGGATATGGCTTATCGTGAGTTTATAAACTTAGTTAAAGAGGAAAACGATGTAACAGAGGAGGTTCTAGTACGAGATGTATTATGCGCGTGTCAAGGAATCAATGGAAAGTATGTGAAATTCGACGAGAATGAAAATGGGTATGTACTACATGAAACAATCAAAGTATCAAGAGCTACAAATCTTATGATTCGTAAGCTTTGTGAACTCGGATGGTTATTCAAGAAAGTCAAAGGTTACATAACCGAAAGCATGAATCGATTTCCCGATGAAGAAATAAATACAATTGGTCAAGCCTTTTGTGTTGCATTACAAGACGAGCTTTCAGAGTATTATAAACTATTAGCTGTATTAGAAGCACAAGCTAACTATTGGTATAAATGATGGTGGAGGTGGGGTGCGGAAAATAAGAAGAAGAAAGATAAAGAAAATTAAAAAATGATTTTAGAAAAAAAAATTAATGACGGGTAAATGGTGCTGACCTAACGCCTACGTGGAGCATACATGGCGGTGAGGTGGCGCATACGTGGCGCCAAATGGCATTGACTAACGGTCAACTAACAGAAAATGGAAAAAAGGGCTAACGGTGACAAAAAAAATTTAATAAAGGGCTTTTTGTGTAAAAAACAAAGATAAAGGGAGGATACTGTATTTTGCCCAAACATAAAGGATTTCACGTGTGCTTTACCCAAAATAAAATATATTTCTCTAATTTTCAAACTCATAAAGCAAATGTCAATACCATATATGGTACATCCAACCTAATAGAAGAATTTGAAAATGTTTGTATTGTGCTTGCAAGATTTCATTTATCCAAAATCCAAATAATATTCTATGAAGAAATGTAGTACGATATGAATTATATATAAAATTTATGAAAAACCAAAATTACATCTCCTAGAAACATTGAGTTTAATAAGATATTTTTTTACTCTAGTAAAATAAATCTACAAAATTTGAATAGTGAATTATTTTGTGATCTCATCACTTATATTTAAAAATTATCACTATATGTTATATTTTGCCAACATTATCATATGTATATTTGGCGAGGTAAATTCTACTAGAATATTCACAAGTGATAATATTAAAGATCAATATTATCAAATAAATATTAGCAAATTGGCTATGCACAAGAAAACATCTGTATCCTAAATAATTTTGATATAAATCGTCTATTTTTTTTTCAAGACGAATTCAAAAGGATATATACAATTCTAGCAAAGTTAATCATTGAATTGTATATGCCGAATCACTAATCTAATGCTCATAGTAAATACCCCTATTGGTAAAAGACCAAAAATTATATCCATCAAGAGATTTTGATTGTGCAATTTCTATTACAACTGCTCCACCACCGTGCACAAAGATGGATTATGAGAACATGTTATATATGATATTCTCAAGAATAAGGGAAGGAATAAAAACAACTGAAATATAGGAATCTACCATTTATATTGATCCTCTTATACTCATTCAAATGATTTAAAATATTGTAAAGGTGTAATGACTAAGTCACAAAAACCAGTTATCAATGCTCCTAATTAAACTTATGTCTCAGAAGAGCTATCTAATAAAATTAGATTAGTGTACGCTTAAAGCGCAATAGATCTATTTGGTTCCAAAGATAGCATAAAAGAGCAGCAACATCAGCAAGTTGTCAGTTATGAGACTTTTGACATCTTATAAATGTCAAAGCATTGTATATATAACTGAGAATTAAAATACTCCTACTGAGTATCGGGTACCTGATTATATATTGAGATCTCAATCAGTTATTTTACTACGTTAAACTATTGGAACCTAATTAAAAACTGATCATGATCGAATATTTATATATACGCGTAATAACTATTAATATAGGAATAAAATCGAGGATTTTTTTAATTAAACTGTCTAAATAAACTGATTGGCCATCAGTAGAAAGACGTATATAAAGCAAATATTTTTTTAATTTCACTTGTACGACGCGAAATTTTCACAATTTTGAAACGAATGTGCTACAAGGGGGAGTCACTATATAGGATAGTATGTTGTAGCACACATAATATATTTATTAAAGAGATATAGTCTCTGGTGGTGGATGCACTTTTATTTGCTATTATTTCTTAAGAAAGATTTCATATAAGTCTTGTCGATCACTTTAAATCATTATATATGAATGAAGCGTCGATCAAATTTATGTCGTATCATTTACTACTCCTATTGAATGTTTCAAGTTATACACCATTGTGTTATACTTACATCAAAGGGAGACATTTACTCAATGCACTCTTTTTCCCTTAGCATAGGTTTTTTCCCACTGAGTTTTCCTTGCAAAGTTTTTAATGAGGCAATTTATACAAGCGTATAAAAGAATACTATACTCTTTTTCTTTTACTAAGATTTTGTCTCATTGGTTTTTTCTTAGAAATGTTTTAATGAGGTATATTCTCAAAGTTAAATATATAAGGAATTTGTAATCTTTCAACAAGTAAACAAAGTCCAACAATATGTTACTTATATCACTCAAGACAAAGGATTCTACATCAAAAATGTTCATCAAATTCACTTAAGTGACCATTTAGACGATTTATATACAAAGGCATTACCTACATCTACATTCAAGAATTTAATACATATGATTGACATGCAACAATTTCAAGATCTTTCTTGAGAGGGTGGTAAGACGGGGAGACATATATGCACTACACTCTTTTTCTTCATCAAAGTTTTGTCTAAATAGATTTTCCTGATAATTTTTTTTCAATGAAGTAGTTTAGAAAGCATATAAAGAAATATACTTTTTTTTCTTCACTAGATTTTTTTCTACTAGCTTTTATTAGAAAGGTTTTAACAAGGCATTTTTTTAAGGATGATATAAACCCATTTATGAATATCCATTTTGGTCCATGGACTTGTAATCAAGTCCATAAAAATTAGGGTTTAGGGTTTTCTATTATTCTTATATATAGAGGAGTCTATACTTATACTACGTAACTCTCAACACTTTTCATAATCAATTTTCTATTATTCTCTCTGCATAACACACTTTTATTTTTTTCAGTTTAATAAAATTGTAGATGAATTCGAATGAAAAGCTTGGAAAAAGCGTATTCTGTGCGGTGCAGAATGGACGGGGTATGTATAAACATTGGATGGAATACTATGTTTCAGATGAGAATAAATCCAGTGAAATTGAAGAAAGTTACGAGGAAGATAAGACAAAAAAGTTTATAATTGGGTCCGAATTGGAGTATAAGGGGGAAGATTACTTTTATGCGAGCTATATAGTTTTTGAATCTTGTATATATCGCATAGGTGGATGGCATAGGGATGAGTTTAGTGGGGGTAAAAAACCGAGCAAAACCGTGGATAAGCTTGTAATAAACAAAAATAAGTTAGATTGCGTAAAGGTTGCAGAGATGAATTACGGAAGAAAAAATCCGTATACTGTGATTTTAGGTGGTAAGTTGTATGTTGTGGGTGGATTAACTAGTAAGCCTGTATTAGAGGAAGCTATTTTAATGGAGGTTTTTAAAGGTGATGAATCTGGATGGGAAACTATTCCAAATCCTCCTGCTCCAACTCTACGTCCAGGTGCAGATGCATATGATAATAATTATTATAGACAAGTTTATGAGAAAGTTATAGCAGGGGCTTTTGAAAGCGAAACTAGTTCTTTTATCATTGTTGTTATTCCTGGTGAATATCAAACCTACAATTTTTACACCTATGAAGAAAATGCAGAAAATTGGATGCCTTATGTAAAATTAACTTCTGAGAATCTACGGGATAAGGGTTTTTTTTGTGTTTCATTATCTACTCAACCTGCTGTGGTGTCTGATCAGTTAATGCTTTTCTTACAAGCACCTGAATTCTTGTATATAATGGACTTGGAAAGGGGGAATTTACATATAATTGATTTAGTTAAAAGGTCCGTGATAGATGAAGACAGAATTGATAAGAAGTTACCACCATATTTGGTGATGATAGAGAAAGGGAAGTTTTGTGTGTTTTGGGGAGTAGTTGGTCCAAAATGTAATAAGACTGGTAAAGAATATTCCACTCTTAAGGGTTGTATATTTACTCTTAAAAGAAAGAGTAAAAGACATACTTTTAGTATCAGACAAAAATCACTTTGGTCTTCTCTTCTTCCGGATTCCAGTACACGTACACTCCGTGCTGTTTGCCTTGTGTATGTTATTTCTATCCCTTTACTTCACTTCACTTTGTTGCATTATAATTTATATTTTCTTTTCTTCTCTTTTTTAGGGACTTCACTCCTGAATCCTGATTTATCTCCAAGTAATTATTATGATTTCAGATTGATAATTAAATGTATATGTATTCTTGTTTATGATGTTCTTTTTGGGAAAATACCATGAATTATAAATTGAGTTTGATCCGTAACAAGTTTTTTTTTTAACAAGTTATTGTGGTGGTTTAAGTTGTAGATTTTAAAAAGAATTGGAAGTTATGATTCCATATAATACAAGTACCAAACTTATGTCCATTGCTTCACTTAGGAATTTGTTTCCTGCTTGCATTGCGTTTACTTTGCATCATTGGTCCCTATGCTAAGCGAAATAGCCAAATATACCCATTTCTTTCAGCAAGTAGCAAATGTACCTCCTGCTGCTTTATACATTAATGTTCCAAATCTACCCGTATATTTTCTAGTTTGGATTACCACACTTATATATGCTCTACTTTTTGGAACACTGGTAGATAACAGAGGGACCAACTATGCAATTTAACTGATGTATTTCTGCTATAAATTCATACACTTTGCTTAATTCTTCATAATCTAATGTTTGACATGCTTAAACATAATTCAAGACTTCATTTTAGTGTCATCATAGCCTACTCAATTTTATTTTCCAACTATCAAGTCAGTATAATTTTTTTCAAATATTTTACGACCTTCGAACATCTGTAATATTTAGTCATTTGAATATTACAAAATTAATACTTCAAATTACAATAGCTTTTCTCATCCTACTGTAAATAATTAAAATTATACCTTTCCACTTCCATTATAAGAAAAAACATCATATGAATCAAATAATCGCTATATAAAAGATACAAAACACTTCAAATTTCTTTAACAAACTGTAAACCATATCAAACATTTACAAAGATTCCACAAAAAAAAAAATCAACTACTTATCTCGAAATATCCATAAGTAAAAAATCAGCAACAACAGATTGTACATAACACCAAATATCATCTCAGTCTTTTTTTCTTCTTTTTTGTGATTAATCATTAATCAAAGTCTTTTGGGTAAATTATAAGTCTTCTTAAGAAACTTAGTAGCTATTTCATCATTCCTATGACACAAAACTCTCAATATAGTATTAGGTTCATTTCGATTCCATTGACCACTAGTCAAAGGCAAAACAAGCTTACTTTTAACCGAACCACCATAATTTTCCAAAACCACCTCTTTAAACCTCTCCACAAGACTCTCCGTTTCCACATAAAAAAGCGTTAAAACCTCTTTCAAAACAATCGAACATTTCTCAATCAATTCAATCGGTAAACCATCACCATTAGACCAAAACAAATCCATAAGTAGCTTCAAATCCTCATCTATAATCAAACTATCCGAAACACTAAAATTACGAAAACACCCTCCAGCTAATAAAACCAATAAAAAACCATCAAACGAAGCTTTCATTACATCAGTAATTACTTTCGTTCTTACTCGATCATGTACTGTTACTGATATAATCTCCAAGTTTTGTTCTAACAAGTCAAGAAAAGGCTCAATTCTCGAAGATGAAACATTTTCCATGTATAGATAATCGTAAAATACGTGATTTAAATCATGGAATATAATTTTATACGCAGTTGATTCTGATAACTGATTTATTCCTTCTACACAATTAATTACCGAAAACTCGAATTTTTTACCTAATCCCGTTTTTAAATCTGTTTCGTTTATACACCCTGTGTTTCTTAATTGTGACGAGGCTTTTTTTAGTAAAGTTTCGAGTTCTTTTTTTATGTGATATAATGTGTTTATACGTACACATAGTTTTTGTATCGTAAAATCGTTATCATTAACCTGAGTTTTCTTGACTTGAATTATATTCGATTTTTCTTTTCTTTTAAAAACACCGAATTTCGAAGCTTTTGTACATCTTGTTAAAGCTGGCATAGCTGGCATATAAGTAGTTCGTGAACCTGTAATTATATTAACTAGTTAAATATAATTAAATAAATTAGTAAAAAATGTAAAAAAAATTAAAAATTACCGATTCCAGATTTAGTTTTCGAGATGTAAATTTGTAAGCATTTATCGAAACCTAAGAGAAGTTCAGGTAATAAAAGTGTATGCATAGGTATAGGTAATAAAAAGAAAGCTTCTAAAGTTTCATCGATTATTCGTAAAACTTCAATAGCTGAAGGAGCGATTCTTTCTTTATTCGCTTGTGGATTCCATACCTAAGGGTAAAATCGTCAATTTTAAAAAAACAGGGAAAGGGTAAAACGGTAATTACGTTACCTCTAATTGAAGATTTCGATCAACCCATTCATTAAGTCTAGTTACACGTGTATCAATCCATGATTTAACGAGTTTCGAAATAACTGATTCAGCTTCATAAGGAATCATTTCTTGAATAATCGATTTTCCACCATCTTCACTTTCGATTGAATTTTCAACAGCAAGTTTGACTAAGTCTTTCTCTAATTTATCAGAAGCTATGAGTACTTGAACTGAATCTGGAGTTAATTCAGTTATATTTGAAATATATTTCTTTAATTCTTTTCCGTAACATGTATGAAGTGTAGCTACAGCTACTCCCATTGAAAGTGGGTGAAAACTCTTTAATATCGGACTGTAAATTTCCTTTTCGTTAAAAGTTAAGTCCGTAATATTTTGTACAAGTACACATAGACTTGGGAGACTATTATGTTGACTTTTTGATGACTTTTTTACCTTCTCTCTTTCCTGTCTTTAGTTATGTAAACAAAAGTTAAAATCATTGTTACAGTTTGGAGTATTATAAGAGTATTATAAGAGTAAACGAAACTTGCCTGGGAAAACGCGTTACTAATTGATGATCTGATATAATTGTCAACTCTTTCCCATTCTACCCTTTTGTCATCATCTACTAATATTTTATCTGCTAATACTACTAGTGATAAAATATCCTTCATTGTTTCTAAGTTACCACGGTAAAAATTATCGTGATAAGAAAGAAGTTTTTTCTCGGCCCAACTTATTATTAAACTTAATGTAGAGTTTAAGATGTTTGAATAATTCGGATTTTTGGACACTTTTGCGTCTTTTTCGACTTCTAATAACATATTATCAGCTGCTAAAAGTAAATCATGTTCGATTTCACCTGTGATTACGTAACGATTGAATAATACCCAGAGTAAACAGAGATTATGAAACGTTTGGTTTAAACCTAGTACTGTCCATGTCTTTTTGATGAGTTCTAAAAACTCATCTACTTCTTCGATTACATGTGTTTCGTCGTTTATATCGAAACATGCTTCGAGGAGGATTTGATATATTTTGAGATTTAATGGTGTTCCATCTGCCCAATGGAAGGTTTCGGAAATAGAGTTATCGAATGATCTGTTAGCTAGAGATGTGACGATTCTTCGTAAATGTTGCATTGATTCACTGTGTTTTCCTGTGTCTATAGGTTTTTGTTGAGCTTCATTGATGATTTGACGAAGCTGTTGAGATGATTTGTCGGTTTTATCTAGAGGTATGTAAGGGTGTATTAGTAATCCTGCTTCGAGGATTTTTAAGATTCGTTTCTGCCATAGCTCGTAATCCTGTGGATTAGATGAATCTGATGGTCTATATTGTTGTAGAAGTTCAAGTGGTAATACCATTAATTCCATACGTCTTCCTAGCTGATGAAATTAATCATGTTTTTATCTTAATTTGATGAAATTAAAGTTAAGTTTAATCGATGAAATTATGAATTTACTAACCTGTGCAGCAGCTACTCTTAATAAAGCTCTACGAACACGAGAATCGGTTTGTTCAGTTACTCTCATTTGGATCCTCATCAACTCACCAACTGTGGTAGCTTTTTTCTTACTCTGACTCACTGAGTTATCAGTCTGACTCGCCCCTGACTCAGTACTTAAACCTTTCTTCTTCGACTTTAAACCCAACGCTTTCTTCACTTTACTCGCGGCGGCAGAAGTAACGGATCGCTGTAACGAAAGAGATGACGCTAACGTCTTCTCACCTGCCACCGACTTCTCCGAGCTCGACACGTAAGTCAAAGGTCTACCAGAGCCGGAGCTCCGACAAGCAGCGATGAGGATCTCGTAAGCAGTCTCCCGGAGCTCCAGTTCCGTTAAGTTTAAACCTAATTCACCAAACGGATTGGGTCGGGTTCCGTCACCGGTGATATCATCGTCGGAGGGTAAATTAGTAACTTTATTACTCCGACTTTGAGCTAACATGTTACTTTTATTGGTAATTGTTGTGGTAGTATAAGCATAAGCCATCGTATCCATATAATATGTATATATATATTCCTATATTGACTTTGATTATACGACTAAACTGAAGCAGCCAGCAAAATGTTTGTGAAAAAAAAAAAATTGAAATAAATTTAATGAATAATGTGTTGGGTGATGAATTATATTCTTGCTTGACTGTAAAGGAATATAAAATTGGATATATGATTGAATTGGTGTAAAGTGTGAAGGAGAAAAGAATGGATGAAGATGTAAATGAAATGGGAGCGTGTTGGATTTTGTCCAGATATAAAAAGTGAGCGCGTTTTGTGGAGCTTCAAGTCGAACTATATTTGACATAGAATGTGTTTGCATTATTAATATAGCAATTTTTTTTGTCAAATTAAGAGTACGACCATTTCTTCTTTTTTGGCTAATATATATAAAAGAGGATAATACAATTCAAGTTCTCAAATTCCCCAACTTTCTCTTTTAAATCCCATTTAAAAAAAGTTCTATCTTATTTTTAACTTCTTGGTTTGGTTTTTTTATTCTTTTACCCTCGTTCATACTGGGTACAAACTCATGCGCGTTTTTTGTTTTCAATTCCCTGATTCAAGTTGATTTTGAGGTTTTAATTTTTTCTTTTTTTGCCCATATGGATACAGACCCATATCAAGTATTAGCTACATTAAAACCCATGTCAAGTTAATGCTTATACGAGCTGGCCCCATCAAGAACAAAAATTAAATGGGTTTATACCTATACACAACAAAACTGAGCTTTGAATACAATACTTTCTAAATCATATGGGTTGTACCTATAATGAACACAAAAAATAAGGGACTGGCCCCATATAGAACAAAAACATAGGCGGCCTATTTATAATTTTAAATGGGGCTGGACCCATAATGTACAAAAAAATACACCCCAATGTAAACCAATATTGGCCCAGCCCATAATTAACACAACCTATGTGGGGCTGGCCCGAATATTGAATGAAATTAAAAAAAAAATCTGCTAATCGATCGACAAACTGGAGGCGAGGGGTTGTGACGGGAGGGGGGGTTTGGTTTAGGCTTGAAACCAGATCGAGCATTCATCTGGGCTGGCTTTCTTTTTTCGGTAGTGGTGGTGGGATTCGGAGATCTGGTGGTCTTGGATGGCGCGTCTGAAGATGGCGGTCTTCCAGCAGTGGGGTGGGTTCGTCGGCCTTCTTCTGCAGCAGCGGCATGGGTTCGTCGGCCTTCTTCTACAGCAGCGGCGCTGGCGGCGGTCCTTCACGGCGACGACTTCATCGGGCCTCACTGGTGTGGTTTTCGTTTCTGCAGATCCAAGATGAAGCTCAGATCGAAGGGGGTGGGTTTCGTTTATGCTTCGGCGGTGGTGATGATGGTGAGAGACTCGTTGACGGTGATGATGGAGGAGAGGGTGGTGGTGATGTTGGTGGTGAATGGTTTGGTGGTGGGATGGTTTGGTGGCCATTTTACAGAGAGGGGGAGAGAAATAGTAGACAGACGAGAGAGAGAGAGAGAGAGAGAGAGAGAGAGAGAGAGAGAGAGAGAGAGAGAGAGAGAGAGAGAGAGAGAGAGAGAGAGAGAGAGAGAGAGAGCAGCATGGGATGGTGAGGAGGTGGATTCGGTTCTTAATGGGTTTGGGGGTGGGTTTTTTGTGTTTCATTGTGGGGAAGGGTTTGGGGGTATTTTGGTACAATTCCCTATCTAGGTGGACTAGTTATGGGTTGGTTGGGTTTGGAATTTAAAAGAAAAAGTGGATTACGGGGTGGGCTTTGAAAAGTAAATTTCACTATATAAAATCTAATACTCTAATAGAATAATAATAAAATAATGCTAAGTATGATCCAAAATAAAGTTTAATTTGAAGTCCATCTTGACTATTTCTTCCTTGAACAAAAAAAGACTATTTCTTTCTCTTCTTATTTATTTAATATTTTCTTTAAAATATTAAATGAGACATTTTTTTCTCTTCCTGCCTTAATCTTATACGTAGCCCTAATCTCATACATATTTTTTCAGTTCGTAACGTTTCTGATGATTGACTAAATACACACACATCCAAAATAATCATGAGCAATATTAGTAAGTTTGGGCCTCTTCTATGTATTTAAAACTCTTGGGATTTTTCTGCGTGCAAAAAACGTTTAGTCTCCTCAGTCTCTTGAAATACCATATAATCTATATGTTCCCATCCCGGGGATCGACGGATAATTCTACTCTAGTGCAAAAAAGTTTGTAATGCCAAGTGCGGGTATTTTACCTGCATTCCTATTTTTTTCAATTAAATTTTGAATATACTATCTTACGCTTTTCAGTTGTGTTAAGATCAAATTAGATTTATGCATTTAGATTATAGATTAATAAAGTCGATAGTATGAATATGAATATGAAAAGTGTACAAATTTAAATATAGTGATAATAGTGTTTCTGCATCCTTTTAAACATTTTATATGTAAATATTATGTTTGTGTGCTAGTTAGTGTTCTTTAATTTCTTAAATATTTTTTGTATTGACACAAATGATGATTGTAAACAATCTGTTCAAACATAAAAAATGCTGAACTGTAATGCAATAATGATTGGAGAAGGTATCGAAATTTCAAAATTAAATATGATGTTTGAGTCCTACGAAGACGTTTGTGATTTTTACGATGACTATGCAAGAGCCACTGGATTTGTAACAATAAAGTTAAGGATAAATCTACAAGATGGAAAATTAAAATGATTCACTCTTGCATGTTGTAAATCAGGTCAGCCTCTATGCAAAGCTCTTAATGATTTCATGAAAAAACTATCTATTAAACCATGTTGTTTGGCTAGAATAAACGCTAATTTGACAAACGATGGATTGTTTTGTCTAAGTGTTGTAGTACTAGATCATAACCATGATATTTCCTCAGCTTATGCATCTATCCATCAGAGTAACAAAAATATTGACACACCAATTAAAAGACAACTTATGCTGAATGATAAAGTAGGCATCAAAATTAGTAAACCTACCGCTCTTTAGTGATTGAAGCAGGTGGTTTTAATAATATACAATGTGGAGAAAAAGAGTGTAGAATTTTGTTAGTAAACAAAGAAGTTTACATTTATGTGAAGGTGATGATGAAGTTATGCTAAGTTATTGTAGAAAAATGCAAATACAAAATTCTGGTTTTTTTTTTCATGTTATGGAAGTTGACGAGGAACACCAGATGAAAAATATGTTTTGGACTGATGCAAGGTTTAGGGCATCATATGAATCCTTCAGTGATAGTGTCGTATTTGATACAACATATTTGACGGATAAATATGATATGCCATTTGCTCCATTTGTTGGGGTTAACCATCATGGTCAGTTAATATTATTGGGTTGTGCGTCGATTACAAATGAAACTACTAATACATATGTATGATTATTTAATACGTGGTTAAAAAGTATGTCTAGAATTGCACTGAAAGGATTATCACAGACTAGTATAAATCCATCCAAAATGTTATTGAAAAACTCATTATTGCTTGTGTTTATGGCATATAATGAAAAATAAATCCCTAAAAATTGGGAAGATATGAAAAATATGATGATATTAGTCGTAATATAAAAAGAATTGTGCATGGATCCTTACAAATTAGTGTTTTTGAAACTGAGTGAGGAAAAATGGTGGAGGATTATTGTTTACAAGATATTGATTGGCTAAAAAACTTGTATGAATTTCGATATCTTTGGGTTCCTGTGTATGTTAAAGATACCATTTGGGCGGGGATGTCAACTGCACAAAGAAGTAAGAGTATGAATACTTTTTTCGATGGTTATATACATAGCGGAACCACCTTGAAACAATTTGTTGAGCAATTGAGATGGATATGAATATAAAGATTAGGAATGAAAGTGATGCAGATAAAAAAATCATTAATGCAGTTTATCCTTGTATTTTTTGTTGTGACATTGAAAAGCAATTCCAAACAGTTTACACCAATAAAATACTTAAACTATTTCAGGAGGAATTTATCTAACCTAACTTTCATTTCTTTTAAACTCCATCTCTTAAGTTAGAAAGCATAATAGGTTCTTTCCCTTAAACTTTACTTATTATTTAGAATTTTTATTTTCCTCTTATCCCACTTAGGTGCTCATTTACTTTACCTTAGAATTATAGCTTAGTTAGGGTAATTTAGCTAGTAGTTATACTATCTCCTTAACTTCCTTGGTTGTACTTATCCTTAATTTAACTTCTTCATCCTTTTCCTATCTTACATTAACGCCTTAGCTTCCTAATATCCATATCTACCATTCTAACTCTCCCAACACATTACTTTTGCACTAACAAACTGTTAAGAACTTCTTATAATGTCCTTTCTTTGAGTTTGTTTTATACTCTTGATAAATCTTCCTTAACTAGTTTTACTTAATCTACTCTTTAATCGTAATTATTTTTTAATCTAGAATCCTATTCAACTCCATCTAGGACTAACAATACATTTTTTCTGACCAAACACATGGGAAAGTTAAGCACAAACCTTAAATGGATATATGTCTATATATTTTCTTTTTCACTTTTGCAAATTTATCATTCTCCGCCAACAAATGCACATCTTTTTTTTGTTTTATATTTCACGTCTTTCAAGCACGGACAATACTTAGTATTACATATAACTATATATAATATAATTGATGGTAAATATTTTATAGTTTTTAAATCAACTATAGGTACATGAATTTTCAACATTCATTGTAAGATTTTCTATCTTTATATTTCTATATATACATCCGTCATCCTCGAAACTTGTACATTTCTGTTCATCTCATTTCTTAAACTATTAAATCACATAAAATTCCACTCTAAATTTCGATGTTGAGATTGTTTTTTTTTTGCGCCTATGAATTTCACACTCTTGTTACTCTTTGCAGCTAGGTTTTTTACACGATATTTAGGGTTTAATTGCGACAAATGTATGGATGTTAGTGCCAAATTTTAGTCAATGGCGTTATCGAGTTGGCTACTTGTAATATAGAAATGATTGACTCTTTATATTATGTTTCTACTTTAATTCTATGTACTTTACCTGTGTTTCACGTTTCGTAACATATGTCTACATTGTTGATTTTGAAGAAAATAAAAACCAAGTAAGATTAAAATAATAAACTACAGAATTTTTATTCATAAATATTCAACATAAAAGTCATAATATTTAAGTAAATGAACAAAACCAATTTCTCCATATTTCACGTGCAGATTGTGTGGGATTTTAATTAAAAACTAAATCAACTTCTAACCTTGAACTCATACAAGTTAGGACTCAGATTTGACTAAGAAATAAATAATTAAGTTTAATAACAACTGAATTTTCTAACAAAATTCTAAACACTTTCCCTTAAACTGACTTTTGCAAAAACAGTTTAGAGCTCTCAGATTTGACTAAGCAATAAATAATTAAAAAGGCTAATAACGACTAAATTTCTAACAAAACTCTTAACACTTTCCCTTAAACTAATTTTTGCAAAAACAGTTTAGAGCTTTCCTTTTAACTGCTACTTCCATTACATTTGTCATGTTGTTGTTGCTCAAACTATTTGAAGGAAGGTACTCCAAGCATCTTTCTTAATTTCTCAAAATAGGTTGTTTACTGCATTGTTTGGATTCAGATTATCAAAGGAAAAAAAGTGATAGGAATATAAAAATATTAAAGGAATCAAAATGAAAGTGATAACCGTGTTTGGATTATAAAAATATTAATAAAGAAAAAGAAAGAGCCCGTTTGGGATTGATTATTTTGGAGCTAAAAGCGCTTTTTGATTAAAATTTAAATATTTGTAAAAAATATTAAAAAATATTTTGACATCTAAAATCACTTTAAGTGATTATTTTAATAATCACTAATCTAGTGCTTTTACTAAAAGTGATTTTTAGAGTCTAAAATATTACTATGGATCTAAAATCACTTTAAGTGATTATTTTAAAAAGCAATCCCAAACGGGCACAAAGTAATTAATTAAGGAATCACATGTTTGAATTCACATTATTAAAGAAAGTAAAATGATTATTTTAAATCAAAAATACTTTTATACACTTTTTGTATTATGTAAAATATTATATATTAAAATTATAAGGTTAGCTGTGACATTTTAATAATTAATCATTTCCTTTCCTTTGAAATGACTCCAAAATGGAAAGATTAAATAATTGATATTTTAAAGGAAAAAAAAATGTATTGTGCAATCCATTGAGTTGCTTTCCTTTAATTAAAAATCTAATTCAAACAAAAGAAAGAAAAATTTGTTCCTATCATTTCTTCTCTTTTCGTTTAAAATCTGAATCCAAACAATACATAAGTGACTGTGAGTATATCAGCTAACTAGAAACCACTTTTACAATATCGGAGCTCAACAATTTTATCATTACAGAGGTTTCTCAAAATAAAAGATAGAACGTCAATATGCTTACTCCTTTCATGCATAACCGAATTTCTTGACAATTTAATGGCTGAAACATTATCACAGAAAAAGGTTGTAGCGCTTTCTTGCTTGTTACATAGTACTTCTAACATTCTCCTCAACCAGATTACTTGACAAGCACATCCCGTGGCTGCCACAAACACAACTTCTGTAATGGATAATGTCACTATTTTTTGCTTCTTGGAAGACCATGTAATGGCTCCTGAATTTAATATGAAAACATGCGCAGATGTGCTTTTACGATTGTCAATATCCCCAGCATATTCGCTATCAGTGAAGCCTACACAATTTAATTTTTCTATCTTCTTGTAAAATACACCATAATCAATTTTACCTATTATATACCTCAAGATTCTTCTTGTTGCATTCAAGTGCATTTCAGATGTTTTATCCATATATCTACTTATCAGACTTACTACATACATTAAGTTGGGTCGCGTGAAACTTAAATACATAAGACTTCCCACGATTTTCTTGAAAAATGCCATCAACTGATGATTTACTTTTACCTTTTCATAATTTTATTCACCGACTCTAATGGAGTTCCAATTTCCCTGCAAGTCGTCATCTGAAACTTTTGTGAAATTTTTTGTACATATTTCCTCTGATAGTAAATTTTTCAGTAAGCTTTTGAATAATTTCAACTCCAAGAAAATAGCTCATGTCTCGAGGATCAGTCATCTCGAATTCTTTCATCATATATTTCTTAAAATCTTCTATCATATTAACATTATTTCCAGTATATATTAAATCATCCACGTACAAACAACTGATAAGAAAATTTACTTCTACTGCACTCTTAATGTAGAGTGAGAGATCATATGGACATTTTTGAAATCCTAGCTTTCCAAAATGATCATCAATGCGATTGTACCAAGCTCGGGGGTGCCTTTTACAATCTATAAAGTGACTTCTTGAGTTTGTAAACTTTTTCTTCTCATCCTTTCTTCACATACCCCTGCAATTGTTCAACATATACCTCCTTGTGCATCTCTCCATGTAAGATCGCAAAATTTACATCTAATTGATAAATGAATCATGAATATTGAGTCGTAAGTAATATTACAAACCTGATTCTGTCTTGATTGGCCACTGGAGCAGATACTTCTTGTAGTCAATTCCAAACTTTTGTTTATACCCTTTAACCACTAAACGATCTTTGAACTTTTCTATTTCTCATTTATCATTGAGCCTGGTTTGAAAACCCATTTAGCTCCAATGATATGTTGTCCCTTGGAAAGATCAGTTAACGCTCATTTATCATTTCTTTCGATTGACCTTATTTAACAACTAATTGCATCTTTCCATTTTTTCTTTTGATGCTTCTTCAAAACTAATTGGATCGCTATCTACAAATAGTGAAAAATTTGCATTTTCTTCGTCCGATCGTGTGTAGCTTATACCATATTCAACCATCCATAATGGTTTTTTTCTTGAATTTTTTATTCTTAGGTTGTATGTTTCTTGTTCAGATACTTTGGAAACTATTTCCTATTGAAGTGATTGTTGAGTAACTATTTCCCGTTGAGATGATTGATGATCGAATACGTTCTCATTAGAAACAACATAATTATTATAAATATCAAAAATATCATTAAGAGGTATTTGTTCCTTATGTGGAACATTCGAAGTTCAGTCCCACGTTCCAGTCTCATTAAACACCATATAATGACTTATAACAATTTTTTTGGTTCTGAATTATACAACTTGTACGCCTTTGAAACATCTCTTACACCAAAAAGACAAAATTTTCTCCTTTACTGTCCAACTTCTTTCTTTTCTGACCAAGTTCTCGTGCATATTCTATGCAACCAAACACTTTAAAATGATCTACCGATGGTTATTACCATTCCATGCCTCATGTGGCGTCATGTTTAATGGAAAATGTGATTTTCTAATAAGAACATGAGCTGACCATAAAAAAACTACGGGAAAAAATGTTTGTGGAAACTTTTCTTTTGCCAACAATCTCCAAACCATATTTAATATATTTCAATTTTTTCTTTTTGAGATGTCATTTCTTGTAGCGTGTAGGCTGTCGTAAGTTGCCATTTAATTCCATTTTGATCACAAAATGCTTCAAATTCACTTGAACAAAATTTGCCACCACGATTAGTGCACAAGCACTTGATTTTCTTTTCAGGTTCTTTTTCTACGAGTGCCTTAAAGCTCTTTAAGATATTTAAGGCTTCTGATTTTTCATGTAAGAAAAATATCCATATATTTTTTTACTGATTCATTAGTGAAAGATATGAAATACCTTTTTTATTTCCATTTGAATTTTGGATTGATTGGTCTGTACAAATCTGACTGAATTAATTCACAAATGACTAGGCCCTTGTTGATTTTCCACTTGGGAATGTTTTCCTTGGTCGTTTTGACATCACACGTTCTCAACAAATTTTAGATTGAATTGATATCTTTGGTAAACCAATGACTATCTCTTTTTGGTAAAGAGTTCGTGTATCATTAAAGTGCAAATGACCATATCTATGGTGCCATAACCACGATTTTTCATCTTCTTTTACATGAAAGCATACTTTTATCATCTTTAACTTCAATTAAAATAACTTGTTTAGAGACATGTTCACCACTATGATAGAGCCTCTCTTAGGATCATATATTTCACATTTTCCTTAAAATATGGTGATCCTATATCCTTTGTCTTTTAGTTGTCCAACACTTTAAAAATATTTTCACATTAGGAATGAAGAGAACATTTGAGATTGTCTCAATGAAATCATTCTTTATTTGATTTGCATTTCTCCTTTTCCCATTATGTTCAGTATTGACTTGTCACCAAAACTAACCATTGTTCGAAAACTCCCATCCATGTTGACAAAATAAGACTTGCACCTACTCATGTGATTACTACATGTGGTTTCTACATACTAACTTTCTTAATTAAACTCCTCCATAGCATGAAATGCCATTAATAGTGTTTCCTCTTTTTTTTCAGTGAAGTTTGATTATTCTCCCTTATCTTTTTGAAGTTTTGTGAAACACTTATATTTGTAATCCCCATAACTTCCACATCTATAACATTCAACATAAGATTTATCATAATGCTCATTACCTTTTCCTTGTCTCTCGTCATCCTTCTTGAAAGGATACAATAATTTGATATCATCTCTATATCCAAATCTTCCACCCTCTTGATTCCTCGACCGCCTTTTACTCGACTTCTTCCACCTTTCCACGTTCTTTTCCTCTTTTTGAGTTTGAAGGTTTAGTAAAAGTAGAGGCATTTAAAGCCTGTTCTTGGGAGCATCCTCGATATAACTTCCGCTCATAAACCAACAAAGAGATTTGTAGTTCATCAATTGACATTGTATTAATGTATTTTGACTCCTTAGTGGAACAAACAATATAGTCAAATTTTAAGTCCATTGATCTTAGAATTTTTTATACTACCTCCGTGACAAACTCTCTGTATCATTTGAAACGTTTCAAAATCTCTCTTAATTGCTTGAAGCTATGCTCACTTCACCTTTTTAATCCTTCATATTAATTCATTGATTCCCATATTTAGTGGGAAGTTTCCTTCTCAAATCTAGTTTATAGAATGGATCTATTAATTGCCTAAAATAGGTAATTCTTTATATTCATATCCTTGAGTTTCAGTTCATCAATCTTCTTTGTTGTGTTGCTTTTATAGGTCTTTTGGTACATCAATTCCCATTTCCACAAGGTCAAAATACTCTTTGAACCTCATGAAATTTTACATTAGCATGATCCAATGGTCGTAATGTCCATCGAACTTTGGAATGGCTAACTGCACAAAACTTTCACTTTACATGATTTCTATTACAAGTTTAGAGTTTTGTTTTGGTGTTTTTAATTTCTTACAAAGACTTGCTCTGATACTAAATGTTGATTATAAAAAAACAAAAACTAAGTAAGATTAAATTTTGTAATCATATATACTCAACGTAAAAGTCACAGTACTTTTTTGTTTTGATCGACAAATCAAATATTATAAAAAAATCCATATAATTCACAATGTCTATATTGTAGGAACTCCATAAACAAATCAAACACTTCATTTTGTACCAACCATGTCTATTATGAATACTTCAGGTTTTTTTTGCTCCAGAGATTATACACATCGGTCTTTACTTAAACTTGAGATGTAAAATTAGGCTAGAATGAGAAATCACTTTCACCAACTAAAATTATATTTTTGATAAATATAATAATTAAAGTAGATGAATAAAAAGATTTTTTCAGTTTGTTTCTTTAGAGAAATGTTTAGATTTTAAGTTCATATATTTTTTTTCCTATAAGCTTTATAAAATCTCTTTTCTTACTAAGAGATTATAAAGGTTTATTTTATTCATATTCAGACATTAAACTCCTATGAAATCCAATGACTTGTATAGTTTAAAGAGTTTTTAATACTACAAAATTTAAGAAATATTTAAAACAATCCTAATCGAATACACCAGAATTTTAAAAATTCTTTAGACTCCTAATTGAATACACCAAACTTTTGAAATGATTTTTATAAGTCTTAATTGAATACCTCCCTACTTTTAAAATCTAACAAACATCTAATAGATTCTCAGTTGAATACACTCTCTAAGAAAATGAACAAAATCAATTTCTCCACATTTCACGTACAAATTATGTGATTCAATTGAGACTCTGTTGGATTTTTTGGATTTTAAAAATCCAGTATTCAATCACAATTTTAAAAAGTCAATTAAAATCTTTGGATATTCAATTGAGATTTTAAAAAGTCTATTAAAATCTAGATGTATTCAATCAAAAAAAGTTTAAATCCTTGGGATATTCTAAAGTTATTGGACTCTCAAGGTCATTGGACTTTGTAGGAGTTTAGGGCTTGTTTATAAATAAATAAGTCTTCTACAAATCCTTCTGTAAATGCAGAGAATTTATAAACTCCAACGACTGAGTTAATTTTTTTACATAAACTATTTTATAATTATTCCGATATCTTATTCATTCTTCATCATTAATCTCAATTTTATGTATTTCATAATTTGACTATTGCTTCCCATCAATATTAAGGTTCGTCCATCTTCTTGATAATTTGTTTCCGTAGTAACATTATCAATAATACAAGGAAGAGAGAAGCTAATTGTTGAACCTATTCAAAAGAAACTTAAGTTTTTTTTGGATTAACCAAGTCTTGAGTTGATTTATAAGTATACTTATTTTTTTGGAAATATAATTGGACAGTGGATACGGAAGCCAAGTTGATTTTCAAGTTCCAAAACTTTTCAAGGACTAAAGAAACAGAGCATTAATTTTCATGTTTTAAATACTCCATGCAATATTATTTTGAAGTATAATTTATAATTCAAAAATAAAATCGGATCAAAAATATAATTCGGAAATAAAATCAGATCGGAAAACCAAGAAATTTTGGAAATTTATATATAGTTCCAATTCCGATCTGATTTTTACGAAAGAATCGGAAATTGGAATTTCCGAACCTTAAAAATCAGTTCCGAAATCGGAATTTTCGGATCGGAAAAGTCAAAAATCGAAAATTTCGGATCCGGTTTCCACCCCCTACACATAATACATGAAAGTTGAAATACGGGGACTAATTTTTTAAGAATTAATTATATGGATAATTTTTTACTGTCATATATTAAACTTTTTTACAAAAATGTATTTGTTTTATTGGAAGAGCCGAAGAGATACAATTTTTTAGCGTATTGTTTAATAAATATATTTTTTTTTAAAAGTTTATTAAAATCTTGATATTAAAATCTGTAAAACTTTATATGTAATTTAAAAGAATTTGTCAAAATTCTATATAAAAGTAAAACAAGGAGTTGGCAAAAGTCTATAGATTTCAAAAAACAAAAAAAAAAATACAACATACTTTTTAATTGAATACACCTCCCTTAAATCAAGTTCGAACTCCTACTACAACTACAAGTTATGACTTTGATTTGACTAAGCAATCAATAATTAAAAAAGCTAATAATTAGCAACTGAAATTTCTAACAAAATTCTTAACATACATTACTTTTACACAATTAATGATAATTAGAATACTTTTCATAGAACGTGTATTAATTGATCTTTTAAAAATTTATTTCAGACCTCCATTTTAACGTTTCATTTGAGAATTTTCAATTGAACATTATTTTTGAGACAAATTTGCTAAAAAATGAATGGGATAGAGTACTTCATTATGTGCTATTGTGGACTATTTGTGAGATGTTTCAAATCTTATAGTTTTTGAAAGCTTAATCGCTTGTTGTTTTCTGATGGGTTCAAGGTGTCAAGAAAAATCACAATTGAAGTTTTGAAACTCTAACTCTTATAGATTGCAAGTTACTTTCTATATTTATACTTTACCTTTCATATCTGCATGTCCTCTTGAAATTCTTTTCTTAAAAGTTGCTATAAATGGGAATGATTTCCTTTTCAGGGTTGTCTTATACATATGTATATTGTCTTTGTGCTTACCATATTAGCTTCTTAGCTTTTGACCAAAAATAAAATAAAAATACTCCTTAACATTCGTCTCTGTGTTTCAGTTGTTTATAGACTGATCAGTAACAAACTGATTAGCAAAATAGGGTTGGGAATATTTTCCTTCAGGAGTGTGTAGATTGTCTTGACCTGGTGAATTGAAAGGTTGGTATGCATCTTTTCAAATGCTATATATATATATTTTGTGTTTAGTATATTTTAATATTGTATACTGTCCCAGCTTGTATAATTTTTTCCAAGGAAAATTATTTTTTGATTGATTACATATATACTTCTTATGCTCTTCTACATTAGTTTGTTATTTCTTATCTCATTTTTCCACTTAGGTTAGTTGCTTTTCATTTATACTTTGAGAAACCCAGTGATTGATGCATATCGTGACAGTCCATTTAATTAGTACAATATGCACCTCTGTCTATAGCATGGAGCTTATTCTATCTATGTATTTTTTACGATTTTTATTGTGTTTGCGTCATGACCTTAATCTATCTCTATCTCTCACTCCATTTCATATCTGACATGTGGTTTCTTTGAGCACCATAAATGTTAAGGTGATCAACTGAGTGATTGTGGTGTTTGTATTCGAGCAATAACAAGGGGTGTTTTGTTATTTTGTGTTATTTCTTGCTCCTTGACTTTTGTGGCTTTTCTGGGACTAATAATGTTTTACTAGTATAGTAAATGCGTGTTTGTGGCTGTTACAGGATATTATTACTTAGTATTTCTTATCTGGTCATCAATGGTATTGTCCAAAACTGGGATGATATGAGCAATTTGTGGGACCATGCATTTAACAATGAACTAAAGGCTCAACATTCACTAGTAATTTTATGTTTTCCACAATTGTATTGCTATTTTACACCGTGAAATATCCAAATATACCTTCGTGTCCACTAAAGTTTAAAACTTCCTCAAATTAATGTGTAAATTACCAGCTTATTAGTGCTAGTAAATGATGATGATTGCCTTGTGAGTTGCAAGAAACCTCTAATGTGGGTGTGTGTACATATACTAATTATGAAAATATTAATCAGAACATACCAAGAGATTTGTGCTCCTTAGGTTGAAAAACTCTGCTACATTACTGATAATAGATACTCTAAGGAGAGGTGTTCATTTTGAGTAAATTTATGTTCCAAATATGGTTTGTGGTTTTGAGTGTTAACATTGTGAAAAATCTAAGGGAAATACTTGAATAGAGAGCTTTATGTCCATTTCTCACGTTTCATTTTTACTTTGAAGGATTACTGATTTGTAAATTGTCTAGCTCGCTCTGTTGGAGTTCCTTATAATCAAGAAATATGGTAATTCTCTAAAATTGCAAAAACCTTGATAATGTTATTTAGTTAATGGAGTAGGCAGTTTTAGGCTAAAGTAGCTAATACTGATATTTTATTGCCCATCTTTGGGAATTTAGGGAAGCAGATCTTTTCAGTATCGAATCAGAACTATAAATGATAATTAACACAAGTTGCAAGGAGTAAACTATACATAGATACCAGAAGAATGGTGCAATCCTTTAACTGACTCGGATTTCCTTAATTAAAAAACTGGTGCTTTAAAAACATATTTTACAGGTTGAGCAATTAGAACAAGAAGCTGCTCAACTATGGGGAACATTTGCAGAAAAGAAAGAGCAGGAGATGGAAATGCTTCAGGTTTTATTTAAACAATCGAGTAATGCTCAAAAGTTACAAGTGCATGTTTTACTTGTTTTCAAAGAATAAGATGGATATTTAGCTCTCAGCATGTAGATAATCTCGGACAAGTGTGCCACGAAGCTTGAACATATAAACCTCCATGATGTTTTGCTTTCCTCTATTGGTAAAATATGTGCAGCAACTACATCATTTATATCTACAAACCCAATAGTCATGTTGGGTTAATTTCCTTCCAGGCCTAATAAAAGAGATGTAGATTTGATGTATTAGTAAATTTTGAGACAGTTCTATAGTTAATTGTCAAAAGTAATGAACCACAATGCATATAGAGTAGTGATCAAAACATAACTATTAACAATGGCGAGTATAATTAGTTGCAGGGCAACAGACCAATTACCCAAGGGGTGTTCAAGGTAACTAGACCTGTATCATTTTCCTTTGCTGTTTCTTGTTCTGCCATGGTTTTTGCGTATACGCATACGGAAGCTGTAATCCAATACTCTCATTAGTATAGTGAAAACGAGTTTATGCATTACAAGAGCAAATGATAACAAAGGTAAGAGTCATGTTACGACGTAGGCTTTCGCGACAACATGGTGGTCGCTTTAGGTCTGATGTTCTTAACGATCACCCGTTGGTCGTTAAAAGTAACTTCGAATTTTTTTTTAATAAATTCAAATTCTTTAAAATTACACATACTAATCCAAAATTATACAAATATATACAATTAAACCACTACAAAACACCAAGAATGAATATTCAACAAACAAATATAAGTTATTATTTCATACAAATTAATAAAACCAACTTAGAGGGAACAAGGGGATGCGGTAGTCACGAGTTGGTACGCGCCTCACTCGGCTAGTAACAACTTCTTGACTTTGGTGGGCCAAACGCTTTTCTTTATTTCTGATCCAAATCATTACTAAAAAACACTAAAATCCATATCCTTTTGAATTTACCCAATTTGGATCATCTAAGCTTTTCATTTTCTTCTCCTTTTCAATCTCCTTCGCTTCTTCTCTTTTTCTTTTCTTTTCTGCACTACCATGGCTCGAGCCAAGAGATCCGCCAAGAAGGACATTATTCGTATCATCTTCGAAGATAGCAACACAGTTTCGAAGAAGAATAATGGTGATTCTGGATCTAATGGTATAAGGAGTAACAATGGCGCTAAAGCTTTAAGTAACAAAGTGTACCGGGTGTTCAAAATCAAAGTAGAAACAGAGCGAATAACACAAGCGTTGTTACACCGAATGATAAACAAAAGGAAGTGAGTCAAGCTACTCTGACTAGGGATGGCAATGGTTACACTTAAAAACCGAAACCGATGATAACTGAACCGATTGAAAACCGAATTAGATAACCGCGGTTAAAACCATTAGGTTATGGTTTTTAAAAGTATAACCGATGGTGAAAACCGTTAGGTTATGGTTTTTGATAAAAATAAAACCGAAAAATCGAAAACCGTTTATTATCATATATATTTTCAAATTTTATAATAATTTAGATAAATTAGATATATTGAAATTCTAAAAGAAAAATCAAAATATTAGATTTAACCACTTAAATAATAAATATGCAATTTAATCAAATACCAACACAATTTTTATAAACCTTCGAGTTTTCTTTTATATGTGTGCTTTTATTTTATAAAATTTAATATATTATATAAGTTATCATTTCAATATGGTTAAAAACCGCAAAACTGTTAAAAAAAACCGAAACCGAATAATACGGTTATGGTTTTGAAAAGTGTAACCGATGGTTAAAACCGTTAGGATATGGTTTTTACTTATAAAAACGGTTATGGTTATGGTTTTTGGAATTTTTGCAAAAAACCGATCCGTTGCCATCCCTAACTCTGACAACTATTAATAATGATAAAGATACAACTCAAATGCAAAACAAAAGGCAAAGAAATAGACAACATGAAGTAGGATACTATGTTCGAAGGTAAGATAAACGAAGATCTAAAACTTGAATTTCACAAACTTGTAATAAAGGAAGGTCGTACTTTAGTCAAACCACCACAAAATGTGTTTGATGAAGGTGCGAAAATATGGAATAACTGCTTGATAGATCAGTTCGTAGGAGCTGCACCACAATTTTTATATGATTATGAATTTTGTACGCTATCAATGGAAGGATTTAGGTAAAGTTAATGTCAAATCCTGTGGTAAAATGTATATTTTCAATTTTGATAGCCAATTCAGTTGTAATAAAGCACTTGAGCAGATATGGCATGTGTGAGGTAAGCCTTTATCTCTTAAGGAACGAAGTGCAGGTATGCAGTTTAGGAAAGTTGATCTTCACTATGTACCGCTATGGATCAAGCTCAAAAATGTTCCTATGAATTTGTGGACTAAAGAAGGTTTAGGATACATATCTACTAGAGTGGGTCAGCCAATCCAGATAGACAAGACCAGGTTATGCACGTGTTTGTGTAGAAGTTGATTTACATACTAAAATTGCTGATAAAGTCTATATTGAAAATGGTTTGGAATAAATGCATAAAGTGGAGGTTGTGTTTGATCAGAAACCGATTAAATGTCCAAAGTGTCAAAACTTTGAATATAGTATGTGTAGGACTGAGAAGAAGATTTGGATTCTTAAAGTTAATAATGAGAAACGAAAATAAGTAGTTCAACTTGTTGAGATGGTTAATAAAGTGTTGAGTCGTGAAGATATTACACCTAGTACTACTGAGGAAGCATGGAAGTTTGTGACTAGGATATCAAAGATACATGAAGATTCTAGTTGCAGCTACATTTCACCTATATCAGAGAAGAATTCTTTCAATGTGTTAAAAAGTTCTCTCTCTGCACTTGATGAAGATGTCTTAAGAATAATGAGAAGTGTTGAAGGAGGTGGTAAGAATAAACCCCTTAATCCATGATCATTGCATTATGAAATGTTAGGGGTTTAAACATGGCACTTAGACAAATTGATGTATCAAACTTCATGTTTAATAGAAAGTTAATGTGATGTGCCTACTTGAAATAAGATACAATTTTACAGTATGTAGAAAATAATGACTGAAAACTATAGTAGTTACAATATTATTCATAACTATAGTAAAGATCCCAGAGGAAGGGTGTGGGTTCTATGGAAGGAAAATGAAGTTCATGTACAACTTATTGAGGAGTCATTTCAAGCTATACTTACGGAATTAACTGACCACAAGAACAATGCTAGGTGATTCTTATTATTATATATGCTAGTAATGATTAGATGAACGATTAATGCTATGGAGAGATATTGTCAGATGGAGTAACACATACAAAAATAAGATATTTGGTTGTATCGGAGACTATAATGAAATATTGAGAACTTAAGATAGTTTACATTGGGATGAATTGAGTGATTATGCTGAACAATTCATTGATTGTGTAGAAGAAGCTGAATTATATGAATATCAGATTTGTTGGAATTTCTACACTTGGAGCAATAGAAGCAGCTCTCCGCTTAGAGCTAGTAGAATAGATAGGCTGCTTATCAATGCAAAATAGTTTGATCAAGTACATTAAATTGTTTTATGCCTAGCTCCATTATCCTCAGATCATTGTGCACTTCATGTAACAATTGGATCTCAACATAGTGGAGGTCCAAGCTCATTTTAATTTTTTAACATTTGGATTAAACTTGTTGATTTTCAGGAAGTAATTAAAAAAGCCTAGGAAATTCAAGTACATGGCTCTTTTATGTACATCCTATATACTAAGCAGAGAGAAGTTAGAAAAAATCTTAAGGCTTTTCATATTAAATTCTTCAAGAGAAGTCCTGAATATATCAATCAACTGAGAATAAAGCTAGAAGAGCTACAAGACCTGATAATGGGGGAAATGGGAATGATATATGATCATGGATGAGGAGAAAATCATTCTATATAATCTTGAAGAGCATTTATTATATGAGAAATAGGTCTTGAAGCAAAAGGCTAGAGTTATTTTGGCCGGAAAGAGTGATTGTAGCTTTGCTTACTATTAAAAAATATCAAAGGTAGACAAGCCATAACTAAAGTAAGCCTTTTAATGGATGATGAAGGTACTATCTTATCAACCCCTCAACAAATTAAGGACGAGTTTATTAAGTTTTATAAAGGCCTTATTAGAACCGGGGATAATGAGCAAGAGGTGTGTTCAGTTCATATACTTAAGGAGCCACTAAATGTTAGTCTAACTCAAGAACAAAACAATAGCCTTAGTCAGCCTTTTACTAATGAGGAAATAAAGAAAGCTTTTTTCTCAGTTGATGAATCTAAATGACCCGAGCCTGATGGATTTACATCATGCTCTTATAAGCAAGCAAGCAAGCATGGAGAATAGTGGGAGATGACTTTTGTAGATCTATTAAAGGAGACATTAGACAACAATATTATGCTCAAGGAGGTCAATGCTACAAACATCACACTCATTCCTAAGATACAAACTCCATCTAACGTAAGGAAGTTTAGGCCTATTTTATGTGTCAATACTACTTACAAAACTATATCTAGACTCATATCTGATAGAATAAAAAAGATACTACATTCTATTATCTCAAACCAAGCATCATTTGTAAGTAATAGGTATATTGGGGATAATATCCTTGTTGCTCAGGATATTTTACATGGTATGAAAGAGAGAACTTATCACCAAGTTGTACTATCAATGTTGAACATCATAAGGCATATGATAGTATTACCCAGATGTTTTTATTCAATGTTATTGAGGCTTTAAGTTTTCCTGAGAAGATGCTTAAGTGGATCAAGTTGTGTGTCTCTTCTCCTTCATATTATATTGGTATTAATGGATAAATGGTGGGCTAAGAGAGGGCTTAGACAAGGGGATCCCCTATCACCTTATCGATTTGTAATATGTGTGCAAGTTTTTACCTCACTGTTCAACAAAATTGGAGATAATTGTAAATTTTCAAATCATCTTAAATGTGAGGGGTTCATGTTGAATTACATCATCTTTGCAGATGATTAGTTGATTTTCATGAAGGCTAATGTCCATTCTGCAATGATTATCAAAGATGGACTAAACACCTTCTCAAGATTATCTTGTATGAAGATTAATCACAACAAAAGTGACGTATATTTTGGGAATACAGCTGAACATATCAAATAAATTATAAATCAGATATTAAACATAAATGAAGGTTTTCTTCCAGTTTGATCTATTGGAGTCCCTTATAACTCTAAAAAAATCAATGCTGAAGATTTCTAGAAACTTATAGATAATATCTGTAAGAGCATTAATCTATGGAGCAACAAATTAGTTGCTTATGTTGGGATATTAGAGCTAATTAATAGTGGTACTAGTTAGAAAAATCCTATTTTGGTGTATGGTTTTTATGTTGCCTAAGAATGTTATATATAAGATGAATCAGAAGTTATCTAGTTTCTAGTGGAAGGGTAACATTGATGGTGCTAAAGGGACTAGAATAGCTTGGGTAAACATGTGTAGGGGTAAAGCTGAAGGGGGTTTAAATATCCCTAATCTTGAAAGTCTAAACAATCTGTGTTTACTTAGTACCTTTTGGAGGATGTATCATAGAAGTGACAACCTGTTAAGTCTTTGGGTTCACAAAAATATATTTAAAGGAGTACGCATTTAGGGAGTTAAGATCAAGTAAGATTTCACTTGGACTTGGAAGAAATTACTTAAACTTAGGAGTATTGCTTATCAGTATATTACTCAGGAGGTTAGAAGTGGAAATCACACCTACATGTTTTGGTACAATTGGATCAAATGAGATAATGTGAGTACTATACTTCAAAGAGATATTCAGGATAGTGCTATTTGGATGAACAAGAAGGTGGAAAAATGCTTTACTAGAGGAAGATGGCACTTACCACCTACTTTAAGTTGTCTTGCTTGTATATTACCTCAATTAACTAAGGGTGATGATAAAATATTATGGAGTGCGAGAATTAAAAATCGATTCCCCTTCAAGAAAACAATGTATGAGATCACAAATCAAAGTCCAATTCTTGGACAGAATAGGATTGTTTGGCACAAATAATATTACTAAATGCTCTTTTTGTTCTTGGATGGCTTTCTTGGATAGGCTTCCAACCAAAAATCGTATTATGGAGCGAGGTAGTCAAATCAGTAGTTTGTGTGATATTTTTCATGGAGCTATTGAGGATCGTGATCACCTATACGTAACATGTTCTTTATTTAAGGATTCTCAGGAACTGTGTTACAAAGAGTGGTACTACATTACCAAATCGTTTGAACTGGGATGAACTCATTAATTTCATTATTGTTGAAGCTGCTGATACATTCTGAGAGGCTATATATGCAGGGTGGCTTACAACTTATATATATATCATTTGGAATAATCCTAATGCATATACATAATGTTAAAGTTAGAAACGATGAAGCTATAATGCATGACATTCAATACTCTCTTTGCGTGAAAACTGTAAATAAGAAGCAGTTTAAATGTAAAGGTGATAGAGGTTGTATAGTGCAAGAATGGAAGATAATTTATGTTTTCAAAGGTTGATAAATGATAGAACTGTTTAGAATAGGATAGATAACTAGGTTATGTTTTGTAATCTTTACTTATTTCCTATTCAAGAGTTTTCCTTGGGAACTCTTAAAGCTGTAAAGACAAGTATTTGTTAAGCTTAATAAATTGGTTTTGATTGATAAAAAATAACAACTTATACTACTAGTTTGTTTCGTATTTATTTCTCTCAACATCTATAAACTCATCAGCACTATCAATTTGCATCGTTTGGTGTCCATCAACCTCATTTGCATACTCATTCCGAGTATTGTCCAACTCTTTCTCATCATCTACAATAGTTGGATCGTGCTCTGATCTCTCTTCGTCAACTTCAGTGTATCTCTGTGATTCATGCATAATCCATCTATATCTGCGGTTCCATTCACAATGGGTATGCGAAACATACTCTTCGAGGCTATTTACCTCGCCTAATCAATACCCAGAATAGGGTGCAGTGCTTTCCTTGTATGTAAACTCCATGTATCACCAATTTCGCTATCCCTTACATCCTCTTATGCTCCATCCTAGTCAATCACACTCTAGAAATTTTTTATGTTTACCTTTTTCTAACTTCTTTCTCGAATTTTTGTTGTGATAGCTACTAGGGCCCTTAGAAGCTTCACTTGTTTTCCTCTTGCTCTCACCCAATTCCTTTCTTTGATTTTTTTTATAACTTGGATGAGAAGGATTTAAGAAATTGGAAAAAGATTTTGAAAATTTTGGTTTTAATTCTTCGAGTCTAGGTGTTTTGGAATGATTTGGGTGGGTAAATTTTGTTTATAGGAGTGTAAGGATGGATTTAGATGTAAATTTATGGTGATTGTGTAGTGTCTTGATGTTAGGTGAAGGTTTATTGAAGTTTTAATGGAGTTGGGAGAGGTTTGGAGAAGAAAGGGAGGCTTAAGGATTGAAAAATTCGTGTAAAAATTAACCTCTTCTTCAACACCCATTATATAACCTTTTCTTGATGGACCTGGCGGCGTCGTGCGGTGCACCGGACGTGCAGCGCGGTGAACCGGACCTGAGGGTTTCGAAATCGTGGTCGTAAATTGTCGACATGGTTTTGTGTTGTTGGTCTCGCCAATGAACCATAGCACAAACCATCGCCACGGTTTTCTTCCATGCGGTGCACCGGACAATCCTTGCGGTGTACCGCAGGGAACATCTGGATGACACCAAAAAATTCGTTTTTTATTTTACCTCTAAATCAGGTATTCTTCACTCCATTGGATAGATCTTGAATGAATATGCGATTTAGAATCGAGAAAAAGTGAATTCTGATAACTGAGCGCAAAGTTATGCCAGTTCGAAGTTTTTGTAAAATTTCTCGTGCTGATAAGTGCGGTGCACCGCGTTACCTGTGGTGGTGTACCGCAAAATACTTTTGTCCAGGCCTTTTTACCTCCGAAAATTTTCCATTTTTTCACCCCAAACTCGAACCTTTGCATACCTACACATCATTAACACTCAAACCTTCCTCAAATACGCAATATCAACTAAAAATACGTAAACTAACTAATACACACTAAAAAAAACTAAACTATTAAAGCAATTAAAACTTGGGGTGTCTCCCAACAGCACTTTAATTTAACGTCATTTAAAGTTTGACGGGTTACCTCCATTATCCCTTGAGTATGTAGCCTCCCCAGTAGTGGGTGAGGCTATGTATGTCTACAATTCGCCGCCTTTGTCCTTTCGAAGGTCGTATTTCTATTAATTTTGATGTCACCACTCGAGTAACAACAAATGGTCCCATCCACGCATTTTTGAAACCTTGTGGCCTATTCTCTTGTTTGGCGGCCTTCCAAGCAACCGTGGTTCTGACCCCAAACCCATTTTTAGCTCTCTTCTTCACGGGTTCATGGTGGTGGTCCTTCTCTTTAACCTCTTTAGATACTTCTTGGAACATTGGGGAACTCAAGTGGCACCTCGTCTAGAGTTTTGTATAAAACAAGGGATGTTTCAGACTTTTCTTTTGTTATGAGGGCCACGTATTCAATCTCAATCTCTACACTCGCATTCTCATTTGTTTCCGGAATAGCTTCTGTGAATACTTGTTACGGTGTGAGTTCTTTTGTATCACTTTCAAGCATTTGGGTGTAGGTTTTGTCTTCTTTGCACACCTCTACAAATGCTTTATCGATGTCACCATTTGAATGATTCGTCTTTATTTGATTGGGTGGTGACATGAATGGAGTACTAGGTGGCGAATCCATCCTAGTATCTTCTTCTTATATCTCTTTTATAACCAAGATTTCAATGTTTAATTGCTTTAAATGCGGCTTGGCTGGGTTTTCCATGGATGTCATCTTTCCTTCACAAGATTTATTTTCAACTTCGACTCGATTCTCAACAACTGCCTCATCTATGCTTAGCGTGGTTGATTCTTCTTCAACTACTTCGAACTGAACATCACTATCTTGACTAGCCTTATGATTAATATTTGTACCTTAGCCAGTTTGCGTAGATGGTACTTGTTGTAGCCTCTCAATTGTTTATGTGAGTTGCGTCAATCGTTGCTCCATCAATTGATGTTGTTGTTGCATATTTTGCACTAATGATATGGCATCATCGCTTTTCACCTCACTCTTTACTACATTATCCATTGTAACCTTGACGAAACGATTGAGGGAGTCCTCTAACTTCTTGAGCCTCTCTTCATGATCTCTAAAGCTCCCTCGTGTCAGATCCATGAAGATGTTTATTCTATCAATAAAGTTTTGCACTTGAATACACCAGGTCTATGTTGGATTTTTCTCTTCATAAAGGGAAATTTCCATACCTAAAGAAAAACCTGAAAAGAGACTAAAACAAAACAAACGTAAAACTGAAAACAACTAAAACTACTAACCTAACTTAAACACAAAATAAAATAGCCGCAATAAATCCCCGGCAACGGCGCCAAAAACTTGGTGGGTCCTGGTGTGTTATAAAATAATTTAATAAAAGTAAAGGAATAAAGGATCCACAGACCGCAATTGTACGGGTCGTTCCAAGTAATAAATAAGTAAAATCGGGATATCGTCTCCACATGGATTTAATTAGTTATTCTAAATTTGTGTTCAATATCAGAATAGATAGTTCTAATTGTTTTAAATACAAAGATAAGCAATGAAGTATTTTGATTCCTAAGTAAATAAATAATAAATACTTAATAACAAATAATTATGGAAATAAGATTAGGAGATGCAAGTATGAATCTATCCTATTGAATTTATGATTCCTAAGAATAAGGGTGATTACTTCTATATTAAAGTATGTATGTAAAGTAAGCTTATGCAGCCAAGGGATGATTTTCTAAGGTTTAGAACTGATATATATAGGTGCTAGGTCAAAATTTTAGAGTAGGGGTCAAGTAATAGAGTTCAAGCCCAACTCAAATTCGTAAGTAGATAAGGAGAATTACTGCTGACTTGTTTTGACCATATCTTCTTCGTTACTAGGCCGTTTTTGGCCCGTAAGATATCAAAAGAATCCTCACAAAAGGGTTCTTCTAGAATCGTCTCGGATTTGGAGTTATCTTCACTTCTTTAGACGTAGCTGCGGAAATTCAGATTTATTTGGCAGCTTTTCTTTTCCTAATTGAACTCTGTTTCCTTATATCTCCTGATTTCTTCAAGATCTTCTTTCCTTATATCCTTAGAATTGATTTGGCATATAATTTATTTCCATATTATCTTTAAAGCTTCACATTAACACACAAATTAAACCAAATATGCTTTAAAAATAATATTACGTCGAAATCAAGACAAGAAATAGGAATATTACGAATTAGCACAAAAGTCAATATAAAAAAACCATTTTCTACCTAAAATGATGTCTCCTAAGGGCTTATATTTAGAACAATTAGGAAGACATCAGACTTACTCTTGATAACTATCGAGGATCTTTATTTTCACTCATCTGAGAATTGATCGAGTACTGGTCTGAGGACTCTCTCAAGGACCTAATTCTTCTTTGAGCCTTCCTGAAACAAGATACTAGGTCAGAAGAAGAGGGAGGTGCACTCCCAATGTCACTTCGACGCTCAATATTATCTTCACTCCTCCGAGGACTTGATCGAGGACTGGTCCGAGGACTCGCCTGAGGTCATGCTTGATTCTCTGTGTCTTTCTGAAACCAAACATTGGGTATAGGGAGGTGCATTCCCGATGGAACTCTGACGTTCAACATTAGTGTTGTTGCTATTGGGGATTACTTAACTTAAGGAGCTATGGAGATTTAAGCCAATTGTATAATAACCACAACCATTTCTAGAGAAATCAAAAGAGACAGAGTTATGAGGTACTTAGAGTGTACCGATTATGTTGTGGAGTTTATAACCGCCGAGAAGGCACACAAGATGATGTTTCTAGGCGCATTATAACTCGAAGATGAATGCATAGAATAAGCTCGAATGGAATTTTGTCTTGTCGAATTAATCTTTATGCGTCGCGATACCAATATTCTCAGATGAAATAGGTCATTGTGACAAAGAAAGGATTGATACTCCTAATCCCCAAGCATTCATGCTTACCCTCGAATTATAGCCCGTGTCCTTGACTCGGACCCTTAGAACCTCTTCAGGTTTAGACAAGTATCGACATCATATTTTGTCTTATCAAGTGGGTGTGTTGAACCAATTCACGAGTTAAAAAAGTTACAATGGGGCTGCACATGAAGATTTGATAAGAGCCGTACAGAGGTTTATGAATATTTGTGATGCCTATGTCACTCAAGGAGTTACTAGAGAAAAAATGTATCAATATATGTTCCATTTATTCTTGATTAAAGGTGATACTTGGTGGATGGAACTTTAAACATCAGAGATAATAACGAATTAGGATCAACTGGAAACCACATTCATTGACAGATTTTATTCTCATAGGATGAGGGTGAAAGCTCAAACTGATTGGCAACTTTCAGTCAACAACCGAACGAGTCCTTAGGTGTAACTTTGATGAGACTTTAGGCTCTCTTGAAGAAGTGTCCAATCATGGCTACTCCATTGACATGCAACTCTCGATTTATTACACAAGACTCGATGTTAACTTCACAGAGAAGTTTGATGAATTTTGCGGTAGAAATTCATGATGATATTTCCACACCAAGTCATCGTGGTCATGGATAGGATTGTGAAAAATGATATGAGTTGTCAACCTGCTAGAGAACTTGTTCACAAACTCTCTCAAGGTACATAACGTCTAGATGTTGAGATAACGATAAGTGCTAAACTTGCTAACATTGATCAACAATTGAAGATGGTATCGATGCATATTAACCAGGGTGAAAAAGTTAATTAAGCCGGTGTGAATATTGTACAAGAGTAAGATGGGTGTATGTGTTGTGGTATGGGAGATCATAATTGAAAATCGTGATCATAATTGTACAAGAGTCAAATGGGTGTATGCGTTGTTGAGCAATCGAAAATCGGCCTTATTCCCGATTAATCGTGAGAACTACCAACATGATGGTCAAGGCTATCAACATGGTAAGTTGGTAACGTAAATAATTATTCTGGGTTTCAGTGATACAATCAGAGTGAAAGCCTTAATCAAGGGAACTCATATAAAGTTAATAAGTTCTAAATACGTCCCTAAGAAAAAATTATCAAGTGAGGATTCGAATAACCAATATCTGAGTGGACTAAAATACAGTAATCATGCTCCTCACCACCTATTATAACTCATATGCAAAATAGGCAAGCACAAGAAGCACTCCTAGAATATCACAAAAGGACGCAAGTAAGTCTGAAGCCAGCTAATTTCTGTTGTACATGTGATTTGATTTGATGGAGAAAACTAATGAGAGGCTTAATTACTGACAAATATTTGGAATTATATTCATAGTAAATGGACAAATATTATGAGAGGGGTGAGTAAATGGACAAATAAGGCAAGGTGATCCCATATCACCTTACCTTTTCGTTATTTGTATGGAGCGCTTGTCAATCCTTATTCAGAAACGTGTGGAGATGGGCATTTGGCAGCCCGTTAGACTATCATCAGGGGGGTTTCCTATATCACATATTTTTTTCGCTGATGATCTTATCCTCTTTTCGGAGGCTACTGATCATAATTTTTCTATTTTACAGGATACTCTGGACATCTTTTGCAAGTACGCGGGTCAAACAGTTAGTAAGGAAAAGTCAATGATTTATTTCTCGGAAAACGTGAAGGAGGAGGTGGCGCGCAATATTGAAGCAATGAGTGGATATGTGCGATGTGGAAGTTTGGGGAAGTATCTGGGAGTACCCATTCTTTCAGCTAGGCGACCTAGGGACTTTTATGGAGAGATGATTACGGATTTTCGCGGTAAACTTGCCAAATGGAAAGGAAACGTGCTATCGCTTGCTGGTCGTATAACAGTAGCTCAATCGGTACTAAGTGCGTCTCCAATGTACATTATGCAAGTGGAAAAATTACCGAATTATGTTTGTCAAGAAATTGATAAGATTAGGAGAGAGTTTATTTGGGGTACTTCGGAGGAACAGAAACACATCAATTGGATAGCATGGAAAGATATCTGCAAATCGAAGGATATGGGTGGTCTTGGGTTCCGATTCGCGGAAGATACGAATAGAGTATTACTTGGTAAGTTGGGTTGGAAGGCTATTCATGATGATAGGTCGCTTTGGACGATTGTCATGAGACAAAAGTATTTCAAGTTGTCTCACTTACACTATATTTCTAGACCTACCGATTCGAGGGTGAGTAGAGCCATCGTGGAAGGTATTGCCGTAGTTAGACGGGGATCCCGATGGCTCTTGAATAATGGTAAGGAGGTGAGTTTCTGGTTGGATGTTTGGATTGGGAATCGCCCTTTAATAGATTTCGCTATTGGGAGTGTGGGTGTTAGGGAGAAGTTTTGGAAAGTTAGGGATTATACTTTTGAGGATGGGACGTGGAATTGGAATGCTTTTCAACATCTCCTCCCACCCTCTCAATTGTTGGAAATCACAAAGGTTAATCTTCAAGGGGTTTTAAAGGATAAGGATCAGCTTTCGTGGACTAAGGAGATACATGGGGTATATATTGCAAAATCGGCGTATTGGGATTTAGATGGGGAGGAATCACAAAGTAGGATGAAGTGGGGAAAAATCTGGAAATTGCAATGCCCCCAACGAATTAGAGTGCTAATTTGGCGAGCCGCGCATGAAAGACTCGCGACGTGTGGGAATATTGCTAAAAGGGGAGTGGTTGATTCGGGTCTTTGCCCATGTTGTGGGCTGTTTGAGGAAAGTGCGTTACATTTATTTAAAGAGTGTGTGAGTGTTCGGGGAGTTTGGAAAATTATTAGAGAGGATTTTCGACGAAACTTGGACAGGAATGGTTTTTGCAGTGATAGTAGCCTGGAGTTTGGAAGGGAAATTAATCCAGGGACTGATGGTGCAATTTCAGAAAAATATAATGGACCTGGAAGCTTATATCAGCATCAGTGTCCTTTAACCTTTGCTTCTGGTGCAGGTTTAATTCGTGAGCTGCAGGCGGGAACGGAACAGCAATTTGCCGCCACTGATCTGGGGAGCCGACCACAACAGCAACTCGGAGTTTTTGAGGGTCTAAACTGCAGAGTTCGGGGACAGCTTTACTGTGGAAATCATGAATCAGTTTCGAGGGTCCGGGATGCAGGTTCTTCGCTTCAGACACCTATCGCAGCTGTACAGGTTCGAGATCCAGAAGGTGTAATAGGTGCAGAACTCATGAATTCACGGCATGATTGGTGGAACAAGAACTTAACAAGTACAGGGCTATATAAGGGTGTTATATGGAGTGTGTTCTTTAGTGCATTAATAGATGTCATTTGGAAAGCTCGCAATGATATCGTGTTTAATAGTATGGAGTTTCCGGCCGCAATAGCAGTGGTTCGTAAAGCACATTATAGGGCAGTAAGTTACGCTAGAGTTTGGGGTATGGTCCCGGGTCGAGCACCCAAGTTCAAACATCATGTGGAATTTGTGGGGTGGACCAAACCTAAAGTGGGATATAAATTGAATACGGACGGAAGTTTCAATAGGGTGAGTAAGCTTGGAGGGGGTGGTGGTGTGTTAAGAGATGTGGAAGGTAATTGGATATGTGGTTTTTCGGTAAAGGTGGATTGGGATATGATCACAGGGTTGGAGATTATAGCGCTTCATCAGGGTCTTAGCCTTGCGGAGGAACTTGGATTGATTAATGTTGAGGTAGAGATTGATTCTCAAGAAGCTATGGATATGATTACGAGTGAGGAATATCAAAGGGGACCGGCGGCATATTGGATTCACCGGATACGCCAAATACTTAGTCGGAATTCTTCCTTTAAGGTTCGGAATATATTTAGGGAGTGTAATCTATGCGCCGATTGGTTAGCAAGAAAGGGAGCATCTCAAGTGGAGCATTTTAGGAGACACGATCACCCGCCGGAGGGTGTTTGGAGTATTATTACACGTGATCGAATGGAGTGGAAGACTCCGAGATTGTTATTTAGCTCTGGTTTAGTTTCTACTGTACTAGACTAGCTTAGTTTATTCCCCCCTGACCTGTAAGGTCTCCCCTGTAATGGAAAGAAAAAAAAATAGAAAATGTACTGAAAGGTCATTTCATTCTTTCATGCATATGTAGGCCATTTCATTATTCCATGATCTCATTGTCAATTTATTTTCATAATACTACTATATTTTCTTTCTTCGGTAATAATACAACTTTATAACATGATAAGAAGCGTCATTTATTATGGGTTTGAGGGAGTATTATGGTCAATTCAACAATAATGGAAACCTTGAATCAACCAAAGTTTTGTAGAAAGAGTTGGAAGGCATTATCTATAGGCAAATGGGAAAAGCATGTTACTATAAGTGTAATAAAGGTCTCATAATGATAATTTGCTTTCTTCTTTTGCTCTAGCATCTGTTTTCTTACAATGTGTTGAATGATACCTTTTTGGTGATAAACGGCTAGAATTATAAGGATGATAAAAAATTTAAAACTTTCTACATTTTTAAATGCCTTCGAATGTCGGAACCAAAGCTAAAAATGTCGCCTTCATTAAAGATGTAGATGAGAAAATGTTAACCACTTAGATATATTCAAAATTAAATCATTAATGTTACTCGGGGAGAAAAACTTGTGAGCCAATTGGCTCACAAAAGTCACATTTTTTTAGTTGAAAAATTACTTCATTGAACTCTTAAGATAATAATTTAACCTTGCCAATACATATGGAAAAAGACCATGCACGACCTCTTATTTTTAACGAAAATGCACTATCTATAAAAAGTTATAAAATAACCTTTTACGTTAATATTTTGTGACACTATTAGCCTTTTTTTATATTTTCTATCAGTTGACCGTTAGTCAACGCGCATGATGCTATTTACTCCCACGTCAGCATAACGTCATCCTCATGTGAGATTTTTTCCTACGTTGCAAGGAAGTTTGTAAAAGTGAAGAGATTACGCTAAAAATAATTCAATTTTTTATCTTAATTTGGGTTTTTGGCGGCGTCCAAATGGATCTTTACTGTAGAACAATTCAAAAAATGCAATGTTAGACCAAATTGCTCACTCCAACATTAAAGGCTTCCCACGTTTATAATAGTTTATAATAGTGGCCATTGTAGGATTTGTATGTAATACAATAAATATACTTAAATAAGATAATTTTGAAAAATTGTCAAAGTAGAGAGATTAGCTTAATATCAATTCAAGTTTTTACCTTAATTTGGGTTCTTCGGTGGTAGTTTTCTTGTGCAGGAGAGAAGCTTGGTGTAGGAAGGTGAGTGTGATGAGATTTTTTTAACATGGGTACTTCGATTGTTCATGGCGTAGCCAAGTCGGTAGATGATGGTGGAGAATGGACACGAGTGGCATTCTTGTGCAGGAGAACAACTTGGTGTGAGAAGGTGAGTTTGAAGAGATTCATTTGGGTTCTTTGATCGTTAATGGCGTAGCCAAGCCGTTTAGGATGGTGGAGAATGGAGGTGGAATTCTTGTGTAGATGAGCGGCTTGGTGGGTGTGGGAAGGTGAGTCTGAAGAGATTTTTTATTTGTTCTTTAATTTGGGTTCTTCGATTGTTAATGACGTAGCCAAACCGTTGATGATGGTGGAGAATGACGGCAGAATTCTTGTGCAGGAGAGCAGCTTGGTGGGTGTAGGAAGGTGAGTTTGAAGAGATTTTTTTGTTTTTTGATTTGGGTTCTTGAATTGTTAATGGCGTAGCCAATCCGTTGAAGATGGTGGAGAATGGTGAAAATTCTTGCACATGATGAATTGATTTTTTTTATGTTTATTTGGGTTCTTCCATGGTTGATAGGCGTTCAAGCTCAAAAGTTATTTTTTTTAATCAGAATAAATAATAAGGACGATGATGACGAAGAGTAATAATGATGATGTAGCGCTTAGGTGGCACCACATGGCGTTGACTAACGGTCAACTGACAAAAAATACAAAAAAGGGTTAATGGTGTCACAAAATGTTAATGTAAAGGGTCATTTCGTGACTTTTTATAGATCAGGTACCGCTAGTTCATTTTCATAAAAAATATAAGGACACGCGAGGTCTTTTCCCTAATACATATTGCATTGTAATCATTAAATAAGAATTTAGATGATTAGGAAAAAATAATCAATCATCTAAAAACAGACCAATTTACCTTTAAAATTTTATTTCGCCACCCGATAAACTATCATATTTTATTTTTCTCAAAAAAAAATTAAATGAAAAAACTTATTCACAATTGTAGTGGAACCTCCCGGAAATATAGATGTCATTATACAAGTATGAATTACTCCAATTGCTTAGACTTTTAACGATGATAAGACCCGCACACACGTTAAATTCCTATCCACTAGTTTACCTGCATGATTCCTAACAATACAAGCAATGTAAGGTTTATAAGTAGAGGTTATTGTTGATAACATCCTCATTAAACTCTTTAATTGTTTTTTTATGCCTTCAATAATTTATTTTATAAAAAATGCCTAATGAAGTAATTATTTATAGAAAACACCCCCTTTATATTTTCTATACCTTTACTAATACCATCACATGCGCGCGTCCGTGAAATTATTTTAAAATCGTCATAACTAATTCAAAAAAAATCATAAAATTAAAAAAAAAAAAATTGAATAAATCTAATTAATATTTACGTCTATGAATTTTTTTGATTTTTTTTGAATTTTTTTTATTTTTTTTCCGCAGACACGGAATTCCATGTTTTAAACCGTGAAATAAACATGAAATTCCATGTTTTAAACATGAAATTTCGTGTCTGCGAAAAAAAAAATTTAAAAAAAAATCAAAAAAAAATCAAAAAATTCCGAAAATTCCGAAAAAAATCATAGACGTAAATATTAATTTGATTTATCCAAATATAATTTTTTTGATTTTTTTTGAATTAGTTATGACGATTTTAAAAAAAATTCACGGACGCGCGCGTGTTTATTAGTTTTTTTCTTATTTTTTAATTGTTAATTATAAGGGTAATTTGGGATGGGGTTGTTTTCAATAAATATTTTATTCTAGACACATTTTTCTAAATAAGTTTTTTAATAGGCATCAATCAACAATTAGCTCTTATAAGTATTAGAATTTCATGCATTACTAGTATATATCTTATATTTACTATGACAAGGAGAAGTTCAACAAGTTGAAGTAATATAATTATCTGACGTTTGTCTACAAGAGTTCCTAGGCTGCAAATTCTACAAGAAACTAGAGATTTGGTGACATAATTTTTTTCCTTTACCAACACTCTAACCAACATCGTCTATGTGAGCGTCACTTTTAAAATACCGGTGTTTTTTGTACATCGTCTTTATCTATTCTAGTTTGTTATTAGGAACGTATATAACAAAGCTTCACCTATACCACAAGCGACGACAGATGATTTATAGGATTTGCAAATGTTTTACCACATAGCGTCGGCACATGAGTTATAGGTTTTGCGAACGCTTTACCGCATATCGTCGAAAAACGGGGGGAATAATTGTTGACGCATGGACCTTTTGCATCACTAATTATTACAAATAAATGTTGACATATATACGTTCTTTACCACTGAAATATTTTAAATAAATATCAACACATAATTTTCCTGCAATAATACGGAGCAATACATATCGCTAACGTTACTTCCTTCATTAACTTATTTACACATGAATATATCGACTTAATTATTTGTTTCTTGTCGCAATCCTCACACGAACAGAATATAATTTTCAATCTTTTGATTGCAAATGCAAATTGAAATCGTTGAATGAAGATGAATCTCAACAACATGTAAGTTGATCTTGCACCACGTTCGAGTGGATGTTTTGTCTGCAAACATTTTGATGAAAATCAATAGTATTAGAAAAACATTTTTGTATTTACCAATTGATTGCGAGTTTGAGAAAAACCTTGTGAAAATAGACAAAAGTCGGGCCTAATATGCCAGGTGGTTTTGTTCAATCCACCACCACTGAACAGATATATAGACAAATTACTAAGCATATCATGCATGTTGCATAGCTAAATGTTCACTGCAAGTGTCAATGATGTTTGATGCTCCTTCTTTGTGATTTTAATGCATTTAGATAAAATTGTATATATAAGGAATCTAATAGATGTGAGAGTACCTTGTGAGTGAAAGATCAACGAGGTTTCGCATAGATAGATCGAGCAAACAATCGATAGTATTGATTCGCTCATCATTTAAATTATATTATTTCTCCCACATATCTCTGAGAGTTGCAGTAGGGATCTTTTGATCTTCCGGAACTGAAGCAAGATCAAGGAAGCATTCCCTAAGCTTTTCTTTCAATGCGTCTATGCTAGGTTTTAGAGACTCACGTATACTGTTATTTGTAGTAAAAAAAACTTCAATTTGTTTTACCCATGCTACCTTAGGCTTCTTTAGATTGGTTTGCCTACAACTTTTAAAGCCAAAGGAATCCACCACATATTTTTACCACCTGTCATCATTTCTCAGTTGTACTAAGATAATATAAAATTACAGTAGCAGTAGAAAATAATTGTACCTTCTTTAGTAGAAGATCTCGCACATTACTAGTTGAATCTTTGAAAGTGAATTTCTTGAAAAGAGTTTTTGCATCCGCATCATTCAATAAGTTCAATTTTTATGTATCTAATCCCCTAAACATATATCTTGACATCACCATAACTTTGTATCCATGTATTAAAAATTAAAAATTATTAATGAATGACTTAGATTCATACCATACATCATGAAGCACCAGCAAGACAAGGCCGTCGTCAAATTTCCTGAAAAAGGTATCTAACTGAAAAGATCCATTGTATCATCTTCATTCAACGATTTAAACAAATTACTAGTGCTCCAATTTGGTTCCATCAGTATGAGTCCTCTAATGATACAACGTCTATTCAATAACAGTTCCTTATAAAAAGTCATTATCAAGAGTTTTTCCCAATTCCCTATTATATTGTTAAGAATTTAACTCAACAATCAGGGAAACATATGATAGAAATAAATCTAAAAGTCTTTCACAACTTAAAATTTTAGCATTAACCTTACGTACATCGTGTCATGTCAAAATAGTAATAGGGACGCGTGCAATATATATGTTGCTATAACAAACTTAATATCGATAGTTAATTAGTTGTTTCCCCAATTGATGTGTATTTAGTGACACATAAACAATTTGTCAACATACATGTATATAAGAACGCTTATGAACTTGCGTATCTAATTATAATTTTTTAGGGACGCAATGGTGGTGCGTCACTAAAAATCGTCGCTTATTGACCATTTTCTTGTAGTGAAAATACCTTGTTCTTTTTCGTTAATATAGTTTTATTGTTTTAACCCCTCATATTATTTGGTATTATCTAATAAGTGATCATCATAGGTTTTGAGAGCTTTAATGATATCAGATTTCGGGTTAGGGTTGGTCCTTTAAATATAAACCACCATTTCCGTCCAAATGACCAGGCAAGGGCGACAACCATATCCTCGCAATTTTCAATCTTAGAGACACCTGATCTTACAAACTCAATCAAGTATTTCAACCAAGAGGACACTCTAATAGTGGAGCCTTTCTTGGATTGAAAATTGAGTAGGCAGGCCATCCAAACAACTCTTTCCCATTTACAATGAAATAATATATGTTTAGTGGTTTCAAGGGTATTACCATAATTTTTGCAGCTAGAGCAATTAGTCATATTTCTATATATGTATTATCATATGTAGGTAAGCCATATTTTGCATGCTTTCCAAGTAAAATTTCTGACCTTGGGAGTAATTTTGAGTTACCATTCACATTTTTAGATGTAGTGTAAGGTGAGTTACCATTCACATTAGTTTTCAAATCCTCATCTACTAATTGTGCCTTCCTAAGGTTCTTGTAAACTTCCTTAACAGTTACACCACCAGATGGAGAAAAGAGCCACACTAGTGTATCACCACTTTCACAAGATGCAATATGGATATTCCTTATGGTTTCTACAATTATAGGAGTAAAATATAATTCTAGGATATCAAATACATCAAGCAAGACCCTCTTTATTAAGAAAGTCACTAACTATTCTTGGACTGAAACCAAGAGTCTTATTAAGGATTCTAACCCCTGGTACCTAGTATGAGTCTCAAATATTAACATTTTTACCATTCCAAATGTTCAATAATAAATTGGAGGAAAATATATCCTTTCTAGAAATCATGCCTTTCTAGCCCTTGGAGCAATTATTGCCAATATTAGCTTCAAGGAAATTAGAATTAGGATAATACTTACCCTTAAGCAATTCATGAAGTATTGACTCAGTTTTCAAGCACATCTTCCATTTCATAGTGGCAAGTAATGCTATATTATTTATATATAAATACTTAAAGCCAAAACCCCCTTCACATTTATATTTTAGAATATTTGACCAACTAGCCCAATGTGACCTAGAATGTCCTTTATTCCCCAAAAAAGTCATCCACCATGGCGGCAATATGGTTGGTTACTTTTTTTTGGAATCAAGAACACTTACATGATGTGATTTGGGATGGCTTAGTAATTGCTTTAATAAAGACTTCTTTGCCACTAGAATAGAGAAGTTTGTTGTTCCATGCTTCCATTCTAAAGATAATAGAATCTATTTGCCACTCAAGTCCCTCGACTTCGGATCTGCCCCATAAAGTTGGAATACCCAAGTATTTATCCATATCAACCACTTTGTTCATCCTAAGTAACTAAGCAACATAAGAATTAACTTATGAGTTATTAGTTTATTAGGTCCAAATATACAAAACCTACCCCTTAACAAGTCTATATTTTTTTAGCTCCTTAAAAGGTCTATTATTTTTTTTGTTTTACCATTTCTACCCCTATATTAAATTAAATGCATTAAACATTACCTTATATATATATATATACTAGGTATTGCCCGTGTCTGAAGCCACTTCGAACAATTTAAAATTCGAATGTAAATTTATATTTAAGAACACGATATATTCTTAGAAAAACCCGTGCCTGAATGCACTCTAACAATATTAATTTACAAAAATAAATATTACACTGGATAAACAAAATTTCTTGAGATAAAAATAAATTTAAAAAATTTCAATAGCGACATAAATTATAAATCAATCAACCAAAATATACTTTTATGTAATACAAAATAAAAATCTCAAATATTTGAGATGACATGAATACAAAATAGCCCATAACTACTAAATGTCTTTTTCTTGAATCGTTTCAATATTCTTATCACGTTTTTTGTGCATCCGTCTCATAACTCTACAAAACGTGGATATATCAACATACATATCTCGCTCGATTTGGGGAACCGCGACAATAAACTGCATATTTAAATATTGTAATTAAGTATGTATTACAAATATAAATCATATAACGGTATAACCTATGAGTAATTTTACCATGTGATTGTAGTCTCATCTAGCCACACGTCTTCCTTTTTTCCAATCAGCATTCATAAGTTGCTTCCAATTCTACATATAATTCAAAATCATTATTTTGTAATAAGCTTTACTCAAATTAAAGAAAAGTTTTATTTATTTCTTACTTGTGGTGATTTTAATCGATAAAATTCCTCCTTGTCCCTTAATGTAACAAACACATTTTGCGATTGAAGGAACTGAACCTACAATTTGAATTCATAATTACACTTCAAAAATAATATACACAACCAAAATACGTAATGCGTATAAGATAGGTTAACTTACGGTTTCCATGAGATTTCTGTTAGCCTGAAAAAATAGTACTATTTAGCAAAGAATTATACAAATAGTAAAATAAACACAAAAATTACTTACGGCACGACTCTTGTAGACAATCATTTTTTTAGTGTTAATAAAACCTGTGGAGTAGTAACAACATTGTATTCCTTTTTTAGTTTTCCAGACTGTTTTAAAACGTTATTGACATTTGTTTACAAAAACTGTTTCTTTATTACAAAAAGATTTTTGATTATAAAGAAAAATGAGTAAGGAGAGGTTTACCGTTGAAAACGAATTACAAATAAAACTAACGAATAAAACAAATGAGTAATGAGAGGTTTTCAAATGTCCGTAACATATTACAAACTTTAACAAATAAAACTAACGAATTACAAATATCTAACAGTACAACATTAGAAATTGAAAACGAACAAATAAAAACAAACGAATTACAAACAGTAACGAATTACAAACAATAGAAAAACAGTTTATTACATTAATATTTAAATCGAAGAATATATTATACACTAACCTTGTGTTGAAAAAGTGTGATGCTTTGAAAAGAAAGTTTGATTTAGAAAGAAATTGTTTATTGTGGAAAAAGAGATGGTTTTGAAAAGGTGTTACTATCGACTTATATAATGTAGATAGTGTTGATAATTAACTTAATTTAAGGGGGGAAAAAAGGTAAGTAAATCAAATCTTATCAAAGTAAATATTTAGTAAATAAGTTTGATAATTTAGGAAATGTTTTGTGACGGGTAAGGAAAAGTTTTAAAAGTCAAAACTTAACAACTTTATCCAATTTTGTAAATTTAGGAAGATAATCCTAAATTTACGAAAAGGAAAATGATTTGTTATTATTTAGGTCAAAAGTTTCTAATTTTTCTGAATTTCGTAAATTTAGGAGGATAACCCTTAATTTACGAAATTCAGTTAATCAAGTACAAATTATGGAAATTACGTTTAATAAAAATATAAACAATCTTCTATCCATAACATATGCCCTGAAAAAAAAAGATATTGTTAGTCATTATCCAAAAATAAAAGAAAAAATTTAATTCAAAAATAATGGAAATTACGTTTAATTGGATAAAATGAAAATGAAAATGGATAAAATGAAAATGGAAGAAAATAATTGAAATTACCTTTTCATAAACCGCCTTATATCTTCTATAATTTCCAATTTAGTCCTTTCCTACACCTCCATAGTATAAAATCATCCATTAAAAATTGCGAGGGTGTCATGACTAAGTGGTATTTGCTTTAAATAAGGATACCACCAAGAATTTTTCCCTTTGTTCATTTCATTCCGTGGCTCTAAGGTACCTATAATGCAATTTTGCATAATTTAGGGACATATAATGTAAATAACTCAAAGAATAAATTACATACCTGGTCAAGCGAAGCCCAGCTGAATTCCCAAGTGTTGATGTAGTTTAGGATCAACTATTTGAGTTATTGAAGCGAGATTACTGAGCTGTTCCTCAACTCCAATTGAACTTGCTGTGCATTTGAAATTTCCTCGCTTTAAAATTTAAAAATAATACTAATTAATTTCAGGGACCATTTGGGAAATATTTTAATTTAGTATTTAAAAGTACCAATCTGCGCATTAAACGTTCAAAGCACCAAAAGGCATATGTTTCATTATCAAGAAGAACTATCATTGGAGAGCAAAGATCGCTCATTCCTACACACAAACACAAAAAACAAAGTTAATGGCACTATAGGTCCTTATATATTGCAAAAATTGCACTATAGTTTTCTATATTTTGCAAAAATTGCACTATAGGTCCTTACATTAAATAACTTTAATTTAATTACATTACTAACCTTGACAATATCCAACATCTTCATCAAACCAAGAATAAACAGCCAAAATATCCCAAAGTTTCGATAAATTTTCTTGTTTTTTTGTAAAAAACTAATGTTCTATCAGTTCGAACCACATCAAGACCTACCAAATGAAAACCCAAAATAAAAGATAAGGGACTAAAGTGTAAAAAGGGTCAAACATAAGGGAATAAATACGAACCTATTTGATGTAAAATATGTTTCCATTGAATTATTTTCTTATCCGTTTCCTTTACATAACCGTTTAATAAACCTGATTAATAAAAATAAAATTTATTAACATAAAATAAATAAAAATTAAATTATGTATTTTTTACCGTTTTGTTGAGGTAAAGAAGCTGCGTAAGCTTCTTGAAGAACTAAAGGATCTTGTATAGGTTCACCATCTTCTGTTATTACAGGAGCTGTAATAAATTTACTACTTCCTATCATAGGAAACATAAGTCGACACTCTTCTTTCAATATTGCATATTGGTCCCTGAGATTATAGTGTGTAAGTAATTTAAATGAAAGAAAATATTAAAAAAATGACTTTTTTAACCTTCTACGATTCCGTATTTGATCTCGTTCATCAAATGTACTCTTGGAATCGTAACAACCGAGTAAAAATTCCCATACTTCACCTCGTATTGATGGGTGGATCCCCTAAAGATACCGTTTTTTAGTTAATTGCATTATAGGTCCTTTATATTATGTGGAAATTGCACTTACCCCTCGTCTGATCCGATTGAGTGTTTTTCCAATATTGAGAATACCTTCTGAGTTAAAAGCAGCATGCCATTTTCTTGAACTTAAGGTTTTTCCAGCCTGGAATAAAAATTAATAAATTAAAAAAAAGATAAATAAACTAAGCATCAAATTAAACTTTCAATAACACAAAATCAGTGTCTGCAAAACCAAAAGTCTTAAAAACAAACCATACACAATTACACATGTACACCAAAAGTCTTTACTACGCGCATTCGCAAATAGCCCATCGTTTTTCACTGTCAACACAACCCATGATTTTTATAATGTCACCCGATTATTTTTTCCCGTCAATCCATTATATTTTATTCATACTTTTAATCCCTAATTTTTTTATGGACATGCACGTTTGACGATTCAAAGGAAATAAATTAATTCTCTGTTATAAAATAGAAAATATTAAGGAATAGATTAGTTTTAGAATAGAAAATATTATAATTATAGAAGTATTTTGATTTTTGAATCTTGTAATGTTGGAATGTTTCAATTATATAACTTTTTAGTTATGGAAAGTATATATTCTATTATTGGATAATTTGTTTGAAAAGGATGTTTTGGACATTTATTTGGATTGGACCTTTTTAAGTGAATTTGGTGGTGTATGGTCCTCTTGGGTAACTAACCCTTAACTTAGTAGTGGTATTATAACTGAATAAAATACCACTTTTATTTAGATTAACTTTTTGACCAGAGGCATAACTATATCTGGATTTAAATATTTTAAAAAGTACCCTCATTAATTTCATTAGCCTCAAGGAAGAAAATGCTATCATCTGCAAATAAAATGTGGGTGATACTAGGGAAATTCCTGGAAATTTTTATCCCCTTTAGATTATGATTCAAATCAGTATCCTTTAAAAGGGCTTATAATGCTTGGGTGACTAAGTAGAAGAGAAATGGAGAGAGGGGGTCACCCTAGCCCAGATCTCTGGTAGGCTTAGTTATAGGATATAATTTGCCATTAATCTATATATATCTCATAAGAGACACTAGTTACACATTTTTAAATCCAATTTCTCCAAGGTGAGCAAAATCCTTGCTTTAATAATAACAAAAAAAGGAAAACCCACTCTATAAATTCATAGGGCTTAGCTATATCAGCTTTAATGGCCATGTCATAAGAGTTGGAAATTCTCTTATATTTTTAAATAATGCCTCACCTCATGAGCAATGATCAGATATTCAAATATTTACATGTCCGGTATAAAAGTTGTTTGTCTTTCATCTACAATCTCCTCTATAAAGGGTTGTAGCCTCAAAACAGTTTTTTTTTTGAGTATTGAGAGTAGATGTTAATTTTTTTTATCTTCTTTTCTGTTGAGTATGTAAATTGCGTGCACTTTTTCTTTTCTTTTTATCTTTTTTTCCTTTTCTTGTATCTTGTAGTGTATTAATTTTTTAATTTTATTAATAAATATGATTTAGCAATTTTATTTAATCTATTATTTAATTTTCCAAGACTATGCAACAGTTTTGCACGAATACTCAGTATAATTCCCATATACTTAGTAAAATCCACGAATCCTCAATAACTTTTCAGATGACTCAATAAAAAATTTTGAATACTCAATATATTTTTCTTAGTAGTCAGTAAAATCCACAAATACGCAGAAACTTTTTCTTGCGACTCAATAACTTTTTTGAGTACTCCGTATTTTTTTCCGCGGATTACTCAGTACTTTTTTTGAGTACTCAGTATTTTGCTCAGTAACTTTTCAGAGTACTCCGAACATTTTTCTAGTACTCAGTACTTTTTTCGGTGACACTGGCGGTGGTCGGCGGTGGTTGGTACTTGTGGTCAGAGTTGAAAAGTATTAATACTTAATGAAGGAGCAGAGAGAAAAATGGCAATGGAGGAGAAAAAAAAATAAGAGATGAGAGAGATTAATGCTAATGGAGAAAAAAGAAAACGTCTTTTTATTTTACATTCAATACCAAACTTTATTATGTCGGTTTTTTAATACCAAAAAAGGTTACTTCTCATTTGACCTCACTTATTTCAATTTTCATTGGAATAACCAACGTAAAAATTGATGTCATTGGGTTAAATGGCAGACTCTCATGAACGGTAAAGAGGAAGGGGTCTCAGTTTTAAGGATTTTCACACACATAATGAGGTTTTGTTAGCATCTAATGCTTGGAAAATCATTAACAACTAAAACTCTCTGCTATTCAAACTTCTAAAAGGGAAATAATTTCCAAACTCTGATAATAATTGTTCTTGGGGTTTGAAGAGTATTATTACAGGTATATATTGTTTTAAAAATAACTTGTTTTGGTCGATTGGAGATGGCAAAAAAGTTTATATTTGGAAAGATTATCGGTTACCAAATGTAAAAAGAATTGTAAGACCCTTACAATGTAATTATGAGATGGTTTATGACCTTATTCAGCCTAGCAATAGGCAGTGGGATTTGAATCTCTTAAATTCTTTATTCTCCCCTAAAATTGTAGCAACCATTAGTCAAATATATATTTCCATATATTACTGTATTAATACACCACATTGGACTGAATCCAATGGTGGAAATGTCACAGTAAAGAAAATGTATACTAAACTATGGAGGGCTCAACAAAGGAAAGCGAAGGTCTGTAATAAAAATAAAGGTGAATCTTCTTTGTTGTTGGATGAAAAAGAGTGGAATTTTTTATGGAAAACAAAGGTTAATCCAAAAGTTAAAAATTTTATTTTAAAATGTTGCTATAATGGCCTTGCAACAAATGAAAACTGATTCTTGAGGAAATCAATTCATTTTCCAATGTGCAATCTCTGTGGGGAATATAATGAAACAATTGAACATCTTTTTTTTTATTGCTCATGGGCAAGAGCTGTGTGGCTTGCAAGTCCTCTTTGTTGTTAACTCATTAACTGAACCTTCTTCAAATGAGAAGAAATGGATTCGATTTGCTAGAATGAGTAAGATTGAGAAATATGATAACTCGAATAAAATGGAAGAATAGGCATTTCTATTAGCATGGCATACTTGGAAGGATAGAAATGAATATATATATATATATATATATATATATATATATATATATATATATATATATATATTTAAGGGAATTAACCCTAACCCTATGAGCGCAGTCCAAAAATCATTATCAGCCTATGATGAGTTTTACTTAGCTAATAAGCAAACTACTGAGGCAAAAAACAACACCGATAATAATGTTGTTCTGAACTTATATAAAATGGTGAATCAGGTATTGATAATCAACAAATATTTGATGGGAATGTTAGACAACATCAAATAGCGAATACATTACAAATGAAGGAAAGGTTGGGGTATCTAGTTGGAAACCACCACCCTATGGATAATTTAAAATTAATTGTGATGCCTCAATTAATTTAGAAACTAATTCAGCTGCTTTTGCTTGTGTATTGCGAGATTCAACAGGTACACTTTTGAAAGAAGAGCTGAGATGATAAAAGTCAATTCAATAGCTGAAGCAAAAGCAAGCGGTATATTAGCTGCCCGTGAGATGGCAAATAAGAAATCTCAAGAATTTGTTGAAGTTGAGAATGATTGTCTTAGTATAATTCACCAAATTAATTTGACTACTTGTAAAATTGGTAGTAGTACTAAATTAGTGGTTAAGAATATTTGTGTTCGTAAGAACAAAGACAATATTAGAATCTCCTTTGTTAGGAGAGTAAATAATAGAAATGCAGATTGGGTGGCCAAACAAAAGTTTAAAGACGATTTATTTGGTTTTTGGAGTATTGTTCCTCTTTCCTAATTAGCCAACTTGATTAAGAATGATTTTGATATTTTAGGAATAGGCTAAGTTGTAACAACTCTCTTTATTTATAATTTATGTTTCTCGACTAATTAAAATATATAAAGAGAAATATTAACTTTATAGATTCTAAAGACTTTTTTAGAGTAAAGAGAAATGGGACGTTTTTTTTGGTGACATTATAGTTTTTAAATCTTTATAGATAATTCATCCAAAAAGGTTACACATGATAGGTTAATGTAAGTAGAATGTAACTCATCATTTATGAATAGATTATGATTATCCGTTTATCATAAAAGTTGCAAACATCACTATATAAAAGCTACTAACACAAACCACAACAAATTCATATATAGATTAATGGTGATCACAAAAATATAACATGACATAATTAATTGTTATATATATATATATATATATATATATATATATATATATATATATTATATTCCAACTCAAAATAATAATAACATTTCAATAACTTGTTATCAAATAGGAAAGGGTTACGTCTATTTGCTAGGTTATCTGGCTTGAAAATGAATAATGCTAATAGTGAGGTTTATTTTGGTAATACCAAGACTCAAGTCAAGATGGAAATATTGAATATTTTACAGATTAAAGAAGGATGTTTGCCAGTTAGATACCTTGGTGTTCCACTAAATTCTAAGAAGATAAGTGCAGCTGATAGGAATAAACTGGTGGAGAGCATTTATTCTAGCATTGAAGTATGGAGTATTAAGTTACTTACTTATGCATGGAAGGTTGGAATTAGTAAAAACGGTTTTAATTAGTAAAATACTATATTGGTGCAGAGTTTTTCTCCTTCCAAAGAATGTTATATATAAAATTAACCAAAAACTCTCGAGCTTCTTATGGAAGGGCAGTTTAGAAGGTGCAAAAGGGGCTAAAGTTTCATGGTTGGTAGTATGTAAGGGTAAGACATATGGTGGATTGGGCTTACCTAATATTGAAGTCCTAAATAAGGTATGTCTATTGAGTAAGTTTTGGAGAATGTACAGGAAAAATAATAATCTGCTTAGCTTGTGGGCTCGCCTTAATATTTCAAGAATGAATGTGTTTGGAACTACAAGATTAGGCAGGATTTAGCTTGGACTTGGAAGAAGATTCTGAAGTTGAGAAGTTGTGCTTATGAGTTCATAACTCATAAAGTTAATCATGGGGTTAATACTTTCATTTTTTGGGATAAATGGGTGAAAGGTAGAAATGTAAATGAGGTTCTGCAGAGAGATACTCATTATAGCAACATATGGTTAAATAAGACAATCAAAAGCTGTTATATACATGGAAGATGACACCTTCCTCCTCCTCTTAGTGGCTTAGCTGAGGTGGTTCCAATATTAAATGGTGTTGCTGATAAAATTAGCTGGAGAGCGAGTATAAAAGGTAAGTTCTCTTTTAGGAGGACTATGAATGAATTGGTGGATAGTGAGCAGGTACTAGAATGGACACGCATCACATGGAATTCAATGAATTTGCATAAAAACTCTTTTTGTGCGTGGCTTGCAAATTTGGACAGATTGCCTACTAAGAGTAGGATGAAAGAGTGGGGTCTGCAAGTAGATGTATTATGTGTTCACTGTCATATGTGTATTGAGGATAGAGACCACCTGTTTGTGATTTGTTCATGGTCTAAAAGAATTTTGCAGGAGTGTTTTTTGAAGTGTGGGGTAAATATGCCTATTTTAAACGGTTGGGATGAGTTAGTGGAGTTTATATTGTCACAGGCTACTGATAAATTCCCGGAGTCTATTTATTCAAGCTGTTTCACATCATTTGTGTACTTGGTTTGGAACAATATAAACAACCACATACATAAGGGTAGAATACAGAATGAAGAGCAAGTAATTCGCAGCATTAGGTATAATCTCTATGTTAAGAGTAGAGGAAAGAAGAAATTCAAGGTTAAGGATGGAAGAGAGAAGGTTGCTGAAGAATGGGGAATGAGGGATGTCTTTAAATGTTAATAGCAACTGTTAATGTACTAGCTATTGATTTGTTTGTAATTCTTACAGATAGCTGTTATGAGGCTCTATTATAAGTGCTCTAAAGTGTAATTATAATGTTATGATTAATAAAATTGTTGGTTGATAAAAAAAAAAGAATTGTTTTCAAATAGGAAGTAATTAGATGAAAAAGTTCCAAATTAGTTATATTTTACTTAGAAAAAATTAGAAAATTAAGTTACAATTACAAATGATATTAGATAGAAATTAATGTTGATTTCAAATTTATATAATTTAAAATTTTGATAAAAGTGTCTTCAATTAGGATCAGAACATGGATAATTTTTATAATCATGTATCAATAAATTTATTATACTTGTTTATATTTTCTAATTTGTAAGTTCTTATTACATGTAAAATTAGGAAATCATGTTATTGATTGAATATTCAGATTTAACTTTTTTTACCATAAAAACATAATTCCTTTTCAAATATTATTTTTGAAATGTAAACTTTATGGGTCATTATTTACATGCAAATATACATGGGGTGTGGCATTTCAATTTTCAAAAGAGCATGGAAAAAAATCTCATAATTATGTACACCGTATATCATTATTAGTCTACTTTCTTTTTTTGGTCGTTGCTATAAGAATTAAAACGAAAGATTTGTTTTGTCACGTCCAAAAAAAAAAAAAGATTTGTTTTGTCAATAATGTTTGGTAAGCATGATGGCTCAACTTTAAACTATCTTTTTCCTATTTCCATTAAATCTTTAGTATGGTTTTATAAAAATCTCAACCACCAAGCACAAGTCACGAAACTTCCAGTTCTTAACTTCCATGATCTTATGATGTATGGGCAAAATCTAACACTATTTTTTGATTATACAGTATCATAATGTGTGCGGGGCCATATATAATCTACGCCACCATTATATTCAAACCTCATGTTTAATTATAAACCATGAGTATAATACCATGATATTTAAACCCCTTGTTTACTTATAAACCATGAGTTTAATTAATACCACTACATAAAATCTGAATATGTCTCTAGCTACCTACCAAAATCTTTTTCAACATGTAATGTAATGAGTATTGGATTATTTTTCCGAATATTTGTATTTGATTTTAAATTTAAACCGGGGAAAAATCTTCTGAATATATTGTGAGCATATATCATAAAATACTCCAACATTTTACACCTATATTAATAAAATACTCCAACATTTTACACTCATATTCTGAGATGATAAAGAAAGCAACATATGTTTGATATAGTACTCCAACAAAGAGACATATTTGCATTATAAGCATATCCAAACAAACAATCAAAGAAGTAAAATTACGTGTTGAGTTAATTTTCTAAATTTATATAGTTTAATAACATCACCAAAGAAAACTTTATCTCTCTAAGAGTTCTTATGGTTGAACCTCTATTGAACAAGAGATGAAAGAAGTCTAATCCTTTAGTCTCTAAAAAAAAGTATCCCCTCAGTATATACTTGAAAAAAGAAGAAGAAAAAACTGGAGTTTATTTTTCGATGCCCGCCTTTAAGTGCCCGTTTGGAAGTGCTTTTTTGGAGAAGCATTTAAAAGTGTTTTTAGTATTTTAAGATTTTTTTTTATTTTAAAAAGCACTTTTATGAAAAGCACAGGGCCCGTTTGGAAGTGCTTATTTCAGAGTAAAAAAGCGCTTTTGGAATAAAATTCAAAATTTAAAAAAATTATTAAAAATAATTTTGAAATCTAAAATTATTGAAAGTGCTTTTTTTAAGAAGCACATATTTGGTGCTTCTTAGAAAAGTGCTTTTCAAGGTAAAAAAACTCTTAAAATGCTAAAAGCACTTTTAAGTGCTTCTCCAAAAAAGCACTTCCAAACGGGCACTAAATAGGTGCTTCTGAAAAAAGCACTTAAAATAAGTTTAGATTTCAAAATAACTTTTAATAATTTTTTAAAATTATGAATTTTATTCTAAAAGCGCTTTTTTACTCTAAAATAATCACTTCCAAACGGGCTCTAAATGTTGCTACATGTGAAAGTTTGTGCCGGCATTGGCCAGGTTTAATCTTGTATAGATATTGATATGACATGTTACTGTTTGTTATCTTATTTTATCTATATAAACGTTTGAAAAAAAATGATATTACATAATTTACCAATTAGAATTTGATGTGGATTTGACAACAATTGTGTATATAATTATTTCTAGCTAATTTACTTTCTAATGGAGGTAAAGAGGTACTCATAAAAGTTGTGCTTCAAGGTATACCGAATTATGCAATGTCTATATTTGAATTTCCTAGAACACTATGCAAAAAATTGTCTGGGATTGTTGCTAATTTTTTGTGGGATTTCAGTACTAAAAAAAGAATTCATTGGGTTAAATGGAAAAAAATAGCTAGAGCTAAAAGTGTCGGAGGTATTGGTTTTAGAGATTTTCAGAAAATGAATATGGCTTTACTAGCCAAGCAAGCGTGGAGGATCATTGATAATCCTAATTCACTTGTTACTAGAGTATTAAAAGGTATTTACTCACCCTATGATAGTTTTTTTCAATGCCAAACTTTCTAATAAAAGATCGTGGAGTTGAGTTAATATTTATAAAAGGATCAAATTTATCAAGAAACATTCGATGGAGAAATGGGAATGGATTAAATACCAATATTTGAAACCAAAACTGGATAGGAAATAATATTACTTTGGATAAACCTGTTGATTGTGAAGTTGATAGAGTTGCCCAGCTATTTAATGATAATATGACAGCTTGGAATATTGAATTACTAAGACAACTTTTCCCGCCTAATATTTTTAGTGATATCTGTAAAGTCCCTATTCTACTCCTCAGCGAAGATGATAAGCTAATTTGGCCGTTCACAAAAGATGGAATATATAGTACAAAATCAGGATATCATAAATTGGTAGAGAATGAAATACAAAATGAAGCACAATCATCAACTCAAGGAGAACATAATGATAGTAATTTATGGAATATCATTTGGAGGTCAAATGTCATGAATAAAGTAAGAGCTTTCGGTTGGAAAGTATGTAATGGCGCAATCCCCACCAAACGCAATCTAAAAGTTAGAAAGTGTGTAAAAGACGATATTTACGAATGGTGAGAGCTTGGTAATGAAGATATTGAGCATCTATTTATTAAATGTCCATTAAGCATGGCAATATGGGCGAACTCAAAATTACAAAATCATATAGATAAAGACAGAAAATACCAACTGGGTAATTGGCTAATTGAAACGTGTAAAAAGTATGTGAAAAGTGGATGGGATCGAAATGAATTTATTGCGTATTTTCTCCTTACTATCTGGAATATATGGAAGGCTAAGATGAAGGGTTTTCATGAAAACACGACGTGGGTAATCAAAGACATTCTTTACAAGATTCATTCCAATATGAAAGATCTTTTTGAACGTAGAAGCAATGAAGAAGGAGAACAAGTAAAAAAGAGATGAGAAGAAGAAAAAAGGGGCTAATAGAGTTAACATAGAAGATAACCCAATACTGAGGGATGATTCGGAATATATTTTCATGAGTGATGCATCTTTTAAAAAAGAATATGAACCGTCAGGTATAGCTTCAATAGCAATTAATAAAGAAGGTAAGGTTACTCACAAGATTGTATCTCGATTCATTGACAATAATTCTGTTGAAGGTGAATGCTGGTTGGTCCTTTTGGCTATGAGAAAGACCGCTATATGTAATCTTCTTTCTACTCCGATATCCTTAAATTGGTTCAAGGTATTTCTAGATGCACAAGTCTTCGATGGCAAATTTATCCGTTCATTGCCGAAATGAGGAGCTGTCTTATGAAGTTCCCTTCTTGGAAGGTTAACTTCGTAAATAGGAATCTTAATAGCGTTGTGGATCTACTGGCTAAGTGTGCAAGACGAAACATCGACCCCTCATCTTGGAAGGATGGCCTTTTAAGTGATTTTTATATTTTTCTAAAATCTCTGTATAAACGATCGTGATAATGAATTAACTTTGTTTCTTGTACAAAAAGTGTATATAATTAGAAATGTGTATTTTAGGAATTAGCATCGAAGGGATACATATCCCTAGTTGAGACGATATGGAAGTTTGTAAAAAATTTAAGTAAGAATGAGAATGAGAATGAAAAAGAATAGAGTAATCTTTATTGCAAGTGTTTAAGGTATAAAAGCCTAGAATACAATTTGTCCCTTCCTATATATAGTTTTGTTTATTGAGTTTCTATAGAGAGTTATTCCTTAACCATTTCTCATGTCTATCTTTTAGTGATTCGGGTGTACATGGGGAGAGAATGGTGACCCATGATTTTGAGAATGTGGGCTACAATGGTTAATTAACATTATCCCTTTACTTCAAGGAGTGGACAAATAAGTGACAAATAAGTGTCCAAAGTTTTAAAAGTGACAAATAAGTACCCAAGTTTATATTTTATGTATCCCGTTAGTACCTACCGTTACTTTTGAAATTAGGTGTCACATGTCGATTGTGTTATGTCTTCCGTTAATACCCAAGTTATTGAAATTTGACAAATAAGTACCCAAATTCACAAAAATGTGTGAAAACTTAGGCACTTATTTGTCAAATTTTGGAAACTTGGTACTAATGGAAGACATATCGCAATCGCCACGTGGCATTTAACAGTTAAACTAACGATGAGTACTAATGAAATACAAATTGAAACCTTAGGCACTGATTTGTCACTTTTTAAACCTTGGGCACTCGGTTGTCATTTTTTTAAACGCTGGGTATCCACGAGGGTATTTTTCCTAAAATATATACACATTAACAATCAAACTATGGGAAAATTCCCACGTTGATACCTAGTGTTTCAAATTTTGACAAATAAGTACCCAACTTTTTAAAAGTGACAAATAGGTACCCATCATTCTGTTTTTTGCCTTCCGTTAGTACCCGTCGTGAAGTTTGCCGTTAAATACCACGTGTCAATGACGTGATTACCTTTTCCTTTCAAAATGAAGTACCCAAATTTACAAAAGTGGACAAATACGCACCCACCGTTCTTTATTTGCAAATAGATTCCTTGTGTTAATTATTGACACGTGACATTTAACGCCAAATTTCACGACGAGTACCAACGGAAGGCAAAAAAAGTACGTTGGTTACTTATTTGTCACTTTTGAAAACTTTGGTACTTATTTGTCCAAATCGCGAAATAATGGGTATCCACTGAATTATTTTCCCATCATACTATTTAGGTGGTGAAAACAAAGGACCTCTTCTTATAAGATGATCCACTATCGTGAAACTAATCTATTTTCGTTGATTCGGATTTCATTACTTCAAGAAGTAATCTGAATTAACCTTTTGCAATTATATATTATTCAATCTAATTTATTTTCATATACCGTGTAGGGCTGTGCAGCGGGTTAGAAAACCCACATTGCCCGACCAACCCAATTACACTAACCTGAAATTATACATGTTACTTTCTTATTGGGTGGGTTGTGGTTTATATTTTAGAAAAAATATACACTTTTTGCGGGATCTGAATTTTGAACTTGAAACCCGCAAACCCGATTACTCTGTATTACAAAAATTTAGAATAATTTGTATTATTTATTTTATTTAAATAAAATAGTAGGGATCATATGTTTGTCACTCTATATTTTTTTTATTCGTTCCCTTTGAAATTTTTTACATCCCTCAATATTTCAATAATATATTATCAAGTGAACTATTTTTCATTTCAATTATGATATTATCTATATTATTTGTTTATTTCATAAATTTATTTTCTTAAAATCTCATTTTATATTTTTCAAAATTAGAGATTATTTGAAGTGTATATGAGTATTTTAAACTAAATTTTTGTTATAACTTCCATGTGTAATATAAATTTGTCCCGCGGAATAAATATGGATACAAATTCGATTCATTTATCATACTAAATCCCCCGCAATGCACACGTAGCCCGCCTTACCTAAAACTCAATGGTTGATATAATGTATTGAACGGGTGGGGTCTTATTTTTCAAAAGTAGCACAAGAACGGATGGTTTGTAGGTAGGGTATTATTCACCCAAAACCGACGCAGGTTCTGTAATACCGTGTGCGAGTTTTGAATATAAATGAATATTTTTAAAAAGCTATGTTTTAGGCATTGTCCGAGTTATTAACTTAAAAAATAAACGAATATACTCTATTAAATCTAAGACACGTCAAATTTGCAGCTTTACTTTTATATATATATCAAAGAAGAAAAAATAGAATTAGGAAAAAGAATTGGTATCTTCCTATAATGTTCTTTTTAGAAGAGTCTGGAAGACGAAAGAAGCGAGCCCACATGCATGGCATGTAAGAAACTCATTAGCTGGATGGAAGCTGTTTTTGTGATTTTTTTTTAGTAGAAAGCTGTTTTTGTGATTTACTATAAGAAGGAATTGAATGACGTGACACTCAGAATCAACTTCTGTTATTTTTGAGTTTTTTTTTATTTTAGTTTTTTTTTTTTTTTTAAGATATTAGCGTTTTGTCATATGGAAGAAAACAATTGCGGATCTAACACCCGGGCCCGTTTCCCGCCCCTCCTTTTGGGCGGTTTGCTGGATGCCGCCCCTAGTTAATTTTTTAATTAGGTGGAGGGAGGTCATCGGGAGACCACCCTTAGTTCAAAGATTAAAAAAAAAATTAAGCGTAATTAAAAAATCTTTTCCGCCAGGAGGGCGGTATGTTAGGTACCGCCCATAGTTCAAATTTTAAAAAAGAAGAAGGGCGGTCACCGGGAGACCGCCCCTCTTTGAATATACATTCTTCCCCAATTCATAAACCCATTTTTCTGCAAAACTAAAAAACCTCCATAACCGCTCCTCCTCCGCCCTTGACGCCGTTCAAGCCGCCGCCGCCGCTCAAGTTGCTGCAGTTCCATTTACCACCGCCTTCCAAGTGCTCCCTTGTTGATTCTACTACTTTTACTCCTTAAAAATAAGGTTAGGGTTCCTATTTTTTTTTAATTTCGATTAATTTGTTTGATTTATCCATGCATGTATAAGTTATGTTAGATTGTAATTTCTTGTGATGTAAATAGAATGTTGAGTTAATTGATACTTTTAGGTAATTGCACAATTGATCCTTGTAAATTTTGAAATTTGCACTTTTGGTCCTTGTTATTTTTTGTAATTCCATTTAAGCCCTACATTGATTATAACTAGCTTTTTAACGTAATTGATCATTTTAGGTAATTGCACAAATGGTCCTTTTTAATTTTAATAATTACATAATTGGGCCTTTTAGTTTTATATAATTTCAGTTTAGCCCCTACATTGAATATAAATAGAATTTTGAGTTAGTTGCTCTTTTTAGGTAATTGCACAATTGGTCCTATATAATTTTGATAATTGCACTATTGGTCCTTGAAGTTTTAAACAATTTCATTTAAGCTCCTACATTGAATAAAACTATTTTTATTCTTATTTCTTGATAGGTATAATGGCTTCGAGTAGCAATTCGAACACGTTTTTGTGGAGACAAACCAAACATGATCACCTAAGTGAAAGAGTTTGGAAAAACGTAAGTTTTTTAGTGTATTTATATAATTTAATTTATTTGCTTCGTTAATGCTTATTTTTTTTTGGGTTATAGGGACGAGATGCCAGTGCCACGATAAAACCATTAACCACAACTCCGTGGAAATTGGGCCCACGGGTGGTGCCGCTTGTCGAACAAGCCGGTTTTGGCGAGATTCGGAAGATTGATCGGATAGTATTGGATCACGCTCTACTATCCGCGATGGTCGAAAGGTGGAGACGGGAGACTCACACCTTTCATATGCCCGTCGGTGAGATGACCGTCACGTTACGAGACGTATCCATGATCTTGGGAATACCAATTAGAGGACGTGCGGTGACATATCCTGCTCAGGCTAACTTTGACTTTGAAGAAACGTGTCATCATTTATTTGGTGTGGTTCCGGTACCCGATAGCAATGGGCGTAAAGTGATATTGGTTAATTGGTTAAAGACCACATTTGGTAATGTAAAACCCCGAGATGGAGCTACACCCGAAGAATTACGTCACTTCGCAGCGGCCTACATTTTGTATGTAATTGGTACTTTTCTTTTTCCAACTGGGAAACAAAACACTATGCCTACAATCTATCTTCCACTGTTGCGTGATTTAACGGAGATTAGTCGATATAGTTGGGGGTCGGCCACGCTATCATACTTATATAGTGGTCTTTGTCAAGCTTGTGAGGGAAAAATTTCAACCTTGAAAGGATGTGGGCTACTCTTACAGGTATTTCTCAAATTTTTTATTCCCGTAATATTTTATTCTACTAATTGACTTTTCATTAAATAGTTATGGTGTTTTGATTATCTACATACTAGACCCCGAGTTTTAGTGAACCCCGTACTAGAAGGATACGGTCCCGCTTCTCGATAGTAAGTTAATTGTTTTTTGTTAAATGCATCAAACTATGTGTTTTTAATGGTTACGTGTTTATCAATTATTAGTTGGAATGGAGCGAAGACATGGGTGGAAAGTTGCGGTGGGACTTTGAGAATATATCGCGATGACTTAGACTTGCGAGAACCATCGCGAATATTTCATCCCTTACAAAATCTGAAGTCAATTGCCGGTGATTTTTTATGAGTATTCCGTGATGACACTTATGTCCTTCTAACCTAGTAATTTGCCACACATTATTACTACTATTAAAAGTACTGCGAATATAAAATGGACACCCGTCTTTAGCGTGTGCACAAATGCGTGTAATGTATTTATTTGTTGTCCTTTCCGATTTACATTCCTTGTGGTTTTTAAGGTGCCACCTACTCATGTCCAACAAAAGAGCACGCCTAGAAGCGTACTGCTCACCCAACATGAGATTAAATCCTTTCACCATGGAAGATGGTTGACTCTTTTCCCAATGATAACACTCGACTCTTTCACTCATATCAAGAGGACCAAAATTGTAATTAGTTGGATTAGAGCAATCATCATCGTCATCGCCGTCTTCACCACTAACTTCACCCTCATCACTATATCCATGATAACCTTCTTCATCGGATGCCTCCGATTCGGTTTCACTTTCACTTCCATGTTCACTATCAAAATCACGAATTGTCTCGCGAATCGGCTCAAGAGGTGAGGATGTATTACCACGCTCATAATTTTTTCCCTTTCTCGCGTGAATTGGGCGCTTGCGTTTTCCGAATTTCTTTAACCATGACATAAATCCCGATAGCTTGGTATTGGCCGTTCCTCACCCCACCAATCATCGCATTGATTGTCTCCTCCCTAACATCTATCGCATGATACCGTGGAGGGTTTGCCGAAACCTGACAACGCCATTTCAAATCGAAATTCACTTCATTTTCGTTCCATTTGCAATTTTAACACACGGCTTGTTTTAACCCAATTAGCCCAATATCTCCTCCGGTCATAAAAGCTTTACAATCTCCCCCGTTATATTCAACAACACCGTTACCACTTTGAACAATATCTCCCCGATAAAAACATAACCACATAACATTCATTTTTACCTAAAAACCAAAAAAAACACAGCCAAATCAATACTAAATCAAACAAAATAAATAAAACCTATTTAAAACTAATCAACACAAAAACAAACACAATATATAAAACCTAGTTTAAACTAATCAACTTAATCCACAAACTCCTACAACTATTATTTAAAAAAAACCATAATTTTCTTACTTAAATATATTAGATATAATACAAAATGGATAGAGTAGTTACCTTTAAGGTGAGATATCCAAGGATTTGATGAAATAGTTATAGATATTAGGATGAATTTGGGTGTAGAAGAGAGAAATGGGGAGTGTGGGGTATAAATTTTCGAATTAGGGTTAATGAACTGGGGAAGAATGTATATTCAAAGAGGGGCGGTCTCCCGGTGACCGCGCTTCTTCTTTTTTTAAAATTTGAACTATGGGCGGTACCTAGCATACCGCCCTCCTGGCGGAAAAGATTTTTTAATTACGCTTAATTTTTTAATCTTTGAACTAAGGGCGGTCTCCCGATGACCGCCCTTCACATAATTAAAAAATTAACTAGGGGCGGCATCCAGCCAACCGCCCTTAAGGAGGGGCGGGAAGCGGGATACCGCCCGGGTGTTAGATCCGCAATTCTTTTCTCCTATATGCTAAAATGCTAATATCTTTTAAAAATAAATCTAAAATAAAAAAAAACTCGTTATTTTTCAAAACTTACTCTTAACTTTTTCTTTTCCCAAACATTTATATTAAAAACTTAAAAATACGAGAAAATTGTATATTAAGGCCTAACATTTGGAAACTTTGTAATAAGTCCTAGTTGGCAAAAGTTATTTTTTGAGTCCCAATTTCATTTTGCCTGGTTGGAATTTTTACCTCTTTACCCCGGTTCTTATTGGGTATGGACCCAACCCGAGTTTATCGTGTTCTAAATTATAACGTAATAAGTACGGATCCAATTCATATTTTTGCAGTGGGTTTTTTTAAGTTTTTTTTACTAAGTCGTTTATATCTTATAGTCATATGGGGCCAAACCCATACCCTTCAAATTGTTTTTTGGGATGTACCCATTAAGAATAACTTTGTACCTATTAAGAATAATTTAAATAAACGAATTGAATTATTTTTATTATGTTTTGTACTGCACAAATACCCTATATGGGGCTAGCCCATGCTATACAATACCCTATATGGGTCTGGCCCATGATACGTCTATATGGGCCTAGGGCTGTACCCATTACAACAAAAAAATACCTATACCTATATGGGGCTGGCCCAACATGAACAAAAAAATTAATCAACTGCCCAACATCAAACTTGAGCCCAATGGGACTGGACCCATTATTAAACTTGAGCCCAATAGGGCTGGACCCAACAAGCAGAAACGCGGTGGAGATGAAATCTGCTGATGGCGGTGGCGTGGTGGCGGTTTCGAACGCAAATACTCTACTTGGGGCTGGCCCAGATACTCTACTTGGGACTGGCCCATGATACACAAAAATACCACATGGGCTGGCCTCATTTACGCCTAACATTAAAAAAAACAACATCTGATGGAGACGGAGTGAAGCGGTGAAGCAGCGGCGGTGGTGGATCTGTTTTCTGCAGATCTTGGATCGAGAAGTGGTGCTGCTGTTTGGTGGTGGTGGCTCGGTGCTACTGCTCCAACGAGTCTTCACGGCGGTGTTGGTTGTGGTGCTGTGACAGGAGGAGGTTGGGTGGTGTTAATGGTGGTTATATACTCGTGGTGGTGTTGTTTATGTGATGGGAGGTGAAGGTGAAGCGTTTGACGGCGAGGCTCAGATCTAATGGAGGCGCCGCTGGTTACAGGGAGGGGGTGGGATCTGCAGAGAGGGAGTGGTGTTGCTTCAGGGACGTGCAGCAGCGATGTAGTGGTGTTGTTGGTGCAGATTTGGCCTGGTGAACGTCGTTGGTGGTGGGGTACAAGAGAGCAGCGTCGGTAACGGTGGTGGGGTGAAGGAGAGCAGCGTCTATGGTGGTGGGGTGCAACTCGTCAGTGGGAAGGGGGTGGGGGTGGGGTTTTCCAGCGGCGCTGCAACTCGATCCAGAGGGGGTGGGGGCTCGGCTGGTGAAGAAGTGGTGACCGGTGGTGAGTGGGTTCATGGTGGGGGCGTTGATGGTGGGGGTGGGGTTGAGTGGTAGTGGCTCGCCAGGAAGAGAGAGAGATATCTGTGAGGGGGGGTGGGGGGTCGGTTTTAGAGGGAGAGAAGAGAGCGAGGATGGGATATTTTTCAGAACCTATAATGGTGTTTTGGATTGGGTTTGGGAGTTTCCACTCTATGTGTGATAGAAGGGGAGGGTATTTTTGGATTTTTTCTTCATTTAGTTGGCTTCCAACTACCCCAACTAATCCAGGATTTAAAACAAAAAGGGGAGAGGTGTTTGGGCCTTATAAAATAAAGACCCCTAAAAATACAACTAAAAAAGTTTAGCCTACTCTGAAGGGGATGAATCAAGTTTTACTAGCTTAGCTAATTCTATTAAGATTGGGTTAGTGCAAAAATAAAAAAATTCACCACTTGGCAAATTTCTGCACACCCAATCCGCTACTCTATTCTTTTTTTTTCTAATACAAGAGAAACTAGGGTTACAAAATTCAGAGATAAAGTAAATACTTCTAACAATATTCTTAATACAATGAGATTTAATAATAAAATTACAAGCAAGAGGTTCCATTAGCGGAAGGTTGTCATTTTCCACTATTACATGGAATTTGTCGAGTTCTTTAGCCCATAGACAAGATTTAAGGACTCCTAGCGCCCCAGCTTCAAGAACAATTGCTGCATTTATTCTCCAAGCCATGCACCTAAGTAGTTTTCCTTGATGATTCCTGGCAACACAAGATATAGTAGTGTTTTCCTTAGTAAAAGAAGCATCACAATTAATCTTAATAGAGTTAAGTGGTGGAGGAATCCACTTACTGTTACTATCACTTTTATTACACAAGTTTTTTCCAATACTAGGTAGAATTTGTTTTTGTTTTTCCTTCAGAATGTTCTTTTCATCATTAGGATTTTTATTAGGGGCCCTTTCATAATCGAATTTTGATTCTGAATTTGATTCCTCAGATGTACTGAATCATCCTTGGAATTAGATTCTATATACTCCTTCCATAGCTTCATAGCTTTAAAAATGACCATTTGAGGATCAAGTTTATATCTGTTAAAGACAAAGGAGTTCTTGTCTTTCCAAATCTGCCAAGCAATAATGCAGGCAAGTTCAATTGAAAAGGCTTATTTATTAGTCACCTTTCCCATTGGTTTTAGTATTTTAGCCATCCATATATCCACTTTGCAGTAGGATAGGTTGCTAGTCTTAAAACCAAGTGGGGAAACTAGCCAAGTAGCTCTAGCCCAGTCACATTCAAATAATAGATGTTCAATGCTCTCAGATTTATGTAAACATATAGGGCAATTTATGTTATCAGTACTTTTTTTCGTAAACAAATTTTCATTGGTGGGCAGTATATTTTTGATAGCTTTCCATATAATTTTTTTTACTTTGGGTGGAGTATTCATACTCTTTACCATTTTCCATATATCATTTTTAGTGGTATAGAATGAAGAGGGTTTAATATTTTTAGTACTATTTTCTCATTTATTTTTCTCCATTTTTAGGAAATGGTAAGCCCCTTTAACCAAGAACATCCCATCTGGGTTTAGGGCACAATACACTAAATCCTGTGAGGTAATCAGAGGTAAAAATGTCTTAGTAATATTCTCATAATCCTTTTTTTTATAATCTTCCTTTAATAAATCAATATTCCAATTCCTTCTTCCTTTAATAATAAAGTCCGAGACTTTATTAATATTTGTGTTGCGGGATTTTACTATTTCCTCGCTTTGATCTATCCATATATCTGTTTGGGGGATAATATCATCCCCATTTCCTACTTTCCATCTCAACTGGTTTTGTATATCGTATCTACTTTTTATGATACTCCTCCATCCCCAAGATGGTGAATTACCAAGTTTAGCATGTAGAAAAGGACCATTAGGAAAGTATTTACCTTTTAATATTTGGAAAAGAAGAGATTTTTTATTGTTGAAGATATTCCAGGCCTGCGTAGCTAGTAAAACTATATTTATAATATTTAGGTCTCTGAATCCAAGGCCTCCCTCAAATTTACTATGTGTTATAGTGGACCAATTAGTCCAATGTATACCTTTATTACCTTTATTACCCCACAAAAATTTTGCAATTTGCGAGGTAATTGTATCACAAATTTTTAAAGGAAGGATAAAAAAAGACATAAAATAATTGGGGATGCTTTGTAGAACAGATTTAATAAGGATTTCCTTACCAGCCTCTGAGAGAAGGAGATTTTTCCAATTGGTGATTTTTTTAAGAGTTTTTTCAACTAGGACATTCAAGTCCTTTACTTTTGCTCTACCCAATTCAGTTGGTAGACCCAAGTAATGACCTAGATTTTTTGTAATTTTCATATTAACCCTGGAAGCAAATATACAATGTATGTATTGGGGGTATTAGCACTAAATTTAACACCATGTTTATTAAGATTAAGGGGTAATCCAGTAGAGCATCTAAATTTATTAATAATATCATTAAAGCTATTAGTGTCCTGGTGATTTGCTTTAAGAAAGAAAACACTATCATCAACAAATAATAGATGTGTTAAACTAGGACACTTAGAAGAAATTTTAATCCCCTCCAAACTTCCTGTACTAACTTTTTGTTTTACCAAGTCAGATAAAGTTTAAGTAATAATACAGAAAATTAGGGGTGATAGGAGGTCCCCTTGTCTCATCCCCTTTTTTGGGTTTTTTAAGCTTATTAGGATGTCCATTGATAAGGATAGAGTATGAAACTATAGTGATACAGTTCATTATTCTATCACACAATTTTTTATCAAACCCCATGGTTAACATTTACTTATAAAGGAAGTCACATTCCACATATTCATAAGCTTTTTGTATATTTGCTTTTATAACCATACTATAATTTTTTGTGGTTCTCTTTTCCTTTAAATAATTACATACCTTATGTGTAATATAAGTATTAACCTGGATATTTCTTCTAGAAACAAAAGTAGTTTGATTTTCATCAATAATATAACACATAAGGGATTGTAGTCTATTTACTAAAATCCTCGCAATTATCTTATAAATAAAATTAGATACACTTATGTGTCTATAATGTTTAATAGTACCAGGCATATCAACCTTGGGAATGAGGGAAATAAAGGTGTGATTTATATGTTCGAAACTTCCATTATTATACCAAAAATTGTTAATAATTTCTAGGGTGAATTACCCAAGGGGTCTTGGGGACCATCTTAGTGTCATATAGGAACCAAGTGGATTCACTGTTCTACTTAGAGGCCTCAAAATTGACAAATACCTTTACTACCCTTATAGTGTATATAAGACAAAAAAATAGATTCTTATCTCTCCTCCATTACCATTAGTCTCTCTCTCCTCCATTACCATAAATCTCTCTCCTCCTTTATCAATTTTTCTCTCTCCTCCTTCATTAACTATTAATAAATTCCAGCTCCGACCTCCGGCCACCGACCACCGCCGGCCACCGCCGGAAAAAGTACTGAGCATAAAGTACTGAGTCTGGAAAAAGTACTGAGCATAAAGTACCGAGCCTGGAAAAAGTACTGAGCATAAAGTACTGAGCATGGAAAAGTACTGAGCATAAAGTACTGAGCGTGAAAAAAGTACTGAGTATTAGAAAAATTGCTGATTATTCGAATTTTTTTTAATCGATAAAAGTGCTGAGCATGCTCGTTTAATCAATAAAAGTGCTGAGCATGGGCTACTGAGCATGGAAAAAGTTGTCGAGTATCGGAAAAAAGTTCTGAGTGTCGAAAAAAGTTCTAAGTATCGAAAAAAGTTGCTGAGTATTCGAATTTTTTTATTGTGTGATTTTACTGAGCATGCTCGTCTGGTCAGTAACTTTACTGAGCGTGTTCAGTAACTTGCTGAGCGTGCTCAATAACTTGTTGAGCATGCTCAATAAAATTACTGAATATGCATAAAAAACAACTCAAATTAATACAAATTTACTAAAGAAAAGAATAAAAGCAATACATATCCATCTCACTTAATACATTAATAACAGCTATTTGTGTGTTTGAGTATTATAAAGCAAAAAGCAAAATAAGTTGAAATTAATAAAAGCCATCTATTGAGCATCTATTAACAATTCACTGTGCATCACATATTGTTCAAAAGAAAACTTTTTCTACTTCCACGTTTTCCATATTGTTCAAAGGAGTCAACCTCAAAAAAATACACACTACCCTCATGATCCATAGGCGGACGAATTGTAGACTATTAAGTGCCTTATTAAAAAATAATATAATTAAAAGAACAACATATTTGAGCATGAATAAGAAAAAAAAAAAGTAAAGTCTGAGCATGAATAACTCAGTACACCACCGCCACTCTAGAGAAGAGTGAAAAGAAAAAGAATAAAAAACTCAATTTTTTGTCTGCACAAAAAGCTACGAACAACAGATCTAGAGAGGTCTTCTCACCAGAGCGTGCAGCAGGAGGTCTTCTCAGTCATGGCATCGATCTGAGAGAAAGCTTCCGCCGATCTCAGGCGGCATTGGCGGAGGGACCTTCGGCTGAACCGCCATGGCTCCGATCTGCAACCTACACGAACACACATCTCGAACGGAGCCTAATCTTCGGATCTTGACGGCTTCAGATTTTGTTCTGCTTCAGCTGTTCGATGGCGATGGCTCTTTAGCTGGTCTGAGCTTCGTGAAAAAGCTTGACGGAGCATTCTTTGCTTGACGGAGCTTTGCTTGAGCATCGACGAAGAGCATTCATTGATTGAGATTGAGATTCCAGCAGCCATGGCTGCCCATTAGAAAGCATAGTAACAGAAAAATAAAAAGCTGCGAGAGAGAAGAGAGAGAGGAGAGAGAAAGAGAGGAGAGAGGGAAGTGTTTTAGGGTTTTAATTATTTTTGATAGAAAGTGGTATATATAGGATAATAAAAAACAAAAAGGGGTAAGATAGTAATTGGGTTTTTGGTTGATAGTGTTAAAATTTAAATGTGGCCTTTAGTTAGAAGAGTTAATCCAAGGGGTCTTGTTAGGTCCCGGAGTGGTGTGGTCAAGACTCCTTGGGTAATTTTCTCTAATTTCTATCACGTCAAGTTTTATAACATGTGAGTAGTTTTTTTTAAAGAAAAACTCAGGGTAACCATTTGGCCCTGGAGTTTTAAAAGCTCCTAGCTCTAAGATAGTTGCCTTAATTTCTTTAATAAGAATGAGTTTTAGAAGACTACTATTCATAGTAAAAGTAATTCTAAGTTGGATGATATTGAAATTGAGGTAAAATCTCTTGGATCAACTGTTTTAAAAACATCATTGAAATAATTCAAATAATTTGATTTACCTCATCTTAGGTATATATCCAAACCCTATTATCATTAATAATAGAAAAAATTTTATTAATACTTCTTCTTTCATTAGTGGTAGCCTAAAAATAAGTTGTATTTTTATCCTCCTTATTATACCATTTGTTTCTAAACTTTACAGTCCAGAAGTCTTTTTTTTTCCGATAATATTTCAATTTCTTTTTAACAATCATATTATATCAGGTTCTTTAGGGTTTATATTATTTACGGTAACAGATACTCACTCTGTTCCACCTATACTAGTTAAATCCTTTATAACACCTAGGAGTATACAGATAATTAAAGTTGGTTTCAATTCATAATTAATGTATGACCCTTTTTGGAAGAAAAAAACGAAAAAAATGTGCGACCCTTAAACATAAGTATGACAAAATTTTAAAAGTGTCTAGCGATCTATGCCAACATGTAAATGGTATTTAAGAATTTAATCTCATCGTGAACTTTAGCAATTATGTTCCTATCGCCCCTCTTTGTTTTATATAGACAGATGTTGTTTTCAGGCCGGTGACTGGTGAGCAATCACTTTAATTTGCAGAATTGATCACAAATTTCAGGGTCAAACGGACTAATGTCTCTAAACTGAACTCGGAAATTATTGAAGCATCCGTCGTTTTCTCACTTCACTTTTTGTCATTTAACTAAGCTTAGACGATTCACATTAAATTGCAATATTAATCACTAACAATCATAACGTTAATTATTCTATGCAATATAAGGCTCAATGAAAACACACTTTATCTGTCCAAAGAAAAAGAAAAAATACTCACTTATAATGATATAATAAATATATTAGAGCAAATACTCTTTTTATCCCATATACTATGGGCCGATTGACTACTTACCCCCTACTTTTTAAAACGCGACTATTTACCCTTTATACTAAGTTTTTATGACTCGTTATTCTAGTTAACGGATTCCGTCAAAAATCGTTGTTAGTTGGTCACGTGCTAGTTATGTGTGCGATTTTCGTGACATTTTACCATATGTACTAGGTTTTCGTGACATTTTACCCCGTGTTAGCCCCTTGATCTGGAAGCAAAAGTGTTCTAAAAAAATCCAGGTGTTTCTTTGGAGGCTCGCAAAAGATAGATTACCCACGACTTACAACTTAAATAAACGGGGTTATTGGAGTCTCAAAAGTATGGAATATGTGTTGCGGGTGGAAGATTTACATTTCTTGATAATGGAATGTGCAGTAGCTAAAAAGTATGGAGGGTATTGGGTGATAAACACCTGTAGAAAACTCGAAATGAGTAGCAGGCACTTCCGTGCAGACATGGCTGAGTGCACAGTTGAAGTCTAAATCACAGGAAATCTCTGTTGAAAATTCCTTCTGCTGATTGAGTTGGAGTTTTGCATTCCTTCTGCTGTAAATTTGGCCAGACTTATTCAAGAACAACACATGAAACATTGGGATCATGATGAACTCAAAATCTCCTGCAAATATTGTGATTAAGTTGTGCTAGTTGTTGCTTCCCTATAAATAAATTCGTACTGTTTTAGATTATACTACAAAATTGTGTTTTCGCTCTTTCATGTGCCATTTCAATTAAATTAGATATACCCGAAATCCTTCCACTATAGTGAAGTTTTGATGAAATATTAATAATGTTTATATCCACTTATATATTTTGTGACTCTTACTAAAGTTGAGGGTTCTAATCAGGTACTTGAGAAAGTAGTATGTGCTAATAAGGTAGTCATTACAACTAATATCTGGGTTTCCATTATCTTGTCAGTACTTCGTAGGTGCTAATTAAGAATCAGTTGTTGTATTGAGGAGGATGTCTTACATTAGTTTGATTTGATCAACTCTTTTTGTTTGTTATATTAATTTAATGACCATTTCTATATTTTTGGTATTGTGTTATGCCTATGTGATGTCTCCTCATTTGAGATGATTTAATATTAAGATGAGACATCATTTTTAGTGTTTTAGAAGTATTTCTAGTCGATATTCTCATGAATTATTGCACTTTCCTATTTCTAGTCTTGATTTCATGAATTATTATTTTTAGAGCATATTGGGTTTAATTATTTTTTTAGCGTGAACCTTTAAAGATAATTATGAAGATTAATTAATTACCAAGGTAAAGACTAAGAGATAAGGAAAGAAGATAAGCATGGAAACTGAAGATAAGGAAACAAAAGCTGTCAAATAAATCTGAATTTCACCACCCACGAAAACAAATTAGCTTATATCTCAAAATCGGTGAGGAATTTGGAAGAACGGTCAAGAGAAAAGTTAAAGATCTTTCTAAGACGATGAATTTAGACTACTCATACGCGTCAAACAGATAAGAATTGAAGCTGTTAGGACCAAAACAAAAATGTGGCTGATTTCATATTTTAGGGTTACGAATTTGAGTTGGGCTTGGAGTCCATTACTTTCCTTCTCCTTTAAGAAAACGAATTAGGTCTTCTAAACACCTATAAATACACCCTTATATCACTTGTAAATCATCTTTGCCTCATAGTAATTAGTCCTTAGGTTTATTATCATCAGAATTATTGTAGAGAGCAAGATGAAGTCTTCCATTATTTCTTTTAGTTTATTTTCTTCAGCTATGAACTAATTTTCCCATAGCTTGGGTTTTGCATCATGTATAATCTATGAATTCTATTTTTTTTTTATCTAAGTTTCTTTGGGAATTATATGTTTTAATATGATATTAGCTTCTTACCTATATATTTGTTTATGTGTTTTGATTTATTTTCTAGTTTTTCTTGCGGTGCGCAACGTATAGGATTACCTTAATAGTAGTTAGATGATCACCTTAGCTGGGTGTCTAACTATTGAAACACCACATAAAATCTAGTGTCCAATATTGGTCTTGACAACACTAATTCTAGCTAGATAGTCATTAGGGTATATTTTAACCACTATCACCATGTTTGGAATTGATTGTTTAGGGTCTTGGTAGCGCTTGATAACCCTATTTAAACCAGCCTCGTGGTGTGTCTGTAGCCCCCTTAGTCGCTCTCTAGGTCTAAGAGAGGGAATTTAGAATCCTGACTAAATATCTAAGAGCTAATTATCTCCCTTATCAACTAGAGTTTGATAGAAAGAATTAGAAGGATTAGTGCATACTAGCAAAACCTAAGCTATACTTCTCATCTCATATTTCTTATCTTTTATATATCGTCTTTAATTTTCATTAGTTTAATTAGTATTCTCAGAATTGTTTCTATTTATTTTCGGTCTTTTAATTAATTACTGTCTACTCTTAATTACTGTTCATTCGTATAACACACTAAGTCCCTGAGAACGAATCTAACTTATCATTAAAACTTGCATACGTCCTGTAATACTTGCAGTACTGTGCTTGTCTAGGGTGAGAGTGCATTGTTTTCTGGCTTATTTTTATCTTATTTTTATCACACCCTAGGTGACACCAAGTTTTTGGCGCCGCTGCCGGGGACTTGTGTCTCGTTAGCGTGTGGCTATCCATTTCGAGTAGCAGTTTTTAGTTAATTTTTATTTTTCAGTATTTAGTTTTATTTTTCCAGATTTACGCTTGTGGTTTGCTTTAGTCTTTACAGGTTTTAGCCGTGTTTAATTCTTGGCCTCCGTTACCGGAGCCTGAGAGAAGCTTCAGAGGTTATAACAGACGTATCCAAGAGGAAAGAGCCTTAAGAAGAGTTATGGCAGATCCAGTAGATCCACCACTTGTCCCAGGAGGACAACAACTACAACCACCACCGGTAGGAGGTAACGGAAATAACAATAATCAGAACAGAGTTGAGCAAGATCTCCCAGGCTTGAGAGTACCATATCATGTTCAACCATTAGGTTACCGTCCTCCAAAGATCCAGGACATTAAATTTAGGCCCGATCCGGGCATGCTCATTTAATTTCAAAGTTTTGGACTCTACAGTGGTACAGCAATTCAAGATCCGGTAAGAGCGATTCAGAAGTTTATGCAGATTTGTGATGCTTATGTTACTCCAGCCATTACACGCGAGCAACTGTATTGTCATATGTTTTCGTTCTTTTTGACCGGTAGAGCTGGTGAGTGGCTAGTTAGGCAACCACCAGGTACAATCAACACATGGACAGAACTTCAAGCCGCTTTCTTTAATCGTTTTTATGCGAAGAGTATGAGACTCAAAGACCAAAGCGAGCTTGCACAGTTTTGTCAAGAGAATGGAGAAGAAGTAGGAGAAGCATGGACAAGGTTTCAACAAAAGTTAGCTAGATGTCCCCTCCATGGTTACACCCCATCTCTACAGTTAGCAATATTTTACGAAGGCATCAACAAAGAAAGTAGATTGAAGGTAGATAACCTTGGGAAGGGAAATTTCATGTCCATGGATCCTGCTGAAGTCACCGAAGTTTTAGAAAATATTATAGAACAAGAAAGGAGTTGGCCATCTTCGCGAGCTCCTATTACAAATGCCCGAGGTACGCTTCGATTAGACGCAGAAACTGCAAACTCAGCTCAATTATCCACATTAGAGAATCAAATCAAAGAACTTAAGCTTGAGATGCAGAAAAATTTAGCCGCAGTGAATATAGTGCAAGAAGCACAAGGTTGTCCACAATGTGGGGTTATGAATCATACATGGGAAAAGTGCGAAGGAAATCCACAATCTGCTTATTTCATATCCAACCGAGGAGGTTATCAATTTGGTAACAGGAATCATCCGGGTATGCAGTACTCAAATCCACAGGGGGCCGCTAATCCTGGTCATTATCAACCACGTCCCCAGTATAACTCTTTCCAACCAAGAGGTCAGTATCAAAATCAATATCAGAATAGACCTGCTCCTCCACAACAACCTGTTCAAGATGCCTATACCGAGTCATTAGCTCAGAAAGCTCTACCACAGTATCCTCAAGAGGGAGTTGTGGATAATCAACAATTGATGAAATTTATGGATCTTATGACCACTAATATGCATTCCCAGAGTGAGAAGTTACGAGAACAAGACGCTTCAATTCAAATTTTAGGCACTCAAGTAGAACAAATGAACAAAGTTCTTACGAATATTTTGGAACAAAAAGAATTGAAGGCTATCGAAGGAGATGATGGAAATGTTGGATTCGAAGCGTGTAAAGCAATTTGCCTTGAGATTGAAGAAAAGAAGGAAGTACCACATGCTGCCGAAAGTGCCGTGGAAGTACCGAGTACCGAAGAAGAACCAACCAAGTCTAGCCCCGTGGACTCTAACTGTTCTGAGAGTGAGGTGGAGGAACATTCAGAGAAATCCGAGTTTATACAGCTTCTGAAGGATATGAAGGAAGAGATTAGATCGGTAATGGAATTCCAAGCTGAGCGAGATAAAGAGAAAGAGGAAGAAGCCTCAAAAGAACCAAGAGTTGAAGTTGCACCTGCCGTGCAAGAAAAGAAAAAAGAAGAGAAGGTGGAATCGCCACCAGTAATAAATGGCTTACGGTTGCAGAGGTTGAGATATTCAAGGAAAGGATAAAACTTTGAAAAGTGAAACTTGGCAATGTTCAAACTTACACAAATTAGGGTACAATTGAAAATACTTAGCTAGACTCTAACGGGTAGTTTTGAAGGGTAGGCACGTCATTAAAAGTCTTCCATCAGCTGGGGCAAAGTCCAATCCCTCTTACCAGCAAGATCTTAAACCCACTAAGCGGGGGTCAAAATATTAAAATCCATATATTCTTCAAACAAGAAGAACATCAAGATTTAAGGTGTACTTGAAAGGAATTAAATACCTTGAAAGCCTCAGAAGCAAAATGTGTCGCCTCACGTGCCCAATCTGTGACCTACTCTCCTAAAAACCCAAGAAGATTTTAAAGCCTTGGAAAATAATAAGCAAGGATACTAGAGCTATACACGATAGAAATCACAATAACTCCTATTAGTCGTAATATACCTAACTAAGGCTACCCACCAAATCCATGTATTTGTTTACCAGATGTGGGCCACTAAGGAAGTACAATCCCCTTTACATTAGTGATAGGCCTGGAAATATAGGCCAATTAGTTCAATGTAGTGGGATAATGGGAAGTAATAGTGAACATGTCATCCTAGAAGGATGTGGTATAAATAAATCTATCGTATTCATATATCGATCATGTAATCACTCGATAATTTCATGACATGTTAGTAACAAAGTTTATTTTTTTCTCTAACTTACCTTTCTTATTTCGTCAATCATTTTAGTACTTGCAAAATATTTCCCCATCTAACTTCAATTTTCCACTATCAAACCCCTTTCCTCCAACAAAAATATAACTAGCAATTTTTTCCTATCAGAATTATTTATGTTTAATCGTGGATTCTGTCACGGGGAAAGATCGACAATAATCAACAAAGCTTAGAGAAATAAACTCCATATGCCATTTATATGCATACCATGCGTCTCTAGATCAGTAGTTCCTTTGAATGTTTACATAGACAACAAATTAAATTTCTTCAGTCTCAGAGTATCTAGTATCTCCCATGACAGAGGATTCCTCTAATTAACCATCGGTGCTCAGTCTGCCTACTGCATTTCCATAAACCCGGTGGGGCTCCATATTCTCTATCAGAGTTTCCTTAGACTTTTTTGTTCTCTTCCTATATCCTGTTAGGATTTATATACACACTTAGCTCCCGATGCAACGTACTCTCATCATTCCCCTTGAAATTACCTAGAATATAAATGATTCAAGGATCTCTGCGTGGTTATGTCGACAGAGGTCTCCATTGATTTGTATTTATCCATAATAACTGGTCTAGGTATTGTGATACCCTCAATGGTGATTCAGATTCATTGACCAGTCTTGGAATAGCCAGAATATATGGTTAAACACCCTCGGTTTTTGTAGGCACAACCCAAATGTACGACTCGACTGCCTCGGTCGCTACAAGAATAGCTGGTATATTCTTCTCAACTACATGATGTTGATTGTTCACAATATTTTGATGTGAAATATCTCCATATCATTGTGGTTGATTATTCCTTACTACTGAGGGATATATTCTTCAAGCTATTGAAGTGTTTTCCTCTCCTACCGTGTCAAACCCATACGTATCTCAATAGGAATAAAATATAATTCCCAAATACGGCTCCAAGTGATTGAACATGAAATATACTCTTAACAACCCATCAAGATACTAGATTAAACCGAGACCAGAATGGAACATATAGAAGAGAAAATGTAATGGAGTTGGTGATTAAGACGATGATTCTTGAGGAGAATAACGTACTTTGTTATTAATCGTTGTTGTAGAGCTCTCCCTAGCATTGTTGAGGCTTTCTCGGTGTAGTCAAAGTGGTGGAGGGCCGGGGTTGATAAAATAATGATAAATAAAAAAGAAACTTTCACCCTAACCAATCACGTTACTCACTGCAAGTATCACAGGTCGTATGCAAGTTTTAATGATAAGTTAGATTCGTTCTCGGGAACTTAGTATGTTATACGAATGGATTAGAAGAAAGGGTAGTAAGAACTAGTTGCAAGTAATTAAAGACAATAACGTAAATATGAATAATAGGGGAGAGAATAATGATTAAACTAATGACTAATGCAATAAAATAAATATTTACGAATGATATGAGAAATATAACTCAGATTTGTGTGTATGCACTTATCCTTCTATTTCTTCTACTAGTTATAAGGGTGTTAAAGCTCTTAAAGTAAGTAGCCAGGATTCTATATTTCTCCTAACCCCTTCCGGTCGGACTTAGGTGGCGACCTAACAATTACCAGAAGACTTGGGTAAGGGGACCCTGCGCAATGGTCGGTAGTTAATCTTAAACCCTAATGACTATCTGATATTCTATATGCGTCCTAGAAGGGGGGTTGAATAGGACTATGGAATTTAATCGGCTAATTTTATTTCAAGTAAATAAAATTAAAGGATAATTTAAATCCTATTGCTTTAGTCAACTAAATAGTTATAAACTAGATAATACTAAGAGACAATATAAGTTAACTATTCATGTAAGCATTTTATCAAGCATATAGAGTGCGGAAAATAAATAGTGTAGGGATAGAAAGATACACACGATATATAGTGGTTCGGTTTCCCTACATCCACTACTTAAGGAGTCCCCCTTAGGATTTGCAAGATTCTCAATATAATCTTCGTATCTCTTTAACCCGGGTGAGATTACAAACCCTTTACAACCACTTCACAACCTTGAAGCAAACCACTTGTGTTATCACAAACACAAGGAACCAAGTATATTACCTATACTCACAATACTCTCTTAATCTAATACAAGGTAAGAATTAAGAGGAAGAAAGAGTGTTTAAGTGGTGATATAATATTTGTAGCTAGACTCCTATATGAGTAGATATAACTATGAAGCTTGAATGAGTAGATATGACTTGAATGCTCTTTGAAAACCTTCTTGAATGATAACAATAATAGCTCTTAAGATTGGTAGATGGAAGGTGTGAGTTGTGCCTTCAATGAGCTCTTATTTGTAGCTGAAATAAGCCTCCAACAGTCAAAAGCCATGTGTCTAACGGATACATTTAACACCCAACGGTTATATGCCTTTTGTCCTCATTTGGTTGCAGAAAAACCTTACCTGCGGTGCACCGCGGGTCTTGTGCGGTGTACTGCACTTCTCAACGTTTTGATTTCCTTGCTTCTGACGGGCTAGCCATGCACCGTGCCCCTGGTCCGATGCTTCTGACGGGCTAGCCATGCACCGTGCCCCTGGTCCGATGCTTCTGACGGGCTAGCCATGCACCGTGCCCCAGGTCCGCACCAAACACCTTTGATAGATATAACTTTTGCTATGATGCTCGGATCAGTAAATCTTCTTCACAAAAGTTGTAGATAACATCATTCTAATAAACTTTGCAATTGATCATAAAGGCTATATTGATGTCTCCTTAATTGTTCTTATTTTCGACCCTTAGGAGACATCATTTTTTATGTTTAATTGAATATTTTGATAGACTTTTGAGTTAAAAATGCAATAATCCGGCATTCCTATTTTATTTCTAGTATTTTTGATTTATTAAACTTTTGCGCGTAATCTTGTGTATTTTAGTGAAAAGTTTGTAGGTTTTGCATATTAGCTAGGAATGGAATCCAAGAGAAGAGTCAAAGATCGTGATATGGAGTCAAGACTTGAAGATAAATCCCGAAAAAGTTGTTTTTAGAGCTGCAAATCTGTTTTCCAGGCCAAAGATTGCTGATTTCGAGGTGCTTAAGAGCTGATTTAGCCACTGACCTTTGAAGAGAAAACATTTCTTATTGAGTTACGGAAATTTAGCAACTGATTTCAGGTCAATCGGAGTTGTCACGAAGCGGGAAAAGCCGTTTTAGTGAAGGTGTATCAGCAGTTACGGGATTTTGGGCTTAGAATTTGGGCTTGGACATTTAATTAGTGTTTTATTATTAGGTCCAAGCCCTAATCCGTTTTTCTACTTATAAAAGGAGGCCTTGACTTCTATTTTTAATACAATTCATTCTTTACAATTAAAAACATCAGAGAGAAGCAACAGAAGGAACAAAAGAAAAGCTGCAAGAGCTGGAGAGGGTCTATATCTCCGTTCTCAATCATTCCTATTCCGGAAATTAGGTTTCTTTTATCTTTTATTTGTAAGACAATATGAATTCCTTTACTTTTAATGTAGTTTTTGTTTTAATTAGTATGAGCTAAACATTTATTAGTGCTTGAGAATGCTTTATGGGTGAATCCCAATTCCATTGAATTTCATGTCCTGAATTTGGGTTTCTGTTAATTAAATTGAATTGGGTCTTTTACATTTTTCTTTAATTTGTGCTTATTTACTATTATTGACCTGATCAATTAATAATAGGGTTTAGTATCTAGGCTATTCCAATTAGTGGCGATTGGATCACCTTGACGGGGGGTTTAGGTACAGAAATAATTACAGAATATAAAATATAAACTATTTTACTTTGACGAGCGTAGTTAATTTTATGGCCAATGAGGCAATTTAGCTTAATCATTCGAAAGTGGATCATATTTACCCTGACGGGATTAGTGACACTCTAGAATAGCCTTGTAGTCCACCCTGACGGGGGTACACGGATTATTGAATCCCGACCAATGTCAATTGACCAATTTGACCCTTAAACAGAATAGGTTATGAAATAGAATTCGGAGGATCCCTTGCGTTCTCAAGTGCTACCTTCTCATACTGCGTTTTACTCTTATTTACTTGCGTTTTACTATTTATTTGCATTTTATAATTAGTCTTTTATTACATAGCATTAACACAAAAAACCAAATCAATCATTTTATCTTTATTTGTCTTCATAAGTGCAATCATTCATTAGTGGATAAGCATGGTGATTAACCTAACCGTCCCTGCGAATGATCCTAGATCACTTATTACTACTTGGGACAACCGTACACTTGCGGTTGTGGTTCGATTACATTTGCATTTATTTTAAGAACACACAAAGGACCACCATATATCTCAATGTATATAAAGATATGAATAAAAGTATATGTAAAGAGATATAATTAGAATGATATGTAAAGTGTTTTTGATGAACAATAGTGCAAGATAGGATGTATATAACAAGAGTAATTAGCACACTAAACACAAGAGGATTTGTCACATTAAAACAACCTATTAAGGGAGGCTATATGCCAACACTATCTAGTTCGGCAAGCCCTTCCAGATCACTACCGCACACTAGATGTTTATGTGATATTTCAACAATTAGACACCCGTTCCGAGTGACCATCCAACTGCTATTAATGGGGTAGTCTATACTCGTGCACTAACAAGAACTACGGTGAATACATCACATCACATAAAACAAATATAAAGGTTAAGAAGCTCAATCGATTTAAAAAAAGTTTTTCCCAAACAAACCTAGATAGAAGAAAATAGAATTAAAAAATTATACATATTTAAAACCCAAGTTATGGGAAATTTAGTTCATGCTTACAAGAATACAACTAAAATAAAAATACATATTGTCAACTTGCTTCTCCTGATGACTTCTAAGAACAATATTAATTAATAACTGAGCAAGGACATGTTTACAATGATAAGAGGGTATTTTTATAGGGGACCCTAGGTCGAAATCTTGGAGTAGAAGGCAAGGAATTTGAGTCCAAGTCCAACTCAAATTCGTTTCCTAAAATATAGGACAAGATAAACACTGCTCACTGTTTTGGTCATATCTCCTTCGTTATTGGGCCGATTTGTGCCACTTTATATCGAAACGACCGCGACAAAAAGATCTATCTAACTCTTTATAGTTTCATCCAAATTCTCAATATAGTAGAAGTTATCTTCACTTTAGTGGACGTAGCTGCAGAATTTTAAATTTATTTGGCAGCTTTTCCTTTTCTAATTCAACTCTTCTTCCTTTTATTTCTTGATTCCTTTCATATAATATTTACTTAACTCATTAGAATTGACTTGGAATATAAATATATTACATAAAACTTAAGAGCTTCACATTAACACACAAATTAAACCAAATATGCTCGAAAAGTAATAAATCATCAAATCAAGACATGAATTAAGAAAATATCTAATGACGGGTAAAAATCCATCACTAATTAATCACTTACACCTAAAATGATGTCTGCAACCTACATTAATATATCACAAATAGGGAGACATCACAAAGCAACCTAATACCAGACAATATGTTAGGGACAAAGGGCGTTGTGCCTCTGATTGTACTCTGACACTCAACATTAACATAATGATAGAGAGATAGAATGTATCCATATTGATAGAAAAATGGGGTATTTATAGATGTCGTAAATGCACGCATGAGGCAATCATAGGTATGCATATTAAGATGTTGTGAGTACACAGTTTAGGTCGTTGCGTGACCCAAACTATAACAGAATATTGATATGTAGAAAGATTTTATCGTCGGATGTAGGTTGCGTATGCAGTCTTCACCCTAGGTCTATCTATCCTCGAGTGAGTTTAACACTTTTCTACCCTTGCTCAAATATAGTTTACTCTCAGGCGATTGGCCTTAAGTTCGGTCTCTGCCATCTTGGCCTTCTAATGTTTAATATATTATCAATGCTTTATTTTGTCATATAACATGGGGAGAATCTTATAGGGAATCTTTCTATTTTCTATTAGCTTCCTATTTGGAGTGTGGATACCTATTATCAATAGAAGCTTAATAGTGATTTCGCAAACCTATTGATGAAGCATGCTATAAGGTATTTGATAAGCGATGAAGAATTCTTTTACTAGATTCTTTTTTTGATTTTCACAAGGAATATCCTCTCGTTATCATAAATATTTCAAGAAGCTTTATTGAGGTTATACAATATTGGTACACGTAGGATTATTCTTTTTCCCCTTTGTGGCATTAGAATGGTTTGTTCCTGTTTTATATCTGATTTAGCTAGTAGTAGGGATGTTTCCTACTCATTCTCAGTCTAGTATGATTTTGGAAAGATTTTTTGGGGGTATTTGGATGTTGGTACAAAGTGGCACCACAATCCAGAATCCTACCAGGTTAAGGAAGGCTAGGTGTAAATTATGTCCGATTTTCTAGAAGATTTAATCTTAAGGGACGATCCTTATTCTCAAGGCTTTTCTTTTTTCACTCCAATTGGATACGACAATTCTTTGAGTTTTCCAAATAAAACATCTACTCCCTCCGTCCACTTTTATTTGTCCAACTTTCCTAAAAAGGGTGTCCAATATTGTTTGTCCCTTTTTCAATATCAAGACACTTTTTCTCTACTTTTTCCAATAATACCCCTAATTAAATAGTAGATAAATTGTTGTAATAAATGCACTCTTGTATATTAATTAAGGACATTTGTGTAAAGAAGGAGAGTATTAAATACTTTTTTTAATCCTTGTGCACCAAAAAGGTGGACAAACAAAAGTGGACGGAGGGAGTAAGATATTTATTCAGTTATCAATGTTATCTCTCAATATCACTTCATATTACCTTACTCACAATCCTTCACTATTTATGTTATTTTTCAAATATTCAAAATACACTCTCCAATAGTCTCTAAGAGGCATTCACTGACTCCCTCAACTACCGTTCCTTGCCCCTTTCTAAAAGGAAGATGAATAACAATAACTTGGATGTCCTCGACTTGAGCGTAAAGATAGCAAGAATCACGTTTGCTGATGATTAATAGGTAATACTTGCTTATGTAATAGATAAGAAATACATTGTCAAATTTTTTAAAGAGGTGGTCAGAGCGAGATTGGTATATTAACATAGAGAAACTATTGTCGAAGTGAACCCGGACTACTTTGGGTTGATTTTTATGAGTAGAATTTTACAACACAGGAAATGAGAGACTTGGGATCTTCTTAGGTGATCATGTTATTATGAGAATATGAGAGGATTATATACCTTTTAATTAATTAGACTTACAAGTTTAAGGACTTGATATTATCTAGAAGATGATGGAAATGATAGTATAACTTAGATTGGCCATTGGAGGATTGGTCGAGGTTGACTTTCCTAGTATCTCTTCTTCTAGAGAGGTGGACATCTAATATTTTGCATCAATTTTAGGGTTGGCATGTCCCTTACTTGTGGGAGACTCAATAAACAATCAGAAGGAGTTGCATGGGTCACGTTCTAGTATGAAAACATTAGAATTTTATGTTATATATGTGGTTTTATATGGCATTATAAATATGGATTTGAGACTTCTTTAGTTTTCCCACACTACCTAGATGATTTAAAGATGTTTTGAAAATGGAATAGTGATATGTTTTTGAATCAAAACCTTACTACAAAAGACACCATTCATTCAGTTATAAGAATGAGTATGAGTGCATATAAGAGATGGAGGAGGAAGTCATAAAAATAGAGGGATGAGAGGGGGATGTGAACCAGAACAATAACAAGAAAATAATGAAGGTGCCATAACAAATGATGATGTTATCAACAACCAAGGGAGTTTCTTGAGAAAAGTAATATGAAATACTTATAATCATGGAATAAATATGGAAATTAGAAGCAAAGGAAGCACTTTAAACAAAGGTGAAAGTTTAAAATCACATAATGAGATACAATTGTTGAAGTATCACTTCCAGACTAGTGACAAGGTCATTGTGATAAATCAAGCTTCAAATATTGGCTTCCTAGACTATTTTAAGACAAAGAAACAAGATAACTATGACAAAAGTCATATCTCAACATAAATATAGGGAATCATATTAATTTAACCTCAAAGTACACTACAAACACCTAATAAATATTAACAACACTAAAAGCCCTAGCATGCAATAACTTTTAGACATGACTAAGGTTGTACCATCACCCATTAGCATATATATTAGACATAGAGAAATTTGTCAATGGTTTACTGATCAACCCTCATGTACCAATCTTAACTTTCTTTCACTGGAGCAAAAATACTTTTGGAAAAAACTCTCCACTTATCAAAGAACTTCAAACCAGGTAGACTTACCTACAAAATAAAAATGGCACCATTAAAGTTCTTGATGAAATTAATTCTATCACTATCTCTTTAGATAATATATAGACTCAAGAAGAATCTTATGGTGAGCTCGATCTAGATATATATGGGTGATAGAAGGAGATAGAACACAACTTACTATCACACCTCTGTTTCACAAAAGAGGAATCAAAATAAAAATACCAGCATTCAAGATGATAATGAGGTATGGAAAGATAACATACAATGTATTAAGGATATTTTTGTTTTGTTCCATGAAAATATGTATAAGGGTGATGTTGTATTTAAGGGTTTGGAAGTGTCTTAACTCATACTTGTCTAAATCACATATGAGATGAATTTGGATCTCATGCATCTGCCATCCCTGAAAGAGGCCAAAAATGAAGTTTTTTATATGGGAAAAAAATCTTCGAGACATGATGGAATTCTAGTCTTTTCTACAAAAAATACTGGGAAAGCATCAAGTTTGATGTTACTGATATGGATACTTATTTCTTTGAATGAAGATTGGGCATCGACAAACTTAACAACAATGTTAAGACTTTGGTACCCAAAAGTGATACACATGTATGTGTTGGTGGCTTTAGACCCATCGCTTGCGTTAATTTGATTACAAGATCATCTCTATTATTTTGCAGAGAGGTGGAAATTTTTTCTAGGTGATCTCATTTTGCCCACACAATCGACTTTTGTCAAAGGAAGGGTTATCCAAGATAATATAATTATGGATCATAAGAGGTCTGGTATTTTCTCAAGAGAATATAAAAAGACTAAAAACCACTATTTGGCAGTTAAAATTGATATAGAAAAATCTTACGAACATGTGGTGGGTCCTGGGGTGTTATAAAATAAGTGCAAAAATAAAGGAACCACTTAACCGCAAGTGTACGGTTGTCCAAGTAATACTCCGATAAGTCGGATTCGTTCTCAGGGATTGGACTGGTATAACCCAAGTGTTCAATAAACAAGTAGTAGTAATTGCAAATACAGAAAAGTAAAAGATAAAATATATTTGTTTGATTTTTTATATTAATCCTAAGAATGCAAGAAAATAAATAACTGAAAATAAATACTAAAGGACTAGATGCAGATATGAGCTATACTTGAGTCTCGCAAGGAATCCACTTAATCAATATAATCTATGCTATGTTTAAGGGTAGAATTGGAATTATAATATTAGTCGGGACTCTAATATCTCCTAGCCCCCTGTCGGGTGGACCTAGAAGCTATCCTAAAGTATCATAAACACCTGCATGGTCGAATATGGCTTTTCGGATGATAAGATTTTACCTCTTTGGCTATGTAACTAGTTAAGCCTGTCGGTCAATAACGAACATTACACGGATATTACCTAGATCTGTATTCAAACCCCCCTGTCGGATGATCACTTCGCCACTAAAGTGAATAGCCCAAATACTAACAGCTAATTCTAGTTGCGCGGAAAAGAATTAGTAATAAAAACAAAGTAATAACCAATATATAAAACTCAATCCTATTTAAATCATGCAATCCCAAATTCAAAACATAAATTAAATTAATTAGGGTTCATCCCTTTATTGCGATTCTCAAGTAATTAAGGTTTAGCTCATATTGAAAGTAAAAATAGTAAAGAAATTACTAATATACATGTTCCTAATAACAGAAATAAAATAAGAACCTAGATAGAGGAATTGACTTGAACTGTTGTTGGAGATATAGACAGTCTCCAGCTCCTGCTCTTGCTTCTGCCTCTTGACGCTCTCTCTAAGGATATTGAATAAATTGTGAGAGGTACTGAATAATGAGGTCTAAGGGGTGTATTTATAGGTGTTAGCAAGCCCTAGGTCGAATTACTTGGAGTGGAAGCCAAGGCAAAGACTCTTAAATTCGTAGCTCTAAAAGATAAGATTCTGCTGATTTGATTTGGTAATATCTTTTTGAATACTTATCCGTTTGAGAAGTTCCAATATATGAAACTGCTTGTCTTGGAAAGCTCTTTCTATTGGTGCAGACCATTCGTCCAGAATCCATGCTAATCTTTTATCATGATTTTATCTCTAAAACGTGGCTGAATTTCAGATTTCAAAAGGCAGCTTTATCTTGTCCTCATTTGAGTAAATCTTTCCTAAATCTTCTTATTTCCATGTAAATCTTCTTTTTTTTCATCTTTATCTTGACTTGGCCTCTAAGTAATTACCATTTATCTCTTTAAAGCTTCACATTAAATAAATAATTAAACCGCATATGCTTTAAAAAGAATAAATCAAGAAATCAAGAAATCGAAATAGGAAAGTGTACTCTAAAAATAGAAACTCGACTAGAAATCATTTCCTAACACTCTAAAATACACTAAGACTTTATTCTCACATTTTCTCCTTGGATTGGTCTTTCATGAGATTCAAGAACCAATTAACTTTGCATTAAAAATAGTCAAATTTAGGCACAAAAGTTCAGATTCTGCAAATAGTTAATTTCCAAGGGGAGGAAGTGCAATATGATCAAATAAGCCTAAAAGTCTATCCAATAAATCATTTATTCACCTAAAAGGATGTCTCCAATGGGCTAAGAATTAGAACAAATAGGGAGACATCAAGACCCCAAACTCAAACCTTTGTCGTCCCGACAAAGTAAAATAAAAACAAAGGATCTTTTAGGTGAACGCAGAAGGTAGAATCTAGAAAATATTCCCAAAGCACAACTTAAAACAAATCTCATATAGTCTAACCTAGGAATTAATATACACATATACTTATCATGCAAAATCAAATACAAAACAATATCAATCCAAAATTAATTTCACAATGCTAGAAGGTTACGCTTATTACTTATCTCAAGATGGTGGCTATAGGGTGTTCCTCGATCTTTACTTGCTTTGAACGCTCCACTTAGAATATTCCCTATTAACTCACTGTGCATCTAGGAATCACGAGGACTTTACGGTTTTAGCGTAGGCTGAAGGACGGTATGGTATGTATATTTGGTAAATTTGAAGTGAGCTTTTGGCTCTCTCCTCACTTACCATCAACAAACTGTCCAAGAGCTTGAGTTTACACTCGAATAACGTTCTCACTCAACCCAATTGACGCGCTTAATTAGCGTCCCCAAATTAACCCAATAAGCACTAAGGATGATTCACTTAAAAATTTCCACTTTGCCGGTCCGAATATATTCTTTTCAAATCATTTATTCAATTCTTTTCTTTTTGTATAGCCATGACTCCCATTTTGGTATTGAGATATCATGCTATTTTTCATAGTTATGCCTATTCATAACTTGAGCTCGAAGCTTCTTTTCCATTCACTATTACCCCGGCAAAGGGTTACAATATCATAATCCTGTGAATCATCAAAATATATAACCGAGCACAATTGATAAGCTCAAAAATCCCAACCCAATAAATTCCCATATGGTGGACCCACCACCCCAAACTCAAGCTCAAGACAGAGTCTCAGGATCGTGATTCAAGTGCGGGTCATATGGTCATGCCTAACAATCTAAAGGGAAATTGGCTTATAATGTGGCGACAAAAGAAAGGCTTAAAGGCTAAAAATTTGTCTAAGAAGGATAAAATTAATTCAGGGATAGAAGGCCAAAAAGGGTTCAAAGGGCTAACAAAGAACTGCCTCTATCATCTTCCTATTTACACAATTTGCCTCTAGTTCATACCTAAGTGGGTTCTCTACTCATTTAGATCTCACGTTCTACAAACCACCCATTATCCTTAAGCACAAGTTTACTTCTTTTGCATTGTTCATTAATTCTTCCTATCAATTACTTCATATTTGCATGCAATTAAAGTGCGTTTTACACTAACTCCTAAAGTCAACTATTTTCTATCATTAATTCATGAAAAGCATGCTTGATGGGGGCATTTAAAACACTCTACATCTCTACAGTCAAAACGTTCCTCAAACTAAAATTAAAAAAAACTGTAAAACACATAAAATTGGGATGAGGCAACGAACCCCACCCCAAACTCAAAAATGAGCCGTGTCCCCACGACTCGAAAAAGACTCAAGAAAGCAAATAAACAAATAAAACAAATAAGAAAGGGATAGGAAAACGTATCTGAACCAGCATGAAGCTGGTTTCCATGGTTGCGTGCAGGTTGAGCTCCTTGTGTTGCGTAGGTGGCATGTTGAACATTGCTCACTCCACGTAATATGATTTGCATAAGCTCCAACTCTTTTGTGTTTTTCCTATGGGTTTCAACACCTCTTCATGATTATCCTCCCAAAATTCTTTCAACTACATCTTTCAACACCCAAAAGTAATACAAGCTTCTCCAACTTCTCTTTTCTCTTCATGGTATTCTTGACCTCCCAATCTTTGACATCTCAATGGACCCCAAACTCAAAACTTCAAATAATCCAAAACTAGAGAGGAGTTTTGAAATTTGATGTTTTGAGGATTTGTAATGAAGTATTATGGAGTCATATGAGATGGGTAATGGATATGTAATGGCTTGGGGAAGGTTTAATGAATAGGATTGAAGCTTTGATGAAGAGGTTTAAGCTTGAAGTAGAAGATTTCTTGATGTTCTTGAAGGATTGTGGTGTTAGATGTGTGTTTGGAATGGATTAGGGGGAAGGATTTAATGTTCTTTGGTGTTGTAGTGGTCTTTGTGCAGGTATATACGGGTTAGGATCTGGAAAATTCGTTTTTGAAGAGGCTAGGGTTTATCTCGTTAAGGTAAGAAGTTGACTGGGTCTTGATCTCTTCATAAACCGCCTGGCGCGGTGCATCCCTGCGGTGCATGGGTAGTCCGCGGGGTGTACCGTGCGCAACAGCTGTTGATTTTTTTCCGCTCCTGTCTTGACCCCGTGCTAGCACCCCGTGGTACGGGTTTTTGCCCTGCGGTGCAGGGGTGCGGTGCATAGGGTAGTCCGCACGTGCTCCGTGAAAAAACCCGCGGTACACACCCCGTGGCACGCGTTTTGGGCGTGCGGTGTAGGGTGCGGTGCACCGCGCCTATCAGCTTTCGTTTTTTTCTCGCCTCTGGATAAGACCCGTGGTGCGGACCCGTGGTACGGGTTTTTGGGGCGCAGTACATCCCTACGGTATAGGGGGTACACCGCGGGGTAGTCCGCGCCAGCCTTGAATTTTCCAAAAAAAATTCTTTTGCGTCGATTCCTGCACCAATAACACACTACCTTTCTCATTTCTTTTAAAAATAGACACTAAGACTCGATACTAAATAGGAATAAAAAAAATAAAGCAATTTAAACATGGGTTGTCTCCCAAGAAGCACTTTTGTTTATTACGTCTTTAAGTTCGACGCGTTACCTTCCTTGAAGATGGTAATGAGGCCCTTGCGGTTTTCCTCCGCTTGAATCCGCCTCGTCCTTGGCATGTAAGCTTTAGAACCTTCCCCCTTAAAATTTTATTCAATCGATCTCTGAAAGGGGGAGGGTAGTATCTTCGTTTCGCCTTCTTACTTTCATGACGAAACGTGTTCTTCACCACACGATAGTAGATAACCGTCCTCAAAGGTATAAGCTCATTTGTATTTTCTTTAATCTCGCGTTCCTCTTTAAAGTGTGGTGGGTAGGTGCTCCTCCTTGCCGCTTTACTCTCGCGGTGTAGCACCTTCCTTGCGTAGCATCTATTGATCATTTGTAGTGATAGAGGTGATTCCGATATTCTATCTCTAATGATGATTTGTGGTGGAGATAGTGATTGGTGAACTTTATGTGGTGGGAATTCGATTTCTCTTTTATTATGAAGCTTTAACTCTTCAATTGATTTCTCAACCACTTCACATTCGTCTTCGCTTTCAACCCAATCTTCCACTATTACTTCATCATATTCTTGATGTGGAATCTGGATCTCGATCACCTCTTTTTCTTGTTTGCGTTCCGTATCCGGATCATGTGCACGCACCATAGGAATAGCAACCTCAGTTTCAATTTCTAGGATTTTCGTTGCTACTCCTTCTTCCACCATGCTAAGAAGATTGTCAACCACATGGTGGTCTTCTTTTATAACCGGCATGAGGTCATATCACTATCAATAGTATCTTCCTTCAACACCTCCTCCTCAACTACTTCTTCTTGTTGATCTCTTCCATCCCTCGGGGGAGTGGAATCTTCATGAGATTTGCTATTAATTTCAACTAAGTTAGGAGGGTTGTTTCGGGCAGCCATTTCATCTAGACTCTGTTGTATGAGTGCATGGGTGGCTTTGAATTCCTCATCTCTTGCCTTACGCTCTGGTTCTCTTGCTTGAAATTCCTCGCGTAGGCGATTGACTCTCTCTAGTAGTGTCTCTTGCTGATAGTGTTGAGGTGAGGATTGTTGAATGTTTTCAACCCAATGGTTGTTCCATTCATGTTCTTGTTGATAGTGATATGGCTCTTGTTGTTGATTATTCCCGATCCATTGGTTGTTCCAATCCTGCTCTTGCGGGCTATGCTGTAGATATCGCCGCCTAGGCGCGCCTTGGCGCCGTCTAGGCGTCAACTCCCCCCTCAACCGCTTACGCCTAGTAAAAATGCTAGGAATTTTTGCCCAACGCCTTAGTCGCCGTGGAAGAGGCGCCTAGCCCGCCTAGGCACCGATTAATGGCAGAAACTTGCCGCCTAGGCCCTCCATTAAATTTATTTTACTCTCGAAAATTCTTGAATTGATATTACAACTCTAATTTTAGTATTTTTCATATTCAATATAGTGGTGTTAGATGAATTTTATGACTTAAATAGATAAAATTATCATTATTATACACACGTATTACTAAATATATAAAATTACATAGCAGGATTCAAAACCGCGTAATCCCGCGTAGTCCCTCCTAGGCGCTAGGCCCCAGTCGACCGCCTAGGCCGCGGAACCGAGATCTACAACATAGCTTGCGGGTATTGATAGGATTGTTGGTAGAAGTTACTACCCCATTGTTGTTGTCCCGAAGAGTCTTCCCAATATTCGTATGGATCGGGATCCGGGTAATGTCCTCTATACATATTCAATTAAATCTCTTGATCATTACCTAAATAAAGAACCTGTAAAGACAAAACAAAACAAAAACCAAGCGTAAAACTGAAAAATAAAAATAAATAAACAATTAAAACTACTTAAAGATTAAACACCGGGGTCAAACGCTGCAATCCCCGGCAGCGGCACCAAAAACTTGGTGGGTTCTGGGGTGTTATAAAATAAGTGCAAAAATAAAGGAACCACTTAACCGCAAGTGTACGGTTGTCCAAGTAATACTCCGATAAGTCGGATTCGTTCTCAGGGATTGGACTGGTATAACCCAAGTGTTCAATAAACAAGTAGTAGTAATTGCAAATACAGAAAAGTAAAAGATAAAATATATTTGTTTGGTTTTTTATATTAATCATAAGAATGCAAGAAAATAAATAACTGAAAATAAATACTAAAGGACTAGATGCAGATATGAGCTATACTTGAGTCTCGCAAGGAATCCACTTAATCAATATAATCTATGCTATGTTTAAGGGTAGAATTGGAATTATAATATTAGTCGGGACTCTAATATCTCCTAGCCCCCTGTCGGGTGGACCTAGAAGCTATCCTAAAGTATCATAAACACCTGCATGGTCGAATATGGCTTTTCGGATGATAAGATTTTACCTCTTTGGCTATGTAACTAGTTAAGCCTGTCGGTCAATAACGGACATTACACGGATATTACCTAGATCTGTATTCAAACCCCCCAGTCGGATGATCACTTCGCCACTAAAGTGAATAGCCCAAATACTAACAGCTAATTCTAGTTGCGCGGAAAAGAATTAGTAATAAAAACAAAGTAATAACCAATATATAAAACTCAATCCTATTTAAATCATGCAATCCCAAATTCAAAACATAAATTAAATTAATTAGGGTTCATCCCTTTATTGCGATTCTCAAGTAATTAAGGTTTAGCTCATATTGAAATTAAAAACAGAATAGAAATTACTAATATACATGTTCCTAATAACAGAAATAAAATAAGAACCTAGATAGAGGAATTGGCTTGAACTGTTGTTGGAGATATAGACAGTCTCCAGCTCCTGCTCTTGCTTCTGCCTCTTGACGCTCTCTCTAAGGATATTGAATAAATTGTGAGAGGTACTGAATAATGAGGTCTAAGGGGTGTATTTATAGGTTTTAGCAAGGCTTGGGTCGAATTACTTGGAGTGGAAGACAAGGCAAAGACTCTTAAATTCGTAGCTCTAAAAGATAAGATTCTGCTGATTTGATTTGGTCATATCTTTTTGAATACTTATCCGTTTGAGAAGTTCCAATATATGAAACTGCTTGTCTTGGAAAGCTCTTTCTATTGGTGCAGACCATTCGTCCAGAATCCATGCCAATCTTTTATCATGATTTTATCTCTAAAACGTGGCTGAATTTCAGATTTCAAAAGGCAGCTTTATCTTTTCCTCCTTTGAATAAATCTTTCCTAAATCTTCTTATTTCCATGTAAATCTTCTTTCCTTTCATCTTTATCTTGACTTGGCCTCTAAGTAATTACCATTTATCTCTTTAAAGCTTCACATTAAATAAATAATTAAACCGCATATGCTTTAAAAATAATAAATCAAGAAATCGAAATAGGAAAGTGTACTCTAAAAATAGAAACTCGACTAGAAATCATTTCCTAACACTCTAAAATACACTAAGACTTTATTCTCACTTTTTCTCCTTGGATTGGTCTTTCATGAGATTCAAGAACCAATTAACTTTGCATTAAAAATAGTCAAATTTAGGCACAAAAGCTCAGATTCTGCAAATAGTTAATTTCCAAGGGGAGGAAGTGCAATATGATCAAATAAGCCTAAAAGTATATCCAATAAATCATTTATTCACCTAAAAGGATGTCTCTAATGGGCTAAGAATTAGAACAAATAGGGAGACATCAACATGTCAGATGGAATTTTTTGGAAATTGAACTTCGAAACTTTGGTTCCCACGAGATCCGGATTGGTTGGATTATGAAATGCATGTCGACGGTAAAATGCTAGATCTATATGTACAGAGAACCGGTGGGCTGTATCATTCTCTCAAACGACATGTGAAAGGGGGTTCCCTTTTACCTATCGGCTTTGTCTCTTGATAGAGGCCCTAGTAGGACTCATTAATTTTGATATTAAAGAAGGCAATATCAAAGGAATCAAACAGGCTCGAGAAAGCCATACCTTGTCCCACTTGCTCTTTGCAGATGACTCTATTTTCCTCATCAACATTATAGTCCAGGAGATCATTACTTTCATTTATGTCATACTTAAGTACTACAAAGGATCCATATATAAAGGGGCCCGTAGTAGATCTAGTGGTTCTTCAGTAAAGGTAAACGGCATCACTTGTTGAACTCACTTTTAACCCTTTAGGTATTATAAAGGCAGACTCTATCAGGAAATTTATGGGTATCAATATGAACTACACCAAATCCAAGATCAAAACTATTTGGGTGAAAGATAGTTTCTTTATAAAATCAAATGGATGGAAAGAAAAACATCTCATGGATGGAGGAAAAGAGGTACTTATCAAATTTCTGCTCTAGACTATCACAAATTACACCATTACTGACCTACAATTCCCGAAGGATTTTTATAAAGAATTATCTAGGATGGTTGCAAATTTCTAGTAGGGCTCCGAGAGAAATAAACGGATTCACAAGAAATTTTGGGAAAAAGTGGTGACCTCAAAAAAGAAATGGTACTTTGATTAAGAGATTTCAGAAATATAAACCAAGGGTATAATGACCAAGGGAATGACTAAGTGTATTCTTATGATCTAAGAGCTATGTAGGTTTTGGATTGTATAATGATCTCAGTACCTTCTTAAGAGAGATATAGAGTGTACCCATTTTGAAATATAAAATATGGTATTTATAGACGATGTAGAAGTGAGCGGTAAGCTACCGTGGTCACACATATTAGGTTATTGTGGGTACACATATTAGGCTATTGTGGGGCCCATGCTGAACTCTTGCTTGCTTTACTGTGTGATGAGGTATTTCCATAAGATATCGAACATGTATATAACCATTTCCTTCAGCTACATGTGCTTGTGCATGTTTACTGCTCATTTACCCATAACAAAGATGATTACCCTTGTCCTCATTCTCGTACCTTTGGTCTTGGCCTTCCCTTACATAATTTACTATTGGTGTTTCACTTTTGTCATACTGATAATGCTATAAAAATGAAATTTTCCCAACTTTAGACATTCAAGACGACAAAAGAGAAATATCGTTGCATAAGGAAGTCACTCGAAATTTCACCATAACATGAAATGTCACAAAATTACTTTTTTCTCACTAGCAGGCATAAAGGGACACATTTCCAAATAATAGATTTCCAAAGAAATATCAAGACCCAGGCTTGACCCGGTAGGTCCAAACTCTTTGCGAGATCTCCCGATGGGAAAATACGTTGGGTTCAAGACAATATCATAAATGGACATATTATCTATTGCCTCTGAAAGGACATACCGAAAAGGAGGACCATCCTCACCTGAATCCTAGCTTGAAATGTGGACTTAATCTTATTCAAATTTTCCTAATCAATCCTTTGATTTTTGGGATTAATATCACAACCGATTCAATCATTAATTACCCAAATTGCCTTTTCGTAACATTAATATAAGGACCTACGGTAAGACAACGAAGCACCACGTCACTCATTAAAGCACATAAGAGCTATGTATAGGCTCCAAATCAGCCTAATATGTGCACCCACAACAACCTAATATGCACACCCACAATATCCTAATAAGCGCTCCAAGAGCGTCTATAGATACCCCATTTATATCTCAAAATGGGTAAAATTTATCTCTCTCTTAGAAAGGCATTGTGGTTATTATACAGTCTAAAATCACCATAGATCTCGTGCTAGAAGAATACCCTCGGTCATTATACTGACTTGAGTGTTAGTGTGTTATTGAGAGAAAAAATCCATGTGGTACTAACCTATTGTCTGGTTTTCAGAAGCTTTGGCTACGTTAGGGAAGCATAATAACAACAAGTATCAGTAAGGTATGCGATTAACTTCAGGAATCAGTTTGTTTCTCCACGATATCATCGACACTTCTCTTCTACCCATCCAATTTATGTTTTAGATCGATCTTTCTGATTGAAAGGTCGGTAAGAGGTTTATTTTGGTGCTATTAGGCATGAACTAGTATCATGGCAGGCTGATATGTATAGATATGGGGTTGTATTATGCAAGTTGGTAACAAAGCATATATTAATATTTGGAAGGATAAATGGCTCCCGACACACATCCCGATCTCGAGACCTAAAAATATGAAAATTACAGGGTTCATGACCTTCTATTAACCGATGGGTTGAGACATAAAATGGAACTTAATAATAATTTTTTCATCTGATGGAGGTAGCATATCGTTAAAGTCCTGTTTAATGCACATGAGGATGAAAATAAGATTATTTAGCCTCATTCTAGCAAAGGCATCTTGACCACTAAATAAGGTAAGCATGCTATCACCTCTCTCTTTGAAGAAAAATCCTCAAAAGTTTCCATCTTAGGTACCACTAGGTATCCTAAGTTCTGGGAAACTGTTAGTCATGCAAAAATCATTTACAAAGATTAGAGGTTTCATTTGCAAATGTTGTAATATTTTATCTCGTGTGAGGTTAGCTCCACAAAAGATGTGCTTTCACTAAGAGATGTAACTTTTGCAACCATCTTGCTAAAAAGTGTAGCATATATCCCTCTCTTGCCCCAATAGCGTTTAAGTATGGGATGATGCAAATACCCAGACTCAAATGGATACCACGAGGATCAGTGAACTTTAATCGAGAATACTACACATTATATATAAAGCTACTAATGATGGTTGGAGCAAGAAAACATCTACGACGTTAGTTTTTATCACTATCTTGAACATTTGGATTATCAGATGAAGACCCTCTTTGAGAATATCAAATAGAACACAAAATCGGTTATTATTTTGAGGAACGGCTATGAAGGATTTATTTGGAAGCGATTAGAATTAGGTTAGGGTTGTAGCTCCAGCAGATGAGGGACGCTCCACTGCCCAAATTATAAACTCATTTGTGGGAGACCCAACCTCAACCTAAATATCTTTTATGATGTCTCTTTTTTCGATGATCATGAGATTACAAGTATTGCTATTATTGGAAATGACGTGTCTAATACACTAGTCTTACGTAAAGGAATTACACTTTAGTGTACCACGGTTATTGAAGAAGAAGCAGATGTATTTCTTTTGGCATGCAGAACCGCGGATTCCTTCAAGTATGTGAAGGGCGTTATTCACATTGATTGCCTCAAGGTCACCCAAGACCTAAAATCTACATTTTAATCCATTGTCTTATGCGGAAAAAATCGAGATTTTATCGATAATAAATTTCATATTTTCATTAAGCATGCTCATAGACTTAGAAATGTGGAAATCAATATCATGACTAGAAGTTTTAGGTGTAGTCTTTTACCAGATAATTGTTCAGTAGTCTCTATCCTACATTTGATTATGTTTTTGGAAGAACCTAGTAACCGATTTGTTATCGGTTGAACTTTTTTCTACACTTCCCCTTATTTATTTAATATCAAGCTTTCGATTAAAAAAACTAAGAAGTTTACTAAGTAAAGAAATGGAGGGAAGGGAAGAAGTTAGAGTGTTACCAAACTTTTCATGCTATTTAATTTATCATGGTCACAAGCTACCAAAGTATACGTACTAGATAGGAATGAAGAATGATGCTCGCTTTAAAGTGTTTGCATTATTTGCGATAAACGTTTTATGCTTTTTTTTTAAAGTTTAACCCACCCTTCTCTCGTGAATTCCCTCTTTCTGCTTATCTGATTTATATATGCAGATAAACTAAAATTAGAGATATAAAAAGAGAAAAAGGAAAAGATAAAGTAAAGATTACATCCATGTTCAGTTCAACCAATCTTGTAAGTTTTCTATAGTAAAACTAGACTAATTGCAAAAGAAAGTATACATCACTTTGAATCCCCGTGGACCAAAAACGAGTTCATCGACAGTTTAACACTCTCTTTTATCTGTCTTTTTATTTGTTTTCAACAAAAAGAAGACTAGAGGATAATTAAATAACTTAGCTAGACATTCAATAACGGTCGAGTATAAACATCCCTAAATCGATAGACTTTTGCCTTTTTTAACCATTGACCACCACATCATAAAAGGCGTTCGTTATACACGAGGATTTGAGATGCAAGCAAGCAAGGTATATTATATATTTGAAAACTCTCAAGACTAATGTGGACAATCAAAACATAATACAAAAGAAGAACGCTTTTCTTTTCTTTTCTTTTCCAGTAAAATAATTTATATTAAAATAAGAAATACAAAAAGTATAGTAACAGATATCAATGACAATATTGCAAAAGAACAATCTGCAACATTGTTATTTAATCACTAATCCGCAACCATCAAGTTTTTTGAAACGTGGAAGAAAATAATATTATAATTTTTAAAAAATAATTTATATCCAAAATAAAAATTACAAGCTTGCAATTAGACTTAAATATCTTGTTTCTTATCGATTTCGTTAGAATTTCTGATTATTCTTCAAAATAAGAGTAAATAACACTTTTGCCCCCTGTGTTTATACGCGATTGACAGGTTGCCCCCTAACTCTTAAAATGCGCCTCGATGCCCCCTAAGATTTAGTTTTGTGACCCGTTACCCCCTACTGCGTGTTCCGTCCGTTTTTCACCGTTAAAAGTGACGTGGCATTTCCACGTCACATTTTTTTTTTAAATCCAGATGTTAATTAATTATTTAATTAAGATTAAAAGAAGGGTAAATTAGGTTTTTTATAATAGTTTAAATATTATTAAATAAAAATGATAAAATAACATCCCCACCCCCACCCCACCGCACCCCCTACCCCCCCCCCCCCCCTCTCCTTCTTCTTCTTCCCCTTCTTCTTCCCCGCTGCAACTCCTTTTCTTAAAAAAAAAAAAAAAAAAACATCACCATTGCTCTTCAGATCTTGTCCACGGAGCTCTCTAGATTATGTCTTCTCCATATATTAGTCCGCTATTAGATTCATGGAAATTCAAGCTCAGTTTATCTTTGTATTGTGAAATATGCATCTGTATGTAACTAATTATGAGGATTAATAAATCTTACAGCTGGTGCACCGCCTACTGAATTTGTGCAATAGAGTCTTGCATTATCAACAAGCTGACAGTACTCTGGAAATGCCATAGCAAATCTCTTGTGAGATTTGAGTTGTGAGTTGACTCTAACTGCTCTTCCGATCTGAATAGCTCGCCTGATACCTCTAACAACAGCTAAATAAGTATCACAAACAACTACAACCATTTCAATTCTATAAGGTTTTTTTATCTTAGCTTCGTCTTTTTCCTCTTCCAATTGTTCCCAGTAATTCTCGGTAATCGAACCATCATCTTCAACCTTGTAACCTACTCCCATTCGGTAACGATGTTTGTGCACATTTCTTGCCATAGTAATTGTCTGCCTCGACCACCACTGCGTTTACTTCAGCACCAACCCAAAAAGGTCTGAAAATAAATAAATTAATTAGGGATCGGCCATTTGTTCAGAAAAAAAAGTGTTGTTCTTACTCTTTGAGAATGTCTTTAAGGACAGTGCTTTTACCAGCTCCCATACCACCACCCATAAACAACAAAACAGGACTCCTTTGGCTGTGAGCTACAGGCACCAGCACATATGTACACTTTGCTTCACTATTTGGTACACCACCAATTGCTTTCACTTGCTCAACCAATGTCGAAAACACCCTTGTCACTTGCTTTCACAATGTATGGAGAAGACATAATCTAGAGAGCTCCGTGGACAAGATCTGAAGAGCAATGGTGATGTTTTTTTTTTTTTTTTTAAGAAAAGGAGTTGCAGCGGGGAAGAAGAAGGGGAAGAAGAAGAAGGAGAGGGGGGGTAGGGGGTGCGGTGGGGTGGGGGTGGGGATGTTATTTTATCATTTTTATTTAATAATATTTAAACTATTATAAAAAACCTAATTTACCCTTACTTTAATCTTAATTAAATAATTAATTAACATCTGGATTAAAAAAAAAATGTGACATGGAAATGCCACGTCATTTTTAACGGCGAAAATGGACGGAACACGCAGTAGGGGGTAACGGGTCACAAAACTAAATCTTAGGGGGCATCGAGGCGCATTTTAAGAGTTAGGGGGCAACCTGTCAATCGCGTATAAACCCAGGGGGCAAAAGTGTCATTTACTCTCAAAATAATTTCAAAACTTGTAAAGGTTTCAGGTTAAAAGTGTGATATTTCTCATGCTAACCACTTCTGCTTCAATTGGAGAGACCTCCATAAAAGTCCAAGCAACATCATTAACCGATCTTTCCTAATCATCTTTAACAATTACAACATCAACTATATTGTTAGTAATGTTATCAACAAAACATCAAATATAATTCTAAGCATATAAATAAAAAGTGATATCCAATTTATAGATAGAAAATTATCATTAGTAGTAAGTCAATTGATTTATATACATTTGCATTGATTTGAATCAACTCGTAAGGTGTTATCTTAGGTTTTATAAGACCAGTCCTTTCTAGACACAATGTTGTAATATGTGAAGTATGTGTGAGGTTATGTTTAATTTCTAATCTGATTGATGACATCAAAATGTAAGTCGTACTATTGCCACACGATGTTGTTTTGTTCAAGTGGATTACTTATGTGGCACGCTGATAACTTCTTATCTTTCAACGAACTGAACGTCGAAGACCAAATTCCTACGAGTTCCATATAAAGAGAATTGGCTTATGTGTCCAAGCTCATTATCTAGTCTTCACATATCTCATCAGAGTAATCTCTTATCTCACGTGTTTTAAAAACTAGGTTTTTTATATAATTCAATTTGAAGTGATAGTAAATCATATTAATTATAGAATCATATTGATTCTACAATGATTTTTAGTTTTAAAACTCTTTAGTCTGTGTATTAGGTTAGGTAGTATGGATTTTTACGTCTATCTTGAGATTTTTGGATTCGTGGTTGGTTTGAGATATTGTTGAGGGGTTGATGTAGTAGAAATTTTGGCTCGTTTGGATCCTCTAGAAGCCCATAAATTCATTTCGAGGTTTTTAGGAATTACAGATAGATTTTCGCTAACTTTTGCATACATTATTAGAATTTGGACGATAATAGATGTTTTTAAAGTGCGTTGGACCTTCCGAGCATAATGGTTTCTATGACATCCGAAATACCCAGTTTACATTTTGAGTTTCTTTCAATGTTTTTAGGTCATTTAATATGCATATTACAATTCCGTATTTTGGGCTTAATAGGGTTTTAATTTATATATTATTTAAAGATCTTAATTCTCCATTTGAAGGAAAAAATTATTTTCTAAACAAACTAATTAAACTGTGCTCTTCCAATATTGCATTCTTGTCTTGTTGCGCATATTATTTTTACATTAGTTGGTATTTGGATACTAGACTCTTGCTAATGATGCATCCAAGAAGACAACTTGAAGCTCTTCCTTCTAGGGCAGAAAATATGCAACGTGACAATAGTGTAAATGGTGTCTCGTGTTTTGTGATGTGTTTATAGAGTCTTGAGACATCATATTGTGGGGTTAGTGGACTTATTTGAAGGATTTTTTTGTATTATTTGACTTATGTTGATTTTTTTGTTAATCGTAGATATTCAAGTACTTTTTGAGATTTTGTGCATTAATTGTTTATTAAGTGTGACGCCCACAGGTACATGGATGGAAAGATACTACGAGAGGATGGTGAGAAGTAAAAAAAGTCAAGGTCAACCTCAAATCAAGGCGTAAAACAATCAAAAATCCATATTAGAAGGTCGAGAAGATTTACCGATAAAACTTTGAAGTCAACTTGAGAGATTCACCACAAACATTTAGTGAAGATGCTGAGTGAAACCTTGAAGGTCAAAATAGTACTTCGAGTCGGGAACGCGTGAGAGGTGACGATTTGTGATTTGAATTTCAGGCGACAAAGTTATGATATCGTTTCAAGAATTAGTTAAAATATTTTTGGGACACATTTGACCCACCTAAGTGGGACCACATGTCCAATAACGTTTTTCACACATTACATATAAGCAAATAGAGATAAAATAAGTTACTTTATATGCAAGCTTTTACTTTATTATTTCATAAACTTGGACTAATAACAACTTATCTTAACATCCTAAGTGTGAATTGTTAAAGCTTAATCAAGTCATCTTTGCTGATGACTTGCTAATATTCATGAAAGTTAATGTTAATTTAGTCTGCCATGGTTATCGATGAAGGTCTAAACATCTTTTCTAGGCTCTTAGGATTGAGGATCAACGATAGTAAAAGTGAGATCTATTTGGGTAGCATTTTTAATCATATAAAGATGAATATTATGAGCATTTTAAGTATAAAAAAGGTTATTTTCAAATTATATATCTTGGAGTCCCTCTCAGCTCTAAGAAGATTAGTGTGAATGATTCAAATAAACTCATTGAGAAGATATGTTATAGTATAAATCAATGGAGTAATAAGCTACTTACTTATGTAGGAAGGCTTGAGCTTGTTAGAGTTTTTTAAATAAGCAAGATACTCTATTGGTGTAGATTTTTTATGCTACCTAAAAATGTGATATATAAACTCAATCAAAAGTTATCTAATTTACTTTGGAAAGGTAATCTGAAGGGTGCTAAAGGTGCCAAAGAAGTCTAGTTTGATGTTTGCAATGGCAAAGCTTATGGTGAATTACATATTCTAAAAATTGAAACTCTCAACAAGGTGTGTCTTTTGAGTATATTCTGGAGGATGTATCAAAGGAGCAATAATTTACTTAGCTTATGGGTTCAAAAAACATCTTCAAAGGAGCTTGTATATGGATCTATAATATCAAACAAGATTTGTCTTGGACTTGGAAAAAGATTCTTGAACTCAGAGATATTGCTTATACTTTTATTACTCATGATGTTAAAGATGGAGCTCACACTTTTGAGACAATTGGATAAAGTGAAGAAATGTAAATACTTTTCTCAATAGAGATACTCATGATAGTTCTCTATGAATGAACAAGACTGTTAGCAGTTGTTTTACAAGAGGTAGTTGGCAATTTCACCTTCTCTGAGTGGTTTTGCTGAGACTTTACCTACTTTATCTACATGTAATGACAAAAGTGGAAAGTTAGTATCAAAAACATGTTTTCCTTTATAAAAATTATGCAGGTGATCATAGAATCTGGCCACATTCTTGAGTGGACTAAACTTATTTGGCATAAAATGAACATATCCAAGTGTTCATTTTTATCATGGTTAGCGTGCTTAAATAGACTTCCAACCAAGGCACACATGATGGAATGGGGGATGCAACAAAACAATTCATGCAAAATTTGTCACAATTCAGTTAAGGATCGAGATCATCTCTTTATATTGTGTCCTCTTTCTAGAAGAATTATCAATAAATGTTTGCAGTTATGTGGTGTGAATTTTCCAAATATCTTGTCATGAGATGAGTTGATCAGCTTTATACTTTCACAAGTCGATTATAAGTTCATAGATGTTATTTACTCCGAGTGGTTTACTTCTTATATTTAGAATATATGGAGTAATCAAAATGCTCATATACATATATAATGTGAGAATCAAAACTGTGGAAGAAATTCTTCATCACATACTATATAATCTTTATGTTAAAACAATGGAAAGAATGAAGTTCAAATGTGAAGTGAGAGGTTAGAGATTGCACAAGTTTGAAAATTGCATAATGTTAAAAAAGTTGATCAATGATTTATATATGTTTTAGTACTATGACTAGAGACTCTTCTTTTTGAGTCCTCTAAAAGTTGTAAAGAACACAATTTTGAGCTTTAATAAATCAGTTATGTTAATAAAAAACTATTAATTAATATAGGATCAACCCCAATTTTAAAGAGATATCATATAAAAAGAATGATGTTGTGATGTTGTATATTTATCTTTTTATATATCACTTCGAATTTCTATTTTGATTTGATATGATTTGATAAAAAATGAGATAAAATTAAATTAAAAAATTGATATTACATTTCCAATTACATACACCGTAGAAGATGATGTATAATGTATGAAAATTCTATTCCATGTGTTTATACTTTACAAACATCAAAGTTATTTGCCATGTGCAATTAGGATACGTTAATGGAATATACGTCCAGGTAAACAGGCACAAAGGCAGCTTAATTATATTAATTAAAAAAAAAACGAAAGTTAAAAATAAGTAAAACACACAATTTTATTAACGATTAATTACCACAACAAACCATCAAAAGTTTCGGAAATTACACTATCTACAATATTTTCACCAAAACTATACCCTTCACAGTCTTGCATGTGCAGCCATGGATGATCACCATAGTCCCAACCATCAACAAACATGAAGGCGTCCCCATTTGACTCAACCGAGTCATAACTCGCTCCTAAACTTGGTAACTTAACAATCTCGCTAAGCTCATCTTGCACAGCATCAGGTGATGTTGACACGTCATCTGATGACGTGACACTCGAAAATAAGGATGAAGATGAGGAAGATGAAGTGAGCGAGAGGGCTGATGAATGTGGTAGTTCCATATGAGCTGCTTTAACCGCGGCGGCTTGTACATCACGTGGAGAGGAAGTGACTGGACGAGGCAAAGAATCAATTAGTTCTGGAAAGTTGAGAATAGCTGATGAGCCTTTGATTGTAAGGGCAGCAACGTCGTGGGCCCGGGCAGCCATTTCCGGGCTTGAGAAAGTACCAAGCCAGATCCGTGATTTCTTTCTGGGTTCACGGATTTCAGAAACCCATTTACCCCATGCCCGTCTTCGTACACCTCTATACACGGGGTGTTTACTTTTGCTGTTACTTTTCTTTTGATCGTCATTATTGTCGTCTCTGGTTCTTTTGGGCCGGGTTGTGGATGTGGCCCGGTGAGGAGATGAGTGAATCCCATATGATGATGAAGGTGAAGGTGATGGAGAAGATGGAGAGAATGTGATGCTACTAGACTCAGTTTCAATTCTTGGTGGCTTAGCCATTGGTGTTTGATAATGATCCTTCATCAACCCCCAAAAAGTTAGATACTTTTCTATATATAAGTGTGTATTGAAATTAAAAGAGAGATGGAGAGAGATATAGGTATGAAAGGAGTTATTAAGTATTTAAGTGAGAGAGATGAGTATCAAGTATCAATGGAGGTTGATCAAGAGATGTGTTGTTTTTCTTCTGTGTTACTTGTGTGTGCCTATATATTTATATAGTAATTTATATACAGAGTGAGATGGGGGTGGGTGGGTGGGTGGGTGGTTGGATAGATATTAGAGTTCTGGAATTTTCATTTGGCTATTACAGAATTTACTTTTAATGGGAATAAAATAGTAGATGAAACCAGAAAAACTTGAATAAAGTTAGATATTTCGGCTACAATACCTTCGTATTTGGCTTCTTGAAAATATATTTCCGGTAAAAGAAAAAAGTGTTTGGAGATGATGGACCTGGGAAAATAATTATATTGAGTAGTGATATGTTTACCTATTATAAATGATATTTTAGTAATATGAGTTTTAAAAGTTACTTTTTTTCTTTTTAATATAATAAGTTTTCGAGTAATAATATATATATTATCTAAATTTATACCAGCTATGATATATAATATGATTTGAGTGGAAGCAAATTATAAATTTATTTATTGTCTCGATTTGATTGACGATTTATATATACTCAAACCATGTCATATCATGGGATATACGATTTGGGTGATATAGTATATAACATTACTTTTATCTCAAATAGTTAATTATATATAGTTTTACTTTCTATTTCTTATACTATTTATTTGTATTGTAATTTTTTATTTTTTAATTACATACTTTTTGTTTCAATATTTAATTAATTTAATTATTTTCATATATGACATCTATAAATATTTTTAGAGTAAATACATTATTTATCCCCTATACTATGGGGCGTTTGACAACTTACCATCTACTGTTTTTTTTATACTGGTTACCCCCTATTGTTAGTTTCGTGACTCGTTACCCCTGCTAACGAAAACCATCAAAATTGTCGTTAGTTGGTCACGTGCTGGTCATGTGGGCGAATTTTCGTGACATTTTACCCTCTACACTAAGTTTTCGTGACATTTACCCCATTTTACCCCCTCGATTTGGACGCTAAAGTGTTCTCAAAAAATCTGGGTGTTTCTTTGAAGGCTCGCAAAAGATAGATTACCCACGGCTTACAACTTAAATAAACAGGGTTTATTGGAGTCTCAAGAGTGTGGAATATGCGTTGCGGAGGTAGAAAAAAATATTATGAGATGAGGACGTAATAGATCACTTATGAGACATTAAAAGGTTGCATGTGCATTAGTTAGATCAAATAACATCACTAGAAACTCATAAGACCTTCATGTGTTCTAAATAGTGTTTTGTTAATGTAATTTTCATAAACTAGAATTTGATGATACCTAAATCAATCTAGAATAGAATTGTGTTTCATGAAGCTCATCCAATAAAATTAATCTATTATTGGAATAGGATATTTATCATTTACAATTAGTTTTTAAGAGTTCGATTATCAACACAAAAACACTAAGTTTTATCTGTCTTTTTTACCAACAATAGTGGGGATGGGAATAGACTATTACTCAGTCGTATTAGCCTGGTTTGAAAGAGTTCTTGTACCATCTTTTCCAACTCTGTTTTTTCTTTATAAATATAACGATATGGCCTCACAGTCACAATTCCACTATTCGATTGTAATCATGTTATCTTTTTGGAGGTAAGCTTGATGGTAGATCAAATAATGGGATCCGAAAGTGCATGATATCCACTACTACACTACTTAGACTAGAATAATAACTAACTATAAAGAAGACACTTAGTACAGGGGGTAAAATGTCACGAAAACTTAATGCAGGGGTAAATTGTCACGAAAATCACGCACATGACCAGCACGTGACCAACAAACGGCGATTTTTTACGGTTTCCGTGAACAAGGGTAACGAGTCACGAAAACTAACAATGGTGGTAATCAGTACCAAAAAAACAGTTAGCGTAAGTTGTCAAACGGTCCATAGTACAGGGTGTAAACTCTATGCTTGATGCAAAGTACCTTGATTCTATTACTATCAAACTTAATTGGGGTTTCAAACACGTTCGATACATGTAGTCATACATTAAACAAATGGGAGCCGCTGAGAGATTATAGGGGCTATCATTAAGATAGGGTAATACATTTCAACCAGAACCATAGACATGCTCATACCAATAAAATAATAGGCATCCACATCACCTATTGACACATCTACACTCTCTGCGGATGACCCACCCCTAAAGACAAAGAATCTACAATTCTTGTAGAAAAAGAGACAAGTGCATAAGGCAAAAAGGACGTGACCTTCGAGCCAAAAGAGGATGCTGACTCAAACCCTGTGGGTGGATTATTCGTCTCAAGGGTCATATTACCTATTGATCAGACCTAGCACCCGTGCGATAAGAAGAAGACATAATAAACTGAAAATAAGAATCCACAAAAAGTAAATAAGGAAGAAATGTACGTCAGAAAGCAAGTAAGACCAAGTTATGTAAAAGAAGGGCTCTAAAAAGTCTACGTCCATGTAAGATTTGAAGAGTTCACCAATAGAATTTTGCAAAGGATGAATGTCTATCCACATATATAAATTTGTATAGAGATAATGTTTATAGGCAATGATTACCTGTAGTCACTTTGAGTATACCACACAGTAGAAACAACATCAATAATTATTGTTAGTAATTGCATGGTAAAAGGAAAAGATGGGAAAAACAATCAAGCGCGTGACTCAACAATCCAAGAAAGAACCGATCAAAATTAATTGATAACATTTGGGTAGTGGATTCCGACTCAAAACCCCTAGTCTTCACAAAATAAATCCCGGACCACTTCACCTGAAACCAATGGGGTAGTTGATAAACCAAAATTGTCCCGCCCAAACAGTGGCCAAATTTATACCTCACTCTACTACTCGTCATCACTCAGTGACCATCAATATTCACACGACTAGCATAATAATCAAAAGACTAATTACAATATCAGAATGCACCACTTAATCAAGCCGATCACTCGTCTAAATCAAGGCTCTATCACACCAAGCTCATATAGTGGTGGAGTCTCGTCCCTATCAACTAGACATACAGTGAAGTGATATAGATTGTGGATATTACAAATCAAGAAAGATAAACACACAACCTAATAAAGATAAAGGTAATATCTATAAATGTGCCATTCAGTGAAATCAACCAGAGAGATTATCGAACAAGGCATATGAGAATAATAGATAAACTCCAAGATAAGTCGTACCCCTAAAATAAAACGACTATGGTCAATTATTCCACCTATAAATACAAGTGAACATTTCACAAGCAGGTATATTGCTTTCTCATCTTTATACTCACTACAACCACATGCAACTCACATTTTTCACCCCTCTTTGTTTCATACATCATTGTGGCATCATTCACAATATTAACTTGAGTATCAGAATTTCATCGGGAGCACACCTCTCTATTGGAACTTAATCATGGTTTTGCAGGTACGAAGAACATATTAACCATCCAACATTTCTGCAAGATCAATTCAGCTCACCGATCTACTTGCCTAGAACAATCAACACAGTCTAAGATCAAATAAACAAAACGTTCTATATGGTAGATATTTTCTTTATCATCTGGTTATTTTGAGAAATGAAGTTGTTTACTGACATTGTAAATGAGAAATGAATGTGGTTGCTGGCTATTGTGAATGAGAAATGGTGGTCGTGTATGTAAGTAGTTGATGGGCACACCCCCACCCCCACCCCACCCCCCCCCCCCCCCCCACACACACACACACATACACACACACACACACACACACATATATATATATATATATATATAGAGAGAGAGAGAGAGAGAGTTATTCTCGAATGCTAATAATCGACCAACCTGAACACAGTGTTGTATTTTATATTATTTTAAAATTTTAAATTTTTTTCCATATAGAGAATCTTTCCTCAAAAAACTTTTGAGGTTAATTTTTACAATTTTGTTATTTAAGGTAATTTTTTTAATTCAATGTAATTTTTTGTCATTTAAGGTAATTTTTTTTTAGTTTTGGAAATTAGGGTTGTCTAGTTTTAATTTTGAATTATTAATTTATATTTTTTAAATGTGAAAAGAAATAATTTTGACCAACTTTGACCATTATAAACCACCTTTACCATGAGGTCAACTCAAACTAATATAAATTTAACCATTTAGTAAATTACTTTTAGATTAGTATTTTCAATTTTAAAAAATAACCAGACATGTGCTCACCTCAAATAAAATAGAAGAGAAAACCACTAATTATTATTTAAATATTCAACAATAGTTTTTTAACGAAATTCAAAAAGGACATAAAAAAGATGGAATAAAAAATAAATTCTTTTTAGATATATATATATTTTTTCATCTATTAAAACAAAAATCATATAATTATTTATTTTATTTTTTCATCATTCAAAAAAAGAATAATTTAATAAATTTGTCGTATTTCTTTTAAGTAATAATATTTATCATTTTTTTTGTTTCACTCTTGTATCACCCCTTATGTGTCATCTTATATGGTATTAAATTTTAAAAAAAAATTAAAACAAAATAATAAATGTTTATAACTTACACATAAAAGGTGGTATAAGGATAAAACAAAAATAATAATAAATATTATTACTCTTTTCCATATTTTTTAATTTTTCTTTTCTCATCCAATTCTTTTTTTTTCATATTTTTATCCTATTTAAACCATACATTTAGAAGTATAAATTAATTAATATTTAAATTTATTAAAGTTAAATTCAGTTATAATTTTAAAATACCTGGACCAATTTATTTTCATTGTTTTTCTTAGTTTCTAGATCCATCTATAAAATGAAAAGGTTAAAGGAGGTAGAGACAAAGTACACCTCAAAACCGACCGAAGTTTGTACCCATAATTTCTTAAATGACGTAGATCTCTCGGCCATGTGTCTGTATGTGAACGTCTACTTATACAACACACTTGTGTACATAAATAACATGTTACATGTAGACAAGAGGCTTAGAACGCAAGCAAAAATGGAGTTTTACTTAAGCGTACGACAATAGTTTTATTTGTAGCTTAAAAGTTCTAAACAGCTGGCACAAATACCTGATTTTCATGTGACACTAACATAGTTTTGATTGGATTCCTTATGGATGCTTAAGATTAGGCTTCTTTATCTTTTTTGTACTTTTGTACCGCTTCACTCTTCTCTCATCATTAATATTTCTTTAAATTACCAACTCCTTCTAATGTTTATCGCTTGTAGCTACTTTACCTGCAATATGTAAAACTCTAGCTATACACCAACTCTATTATGAGGATACAGTTAATTGAAAGAAGAGACTAGAGGTATCATGGAAAATGAATAGATATGTTGAGATTTTTGGAGAATATTTGTATATTCATTATAATATAATCTTCCAAGTCTTTTTAACTTTATTTTAACTAACGACAATTGCCAATTACTTCTTCAAAAGATACCATATTTTCGTTTTCTTTTTCATTTTTCAGTCAACACACTTAGTTATTACTCGCATTCTTTTTTCTTTTTTCAAAAGTTATTACTCACATCATTCGTCGTATAGTTCCGTGTACTACAGAAATTTATTAACACACTTTACAAGACTCGAACTCTTTCCTTAACATAAATAACCTAGTTCTGATTTATCATAAGAATATATATGAGAAGACATATATATTTTAGTGGAATTAGTCGGGTGCGCGCAAGTTAACCAAAACCCATGTAACCAAAAAAAAAACTATAATTTTCAAGAGTAATGCTGGGTATCACCCAAAAAGCCATCACCTAAACATCACCCATGATGTGGCGGTTACGTGGACCAATCATGAATTTTCTCTTTCCAGATTTACTTTTTTCTCTTTCCTTCATAATTGGTCCACCTAACCGCCACATCATGGGTGATGTTTAGGTGATGACTTTTTGGGTGATACCCAGCATTACTCAATTTTCAAATTTAAACTTCTTATTAATTTCAATTATATATATAAAGTAAACGGTAACTAGTTGTTAACTCAACTTTTTCAACTAGTTGGTTTAGCTCGTCTAACCAGTTGTATACAATTTTAACCATCAATGATAGTGAAAAATCTGTTATATAGCAATATATAAAAGCGGAAAATACAACCACATTAAGTAACAATCATATGAAATTATATCAAATTCATTTTGTACTTCATGTACTATTTTTCTATTTATTTCTTTGTTAAATTAGATACATATTTTATGATAACTTCTAAAGTAAGCCTTTTTCAAATACGGAGATCAAAATGTAATGTATTCGATCGAGTTTTTTTGTTTAGTTTGAATCTATTAAACAATATCTAATTAAAAGATGGGATGATTTGAATCATGTATTTTTTTTATGTGGCAACGCCCACTTAATTATATAGAGAGTGAAATTATTTTTAATTAACTACAATTACAAGATTAGTTTTGCCAATTAAAGAAAAAAAATTACAAAAATATCCATAAACATAATTAATATTATTTTAATTATATATATATCATTTCATTCTTATAACCTTCACCATTTATTATATAATATATATTTTTTAATTTTAAAGTCGAGCTACCGCCACTGACAACCAACACTACCCCCCACCACCACCACAACAACCACCCCTACCACCACCACCTTCGCCCATAACCACTACCAACTAGTTCCATCACCGTCGTCACCAACAATCACCACAAACTAATTCAATCACACTCGCTTGTCCGTTATTTAAACAAAAATAACCATAACTAGTTCTAAAAGAATTAAAAAAAGATTGTATTTTTAGTCGAGGCAAATAAATATTTATGTCTATGAAGTTTTAATTTTTTTTTTTAATTTTAATATTCCGTTTTCAACCACACGCGTGTCTCCGTAAAATTCAAAAAAAATCATAATTAATTCCAAAAACATTATAAAAATAAAAAATTGCATTTTTGCATTTCTACATGTAGTAGTTTTAGTTGCTCCATTACGTTTTTCTTTTTTATTTTGTCCTTTTCAGATTATTTAGATGGCTAATCAGGAGAACAAATGACAAATACAAGGCCTTCGAGGGTCATTTCGAGTGCAACCCATATGGATTCACCCTCCATCTATTCAAGACGTTTAATTCAGGCCTCATTCAAGCAACGTTAAATCAATTATAGATCGACGAAAATTATAGTGGCACTTCACATCAAGATCTGGTATGTGCTATTTAGAAATTCATGCAAATTTGTGATGCTTACATCACAGAAGGTGTCACAAGAGAACATATGTACTGCTTCATATTCCAAATATTCTTGATTGGACGTGCAAGCAAATGGTTATACAAACAACAACCTGATTCTATCCTAAGTTGGGACGCGCTTCAATCCATGTTCCTTGATCGATTTTACCCGCGGAGTATGAGATTGTTGGATTACTTGGAGCTTGCAAATTTTATACAAAAGGTTAGGGAGAATGTTGGCGAAACATGGACGAGATTCTAAGAGAAGATGTCAAGGTGTCCACTACATGGATACACACCAAAATTACAGTTATCCATGTTCTATAAGGGACTCGACACGAGTGCTAATATGAGAGTAGATAACCTTGGTAAGGTTTTGTTTTGATAGATTCTAATGAATCCAAGATTGGTATGGAAAAGATTATTGAGACCGAGCAAAGTTTTCGATCATTGAGAGCCACAATTCCAAAAGATACATCACAAGTGAAAGGTACCACTACTTTAGATGTGAAGTTCTCTAGTTTGGAGAAACAGGTAGAGCAATTAGCTTTAACCATGAAGGAGATTCAAGAGCAACAAGGCCCATGTTAATATTTTTAACAACACATATCATTGTTCAAGTTATGGTATGATGGTTCATTTTTGGGTAGCATGTTCAATAATCTGGAGTCGGTTTTCTTTAATACGAATCGTGGTGGTCCAAATTATGCTCAAGGGAATCAAAACCATTCAGGTTTCCAACAATCAAATCAAGTTGGGGTCACTTATCAAGGCAAGCCATATCAGCCTCGACCCCAAGAGAATAACATCAACCTTGACCTCAAAAGTCCTATCAAGGAGGTGCAAGCTATGGAGTTCAAGCTCCACCACAGCCCGTGTACAATACATATGAAATAAATTTCACGCAACAAGTAAATCCTCCCCCTCTAGAAGATGAAGGGGAAGAACTTGAAGGTTAGTCAAACAAGTCTAAATGAACAATCAACTGCCTTAAAGTTGCTAGAACGTCAAGTGTCACATATTGCTAATCACTTACAGGCCCAAACTCAAGTTCAACTTCCGAGCAGTACTTTAAACCCATAAGCTAATGAAGCTTGTAAGGCGACTATACTAAGGAGTGGAAAACAACTATATCCACCCTTAGTTGTTGAGAAATAACAAAGAAAGAGCCAACCTTGATTCAATAAAAGGTGGTTGAAGAGGTAGTTTAGTAGGTGAACAATAATGATAAAGTGAAGAAAGAACCAGAGAAACAAAAGAAGAAAGACGTAGTGGGGAACGAGACTCGTCCTCCAACACTGTTCCCTCCTCGTGTCCAAAATTAGAACAATGATCAAGAATTCAAGAAGTTCATGGACATGGGTCCTAAGCTAGAGACTAACTTACCGCTTTTGAAAGCCCTCCAAAGAATGCCAAAGTATCTAAAAATTATGAAGTATGTGCTTTCCAACAATCACAAGTATGAAGATGGGGGAATTGGTTGTTTGGCCCGAGGAGTGTAGGGATATATGTTAAAGTAAGTTTCCACCAAATTTGAAGGATCCTGGGAGTTTTATGATTCATATTGCCATTGGTGAAGGATAGACTGGGAAAGCATTGTGTGACTTAGGCGTGAGTATCAATCTCATGCCAAAGTCCTTATTCGAGAAGCTTAAAATTGGGATAGTTGGACCCACTACTATGGTCTTGAAAATGACGGATATGTCTCTTTCCCAACATGAAGGTAAAATTAAAGATGTTTTAGTTAAAGAAAGTAGCTTTATTTTTCCATGTGATTTTATTATTCTTGACTATGACGCGGATAATAATTTACCCATTATCTCGGGAAGATTATTAGCCACGGGGCGTACACTAATTGATGTTAAGAATGACGAATTCGTCATGAGGATCCAAGATGAACAAGTGAAATTCAATGTAATTAAGGCTATGAAGTTTCTTGATGCTCGGGATGATTGTTTACGTGTAGGTGTCATGGATCATATTACGCAAGAGGTATACAATAAAACAAGTTTAGATGACATATTGAAGGCAGCTTTAACACTTGAATCCCCAGAGTTGTATGATGAGTTAGCCAATGTGGTGGATGCTCTAAATTTTGAAAAGGGAAGACCAAATGTGAAAGGATATGAATAAATCCCAGAGGTGAGAGATACCAAATCAAAAAAGAAACCATTCTTTGCATGTCCTCCCGTCCTCAAGGAGAAACCTCTTCTGTCTTATTCGAAAAAACTACCTCTTCCCTTCATGGTTGAATAAGAAAAAGATTACCCGTAGCCCAAGAAGTTGAAGAGGTCACAAAAGACAAATATCCTAAAAATTTGAATCTAGATGGAGTTGTCATTGAAGACTTGGGTGAAGGTACGAAAGAAAATATAGTTGAAAAGCTTAACGAGCCAATCAAGAAGCAAAAGAAGAAGGACCTGTCGTTAGAGAAAATTGTCCCCCCTCCGTTTCCCTCACGCGTGCAAAAGAAAAGTGATGAGCATGAATTTGACATGGTGAGGAAGTTGTAAATCAATCTCCTAGTTGTAAAGGTCATCCAACGTATGTCAAGATACATTAAGTTCATAAAGTATGTGTTGTTTAAAAACAAATATACTTAGAGGAAGAGACTATGGTTTACTGGAGGAATGTAGCGCAATTTATCAAAGTAAATTGCATCAAAAGTTGCGAGATCCTAGAAGTTTTAATATCACGGTCTCTATTGATGAAAATTGGACCGAGAAAGCATTGCGCGATTTAGGTGTGAGTATTAATCTCATGCCTAAGTCATTGTTTGAAAGGTTGAACATTGGGAGCGCAAGGCCTACTACCGTGACCTTGCAAATGGAGGTATATGTCCATCTCCCAACCTAAGGTAATAATAGAAGATGTACTCGTCAAGGAGGGTATCTTTATATTTCTGTGTTATTTTATTATTCTTGACTACAACGTAGATAAGAATGTACCCATCATCTTGGGCCATCCATTCTTAGCCACGGGACTTACTTTAATTGATGTAGAGAATGGTAAACTAATCACGCGAGTGCAAGACAAAGAGGTCAAACTCAATGTGTTCAGGGCCATGAAGTTTCCTAATACTAGGGGCGGTTGTTTCCGTGTAACTATCCTCGATGGCATCACACGATAGGTATATAATAAAACATTCTTAAATGACATTCTGTCGGACTAACACGAGGAGCTAATTGAAGTGGTGGCCGCATTAGATTTTGGAAATCTAACGAGGACTAAGACTACTGTTTACGAACAAATCCAAGGACCAGGGGATATGGAACAAATGAAGAACCCATCTCTTGAATCTCCCCCAGTACTTGAAAATAAAACACTTCCATCTCACTTGAGGTATGCTTATATAGGTACCAATAATACTTAAATTGTTATTGTTTCTGCTAACTTTACAGGTCCTCATGAAGATAAGTTGTTGCGACTGCCCAGATCTAACAAAGAGGCAATTGGATGGACTATTTCCGACATCAAGGGTATTAGTCCAACCATTTTTCATCACAATATTATCCTCGAAGACAAGAATGTGAGATATGTTGAGAGTCAAATGAGACTCATGCCAATTATAAAGGAAGTGGTGAGAAAAAAGGTGATCAAATTGTTAGATGTTGGGGTTATTTTCTCAATTTTGAATATTGAATGTGTGAGTTTTGTTCAATGTGTCTCAAAGAAAGGAGGTATAACCATCATACTCATCTCAAATATGAAGCTATTTTGTCTACAACAGTTTGGGGGGGGGGGTTGTATGGATTATTGTAGCTCAACAAGGAAACAAAAAAGCATCACTTTCCTTTGTCATTCATTGATCAAATGTTAGACAAGCTTGCAGGACGAGATTATAATTGCTTTCTTGACGGATATTCATGGTATAATTAGATTTATGTTGATCCTGATGACAAGCACAAGACTATATTTACATGTTCATTTGGCACTTTTGTATTTTGGAGGATGTCATTCAGGTTGTGTAATGCCCCAACTACATTTCAGCGATGTAAGATGGTTATCTTTTGGCATATGATAATTAATTTTTAGAAGTATTCATGGATGATTTTTCGGTGTTCGAAGATAATTTTGATGAGTGCCTTAGCAATCTTGAGAAGGTGCTAATTCGATGTAAGGTCTGTTTTGAATTGGGAGAAGTGTCATTACATGGTTCATGAGGGAATTGTGTTGGGACACAAGGTTTCAAGTAAGGGTATGAAGGTTGTTCGTGCAAAGATAGAGGTTAACAAAACGCTACCACCTCCAATTTTTGTTAAAGGTTTTAGGAGTAACCTTGGGGAATGCGGGATTCTACAGCTGTTTCTTTAAACATTTTTTAAAGATTGCCAAACCATTATGTATGTTACTTAAATTTGATGTCACTTTCTGTTTGTTGGCTAAGGTGTGATAAATATATGATAATAAAAGATTGCAACTAACACCTTAGACTAAACACGATACTCACTGCAAGTATCACAGATTCACAAGTCGTACCCAAGTCTTAATGATAAGCAAAGATTCGTTCTTAGGGACTTAGTGTGTTATACGAATGGATTAACAAAAAAGCGTGGTAATAATTAGTTAATGAATTTAAAGACAATAAAAGAAAATATGATGGATTTAGGAGAGAATAATTAAACTAAAGACGATAAATTAAAGATAAGAAATTAAGATGAGAGAGTATAACTTAGGTTTTGCTAGTATGCACTAATCATTCTATTTCTTCTACTAGTTAATAAGGGTGGTTAATGCTTTTAGATAAGTAGTCAGGATTCTATATTCCTCCTAACCCCCTTCCGGGTGGACTTAGGTGGCGACCTAACAATTACCAAGGGACTTGGGTAAGGGGACCCTACGCAATGATCGGTGATTAAATCTCAAACCCTAATGACTATCTAGTTAGGCAAGCCCTTTCGGATCACTACCACACTAGACGCTTATGTGATGTTTCAATAATTAGACACCCCTTTCTAGGTGACCCTCTAACTGCTATTAAGACAATCCTAACGTGACCAAGATTAAGATAGGCAATATACCAAAGAACATAAAACAAATACATGGTTACGAAGCTAGAATTAATTTAAAATAGTTTTCCCAAACAAACTTATATAGAAGAAAATAGAATTCAAATATTATACATATGCAAAACCCAAGCTATGGGACAACAAGTTCATACTAGAAAGAAATAAACTAAAATACCTTCTCTTGAATGACTTCAATGATGAATAATATTAAGGACTAGTTGTGGAGAGGCAAGAAAGAGTTTGCAATGATTAAAGGGTGTATTTATAGGTGTTAAGAAAACTCTAGGTCAAAATCTTGGAGTAAAAAGCAAGTAATTGGACTCCTTTTCCAATTCAAATTTGTTTCCTAAAATATAGGAGACAGGATAAACACTGATGTCTTGTTCTAGTCGTAACTTATTCGTTATTTATGTTTGATGAATCTTTAATAAATCACAAATCCTCGAATATTTTGCAACAAAAGACGAAACTTGTTGTGCAAGATAAGCCAAATCTCTGATACCAATTTGATATATTAGGATCGAATGAATATAGCACAAAAGTAAGTAACTGACACAAGATTTACGTGAAAACCCAAGTAGGGAAAAAACCACGGGAAAAGGAGAGAGTTTCACTTTAATAAATGAGATATTGCAAAGAGAATTATATTCTAAAGGTGTAAATAATAATACACGCTACATGTGTATACATAGGGAAGCCAGGAAACTAGGGTTATTAATCTAATAGGCCAAACCTTACAAATAAGAATTGGGTCATATCTCTAACAACTCTTTAGAAATCTATTTGACAATCAAATATTCCCTAAAAAATTAGAAATTTCATTTGGAAAATTTACAATAGGGTGATTCCATAAAAAAAAATTTAAAAAGGAAATGCACACAATTCGCAGCATGTGAATGGTGTGAACGTGAGAATAAGTCCATTGAACACCTGTTTCTTAAATGTCCTTCTAATATGGCGATGTGGCCGAATCATCGGTCGATCGTAATTTCCAGAGATCATTAAAGAATCGCTAGCTAATACAATCCTCAATTACACGAACAATGGATGGGACATAAACCTTATTATGTCCAAGCTTTATTATACAATTTGGTACATTTGAAAAGCAAGAATTGAAGATTTTTTTGAAGCAAAAATATGGAACATTAATGTTATCATTAATGAAACCAACAAACGCATCAACACACTTTTCCACATAGATATCAGAAGCAGTAGAGACATTGATATCATTAGTGAGTCTCACGTCAGGGAGGATCTGGAAGATAATGATATTCTACATGATACGTTAGAGATAGTCTTACTTTATAATGCATCTTTCACTAAATAATGAAAACCGACTGGCATTACATCAATCAGTATTGACCAAGCTGGGGAATTATACATAAAATTATGAGAAAGTGTTATTTTGATTCATCCTTGGAGGGTGAAATTTGGGTCATTCCGATGGATATGAGATCAGTTGTTGACCTCAAATTCATAGTTGTTCATTTTAATTTGACAACCTTGAAATCATTCAAGGAATTAACAAATCAACGCGAATCAATTGGAGAATCCAACCGATTGTTTTTGAAACCTGAAAATGGATGAATATATTTCCGAATTGAAAGACTTGCCATGTTAAGAGAGAATTTAACCATGTTGCTGATGCTCTTTCTAAATGTGTCAAACAAAATCTTGATATTTCAGGATGGAATGTATCATCACTCATCTAATTAATCTATCATTCTGAACATATTATCTAAAAAATAGGAATTGACTAATTTTTCTTGTTCTATGTTTATGTAATTGACAAAAAAATTAGAACTTAATATAAATTGTTATATACTATCTTACTTCATATTATCATATTATCGTATTGGGTCATTGTCAGTTATGCGATGGTCGGTCCGCTCTTATTGCGCTTTGATTGGGTCGCTGGCGAGAGAGTATGGTAACATGTTATTTCGTCTCCTCTCAAGGCGACATAATGGGTTGGATAAGAGACTCGCGCATACCGCTAGATGGAGAGTCGGGATTGGAATGGGTTATTTACAAATGGGGACCTTTTTCTTAAGTCAAAGAATTGGTTAACTCTCCAAAACCGTCGTAGTTTCTTTACCCATCCAAAAGAAAAAATTAATTAAAAAATAATGATTAATTTTCGTATTTTTTAATAATTCATATTCAATCCTAAACTAATTGTGTGTTTTTATTTACGTGTCAACTCCATTCTTTTTTTTTTTGTTACATAAGAGGTCAAAGGACCCTGAAGAGAAAATCTTCTAAAGAAATAATCTAATTATCTATTACAATACGAGGCACAGCCCACCCAACGCGATCTCGTGTTAGGCTCCGCCACAAACCATCTGGAGGATCCGCATATACTAAGGGACCATCATTGCTTCTCAAACCAAACTTAGCTAGCCAATCAGCACAGCTATTTGCTTCCCGGAAGTTCCACACCATCTCAAACCGTGCGTTAGTCTGTAATAAATTCACACATTCACGAAGGACCTCATTTAAACTTCCCCATGAGTTCGTACCGCCCTTCACTAGCGCATACAACTCACTCGAGTCCGTTTCAATGATTAAATTATCAATTCCTCGTGATATTGCCATACGCAATCCAAATCGAAGTGCCAACTCCATTCTCTTACTCCTTAAATCAACTTTAAATGCGTCGAAAAAAAATCAACTTTAAATTTTTTTGAATTTAAACAAAATATTTAACTTAAAAGGTCAATACAGAAAAAACTTTGGATTACAAGTTTTACACATATAATCCATTGCTAAATATGTACACTTTATTAAAAAATATATACAACTATTAAAATTATACAATCCATTAAAAAAATTCATAATTAATTTAAAATACAAAGATAATAATTCAATTATTTAAAATTTTAATTTATTAAGGAGGAAAAATATATTTTGGGTCAATTACCCAAGGGGTCTTAAAGATTATTGTAGTGACACATAGGAGTTAGTCAATTCATCTCTCATTCTTAGAGGCCAATAAGATGTCTAATGTCATAACTACTCTTCTAGTAACAAAAAAAATTGTTTTTTCTCTCCTCCACTACCATTATTCTCTCTCCTCCATTACCATTAATATCTTTCTTCCTTTATCATTGTTTCTCTCTTCTCTTTCATTGATTATCAAATAATTTTCAGGTCCGACCACAACCACCGATCACCGCCGAAAAAAATTCTGAGCGTGGAAAAAAGTTATGAGTCTGGGGTACAGAGCATGGAAAAAGTCTTGAGCATGGGCTACTGAGCCTGAAAAAGTTGCTGAGTATTGAAAAAAAGTTCTGAGTGTCGAAAAAATTGCTAAGTATTCGAATTTTTTTGTTGAATGACTTTAATGAGCATGCTCGTTTGATGAGTATCATTACTAAGCATTGCTTAGTAACTTGCTGAGCGTTTTCGTATAATTAGTAAATTTTCTAAGCATTTCTCGTATAATCAGTAAAGTGCTGAGCATTTAGACAAAAGTTATTGAGTTTAATACAAAATTCTATTTTACATTACAAAAATGAAATTATTACATTATAATTACAAGAAAAAAAGAAAAAATATACAAACAACAAAGTAACCTAACTAAACTCGTTTGACCAGATCTGGAAAAAAATCAAATCTATTCTGCTTTAGAATCAAGCGCAAGTCACTAACAAATCCACTGAAGATGTAAGTGATGCCCATTATTCCCAATCATCTTGATCAAACAGATTTTCAATTGATACTATTGGGAAATCTCTAACAAATTCTTTGTAAAGATCACCAAGTTTCTGAGATGAAAGCACATGAGCACCATCATTTGGTTGTTTCTTGACGGAGCTAGGGTTCCGCCGTGAAAAACTAAGTCGGCGACTCACCAGCTACTACCACCGCGAGCTAGGGTTTCGCGAGCCGTGAAGAATACACCGGCGCTGCTGGCTTCGAGGATGCAGAAGAACGCTGCAACTAGATCTCTGCGATGGATTCTTCTTTGCTGCAACTAGATCTCTGTTGAAGCTTTGAGATGGAGTGGAGCACGAACGCTGCAAGTTTGATATCGTGATGGCTTCTTCTCAGCTGCACTGGATCTCCGGCAAAGATTGTTGAGTACTTCGGCAGATTCGTGAGGACTATTGCTGCAATTTACTATCACGAACGGAGGAAATGTGATGAAGGCTTGGATTATGCTCCGGTGAAGGAGCTCCGGCGAGACAGTGTAGCAGAACAAGAGAGGAGAGAGGGAGCTGCATTAACACAGACTGCTGGTGAGAGAGGAGGAAAGAGGGAGCAATTTTAGGTTTTAATTTTCATTTGGTATAAAATGTATATATAGAGAAATAGAAAATAAAAAAGGGGTAAAAAGGTAATTGGTTTTTTGGCTTATAGTAGTGCTAAAATTAGTTTATGGACTTTAGTAAGAAGAGACTAAAGAACCGGTCTTATTAGGACCCAGGGTGGTGTTTTCAAGACTCTTTGAGTAAGTATCTTATATATTTTTTGGTTTTTAAAGTTAACTTTTTAAAAAATAATTAATTTTTTACAATGCTTCAGAGAAGACAATGCCAGATGGAATTGGTATTATTTTGGTTTTCCGATCCATATAGCATGGGGCATTAAATAGTTGTTTGTGTTTAAATTAAGATGTCTCCGTAAAGGTAGATAAACACGAGTCTTAATTGCGTTGGTCCCAAAAAAGAGGTCTATAAATTGACCTTCATCAATGATCCGAGTAAGAGATTACACTTATTTAATTTCTTAATATGTGAACCTAAGACTGTAACCTGCCTTCCCCGAAGCTTTATAGTCTACTGCTTATTCAGAACATATATTTAATTTCATATTTTGCTTAACGAACTTTTTTGTGTGTATACTAAAAAGAAAAACATATTAGAATATAGTGTAATTAGATTTTTAATTAATGTGATATATTCCGTAACAAAACTTTTAATATATCTAGACATATTGGCTCATTAAATTCTACAACTCAATTATTCATCCTCATCAGATCCAGCTTTTGATTTTTTTTCCTAGCCGGTCCAGCGAATTTTACAATATTCCATCGTGATCCTTCACCATAATCAGATAATATCAAATCTTTCCATAATTATCGCAATTAACTAATTCCATTTAACTAGCATATCTCTTAATGACATCCAATCCGATTTCTTCTCTTCCACCCCCTCCGACAACAAGGACAACCATTTCTTCCAATCTACCCGAAGCCAAGCCGCCCTTCTCCACCTTTTGCACTATGAAATAACTCCGGCGAATGAGTTGCACTGTCGCTGGTGGTGGTCCTTCGTTGCAGTGGTGCATTGAGCAAGACGCAGTGAGGTTGCTGGTGGTCTTTCATTGCAGTGGTGCTCCGTTTTTGTGCTTGCCAGAAAGACTGCTGCTGCATCCGATGGTGCTCGACCTGTTCATGGTTCTTCTTCTGTTCATGAATGGCGGATTGCTGCAGATTTTTTTTTCAAGATATCTACAAACGAAGTCTTATAGATAAAGGTTTAAAAAACAACACACATCCCAATCAAATCGGATTGAATGCAGTTTCGAAGAATACAAATTTGACGGATCTAGAGCTTATATTTAGTTGTTCAAACTTGCTGAGTTTTTACATAGGTAACTTATATACACCACCACTCTTAACGCACAAACCATCAAAATAACAAAGGTAACCCACCCCTTTTAACTCGACAAAAAGTGTAACCCATCAATTTGCTCGAACACGCCATCAAAATAATAAACATTACCCACCAACTAAAAATTAGGCTTTTGTAGTGTTCCATGTACCACCATTTTTAAAGACAGCTCATCACAAAAACAAACATTACCCACCCCCGTTTTTATTACCCAATACAGAATATTTGTGCAACTAAATTCTAATTAATGGGTTACTAATTTTTTATTAATTGTAAAAATCAGGTAAATTTGTTTTGGTAACTAAATTCTAATTAATAGGTTACTAATTCTTGAATAATTGCATGAAATTAGGGAAATTTGTTTTGGTAACTAAATTCTAATTAATGGGTTACTAAGAGCAGGACGATCATTTGAGGTGGGTCGGATCTGATGGGCAATCAGCCATCCTTCGTGGTCTATCTAAGTCAATGACCCATATATCTATACGTTATTATGGACTATTTTTCTAACGACCAAATATTTAACAAACACATGTAATGATTGCTATAGATAGTTTTTCGCAACCGTCAAGTGAATGCAATAAGCAAATAGCTAATTACAAAAAAAATTAAGAGATACACGCCATCAAAGGACCTATCTCTAACGATCATGTGTAATTGTTAAAGGTATAATATTTTTGTCGACCAATTTTTAGGCCAACCTTCTCGCTATACCCAATCTTCTAGTGACCCTTTGGTGGTCGCTAATACTTAAGTACTTATACCAATCACTTGTTGACTGGTAGAAAAATAAACCAATTACTTGGCGAATATAAATTTCCCGTCCATTTTATTTTTGTATCTTTATCAACCACTTGGTTACCTTTTAGAAACCACCAATCGATCGCTAGTTGGTTTAAACATAACATAACCAAATAGTCAGTTCCTAATTAATTTCATTAGTCTCTTCTTCAATTTCCACGCCCCCACAAAGGTCTTATCCTCCGACGGAGTATCTTCACCCCCTTGTTCTTACTGCTCTTTGTCGTCCTCATCCCTTTGTGGTCGATCATCTCCTCAGGCGAAGCCCAGTACTGTCGTTGTTATCCTTGACGAATCCACTGTTGTCGCTCATCTCCTCCGACAAACCACAATGCCACCGTTGTTCTCCTCCCACGAATCATGTGCCGCCACTAATGTCCTCGTCAATTTTAGTAAGATTTTTCCCTATTATTTATATATAATTATGTATGTAAATATATATATATATATATTTAATAGGGGGTTGATGACAAAATTTAGATTTAATTGGGGTAGTATTGGAAATTTCGAAGTAGGTATGGACTATAGGTGCAAATTTAGTGAGTTGAATTGGTTTTAATACAAATTTCGTGAAGTGAAGTGGTTTTAGGAGCTTTATTATTAATTCCACAGAATATAGGTTCATGAAGTGTTATTTTCCAATACAATAAGGACTCAAGTGTATATATAGGGTTTGAACTGCTATCTTTAGGTAATTTGAGGACCTAATGCTACTTTTCCATTTATATAGGTCCTGTATAGATTTTTTTGATTAATAGAGGGACCTGTAGTGCTATATTTGTGTAATGTTTATGCTGAAGTGTTAATTATGTATAATATATGGGGTTAAAGTTGATTTTCGATGTTATTAGGAGGTTAAAATTTTAATTTTTGAAATTGATGGGGGGTCAATACGTATTTCAAAAGTTGGGGGTAAAAAGTTAATTTCAAAGATGATGGGGGGTTGCGTATATCGAAATATGGAGTGTAAAAAGTTAATATTTGAAAAGGATGGGGGTTTAAATGCATATTTCAAAATTTTGGGTGGGGGGGAGGGGGTTTAAGGGTTAATTTTTCCGAAATAGGTGTGGGTGTTAGATTTGTATTTCAGAATGTGGGGGTTAAAAAAACTAATTTTCAAAAAGGATGGGGGGATTTTAATGCGTACTACGAAAGTTGGGGGTGTAAGAAGTCGATTTTTGAAAAAGATGGGATGTTAAATGTGTATTTCAAAGTTCGAGGGGTGGAAAGCTAAATTTTGAAAACGATGTACGGTTAAAAGCTACTTTGTAAAGTATAGGGCATATTGTGTTTATTTCTAAGTATAGGTCAATATAGTGAGAATTTATTAAAATGCATAGACAATAATTTAATTATTTGGAAATTCAAGGGTTATAACATGGAAATATATGTGCTATAACACTTTTTTATATGTAGGGACTGTATTGGAATTTTCTGTTAATTTTTTGGTATTTAATGCTTGTTATTTTTTTATTTGTAGGAGTTGTATATAATTGTATTTCTTGGAAATATACTGTAATTCTATTATTTATGTAATTTTTACTAGTATTACAGGGATTTTAATACATGGACTTGTAATACAGGGTCATGTAATGTTAAAATTCATCTCATTAATATGTTGTATATATAAGTCCCTAAAAATAATTTAAATCACAAATAAACCCATATAAATATTTCTATTTCCAAACGTCAAATCTTATTATGGCTACAAGTAATCGCTTTCTCAATTGACCCACTGACTAGTCAATTGAGTGGCAACTTATTACGTCTGATGTGTTATATAGACGACATAATGGTGACAATAAGGGTAATGACCCACCTAGAGATCCTCTAGGTCTTGTCCTCGGGTGTAATAGTAAAGGTAAATGTATTTCATTAATGATTTAATGTATTCTTTCATGTTCAAATATTTAGCTTATATTTAGAACATGAAAGAAGGCGATTAAAAAAAAGGGAAAGATCAGTCTTCGAACAATGGAGAAGGCTAAGGCTAAGTATGATGTAGTGGTGCCCCTTGAGTTTTGCCGGCAAGGTGGGATGTAGAACTCAGTTGGTGATACGACACACCACCTGGCCCATATATCGTTCGGGACCATATTTCAATATATTATTTCGACTAGAACAACGTCCCATCTGAAAAAAAGGAATTTATCCAGACTCATCTCGAGACAGGTTTCATTTTTTTAATATACGTCTTTGTTAAATTCAATTTATTGATTAATTTTTGTTTTTTATAGCAATACTTTTTAGTAAATGATTATAGGAATCTTCCGTATTGGAGAAGCATAGAGCATTACGTCTACCAAAAATCGACACTTGATATAGTGATCAAAAGTGGATGACACACACAGACTGGAAAGACACTGGTATTCCTCTAAAAGATATGAGTCAAGAAGAGTTTGAGCCGATGTTGCGGATGTGGGGCACTAAAGAGTTCTATTAAAAATTATTGAATATTTTCTTGCTATTTTAGATATTTTTAACAAAATTAATTTAAACATCAGAGATTTGTTGCCGGGAAAAAGACAAGTGAAAAGCAGGGACCCAACAATGGTCATGGATCGTCCACCCTTACTAATATCCACTATCGACTTTTGAAGGTAATGTTTACCAATTTTTTTAATAGTTTACTTTGTAATGGATCTGGCCCGGATACGACCCTGGTTCCCAAATGGATGATTGATACATTCCCAGATGGTTGTTACTGCAACACCCTTCGGAGCCCAAGACCACCGGTCGACTGGCACTACTGCAGCCGACCCAATTTCTCTAGTCCATAGTCAAGAGAACTATTTGACGCTGGTTAGACAACTCAACCAGCTAATGTTACAACATGGTAAGACTATGTAAGATATCATCCCACCTGGTCCACCACAACCGACTAATACACAACCGACTAATCTGCGCACGGGAGTATGATATTCAAGTTGGCCGAGATGAAGAGATGAAGATGACGATGACGCGATCCAGTCTACCGATAAAACTCCTTCACCCTAACTTTATTAAGTAATTATCCAAATTATACTCTAATTTTTCAGACTATAATTCAAAACTTTGTAATAATTCTATAATTTAATTTTATGTTATTTATTCCTTGTTTTATTCGGTAATCCTTGTAGTAATTGTTTGTAAATAATTTTATTTAATTTTTATTTTAGTACCTCTAGCGACCGCGAGGTGGTCTGTAAAGAGATAACAGTATTAGCGACCGCAAGGTCGTCGGTAAAGAGAATAGAGTATTAGCGTCCGCAAGGTGGTCATTAGTGTAATTGACCCTTTAGTGGCCATTTTGATAGTCGTTAAAGGTATAGGATACCTAGCGACCGTGAAGTTGTCGTTGTTTGTCTGCGGTCGATAATTGTCTTTGGTGGTCGTTGAAGAGTGCCTCTAACGACCAGACAATAGTGACTAAGCTTGGTGACCACATGCGGTCACTAGTAGTTCTAGCGGTCGATTGTACTACATCTGTTGACTTCTTATGCGGTCGTTAAAGTCAAGATCCATAGAAGTGATAAGCATTTTTTTCTACAAGTAGGGTTGTAAATGAACCAAACCGCTCGCGAGCAGCTCGTTAAGTAAACAAGCCCGCTCGATCTCGTCGTTAACGACTCGTTTATATTTATGAATTATACATTAATATATTATGTACTTGTAAATATATTATTAAACCTTTAATATCAACTTGAATATTTTTTTATTTCTGTAGACTTTTATATTTTCATTAATATACACTTCATATAATCATACCACATACTCCACCAAACTTTCATGGAAGTTATGTTTCAACCATAAAAAAAAGTTGTTCATGAACAACTCGACACCGGCTATAAACAAACTTGTTCAGTAAGTTAAAGTGTTAAACAAACAAGTTTAATATCTTGGACTTGGATTGTGTAAATGTCAGCTCGACTCGAGAAGTTAAACAAACAAGTCTACACATCTAGTATTCGGCTCGACTCTACTTGACTTGTTTACAACCTTATCTACCAGTATGAAAATCAACTATATTTTTTTTGTTACATAGGAAAACCACTTTGGATTCGGAGTTATTGACTCGATTTGAACCTACACTATTAAATTAGATGACCAAAACCCTGCTCAATGAGCTAATCCCAACTGGTTGCAAAGTCAACTATATTAAATCATCAATATATATGTTTTGTCAAAAAAATAAGAAATGGACGGAATAAATTAAATAATTTAATAATTCCATGCTTGGTTATACTGAAATGAAAGAGAATTAAATGAGATATCAATTCAACGAGGAAATTTAATTTTTTTTTTAATTGGAAATTGAAGAATTATCGAGTCTCAGTTTCATTTCCTCTTCACTCTCAATATTCTTGTCAGAGAAAGGAAAATGAAGCTGTATCTGGTGAAGGTGGGTATTTGTATTTTATTGCATTTTAAGGGACAAGTTGTGTAAATTAGATCCGCAGGTAATGCTTGTGAGTTGTGAGTTGTGAGTTGTGACACCCAATGACATGCATATAATATATAAGAAAAATCTAAATTTTCATTGTTCGTACAGGAGTATAACTATTTTATTACTAAACCTAGTACTAATAAAATGTATTGACTTTTGTCATTGATATATGTGTTTTATACTATATTACCAGATATGATCACTTCCATAATTTATTTACTACTATATATTTTGTCAACACTTATGTTATTTTTTGACTAAAAGTATGTAATACTCAACACTTTATCTTTAGATGATTAATTTTGTAAATCGACTAGAAAAAGAAAAAAGATGATTAATGGTAGAAATAGTAGGTGTTTACCAAATTTTGACGATTAATATCCTTCTTAGTTAATATGAGCATGATGTATAACTAAAATCTTACCAATGTAAAGCGACCCACCGTTGCTATGACTCTGTTTATATGACTATGTGCCTTCGTTCCCAAAATAGGGTGAAGCTATGTGCGGTCAGGAGGGTTAGATTTCTGTAAAAGTTAATTATCTTAAGTGAAAGAATTCCCTTCAATTTGAATACGTATTCTACATACATCTATTTTATAAACAAATCTTAAATTCACCATGCATAGAAGGATTAGGACAAGATTTTTTTTTAGTCTCAATCAGAAATAAGCTCATGCACAATAAAATATCTGAAACATTAATTATGTGTCATAAGTATGCAAATTAGACGGAGCTAAAAAATTAAAGTTGATCTAGTAATTGAAATCAATTGTTTGAAATTTATACGACGAAATGAAATCTCCAACGACATAAGTTATCGCGTACCTCATTCGTCATTCGCGATTAATCATTCACGACTAGCTTTTGTTAAGGATTCGCTAGAAACGATTTGTTAATATCGACAATAACTTTTTTTCACTAATTATTATTAAAATATTCATTAATTGGGATTGGACGACCAGAATTCCCGTCCAATATTATTCGCGGCTAATCTAACAATTGTCGTCGCGCGAGAGAGATTTCCAATAGCCGTGTCGGTCCAACTTTCCACGTGGGCCAGTTAAAGGGGGCATTGCAACGACTTTAGGGGTCATTCGCAATGACTAACATGTCGTCGCAAAAAACGTAGCAAAAAGCCATGCCGAGCTCTTTAAGCCATAACCAAACACTTCATCACTTAAAAAATCGAGAGTTTAAGCAATGAACCATCCATTCTGAGACAAAATCAAAGCATTTCAGCACTAATAACACCACTTAGGTAAGGATTCAATCCTTTATTTACATTTTAATCCTATTTTTTTCAATTATAAAAATTAACCTAGAATTAATATTTCGTGTGTGTGATTGTGTGTTTATGGCAATGGCTTGTACTAGATTCAAAGACCAATATCCACGTCAAAGGTATGTAATTTATCCAAATTTGTTATTTTTTATTTTTATTTTATTTTTTGCAAAAAAAAGTGCTTATTTTTGTTATAAACTCATATGTGGATATTCAGCCCAGTCTATTGACTTGTAGCCTAGCCCATGAAGACTAGGGTTTAGGATTACTTATTCTCTATAAATAGGAGTCTCCATTTTGTAGTCTAGACACTCTTTGACTCTCAATAAGATTATATTCTTTCTCTCTTGTCTATCTCTTCTTACTTTATATTCAAGTTCATAACACGTGATCAGCACGACTTTACCAACCGAGCTAATGTGATTTGAGACTCTTCGTAATTTTTATTTTATTGTTCTGTAGAGGTAAGTAATTTTTGAGATAAGATCTATTTTTTTATGAATTTTTTAATCATTTATATTATATTATAATATAATTGATTAATTTATCTCTCCTTAAAAATATATTCCAAAAGAGTAAAGATTCATCAAAATCATATACATCTTCAAATATAATTTTGAAAGAGAAGATTCAACTTGAAATCGTACAAGTTTGCATCAAGAAAGCAATTACAATCGTTTAAAAAAAATGACGAGAATAAGCAACTAAATGTTTGCTTCAATTTATATAGTTATGATTGCTTAAAAGCAATATGAAATTCGTCTTATTTTTGAAAAAAAGACTTTCGAGTTGTTCATAAAAAGAAATAGTTCAATGAACTTATCAAGAAAAAAATTGACTATTGAAAAACAAACGTTGAAACTAGTAAAAAGTATCCAACTTGATAATGATTCATGGGTGAAATTATTCAAGCCTACTGGTTACAAAAGTATGATTCATGAAAATGAGTGTAACGAAATAAAATTTCGTCCCTATTTTGAGTAATATTATTGACATATATCTTGATTCTGAAATCAAGTAAAAAAAAAGGTATATGCAAAACTTATATATGTATTTTATGCAATATATCTTCTGATATATCATAGCCTATGAAATATTTTATATAAATGGCATATAATCATATGTATTTTATGCAAATTTTATTTGATAAAAGATAACTTATTAAAAGGAAAAAAATTATATATAAAATATACATAAGTGTATATATTTATGCAGATTTTCTTTGATATTGCATTGAAATATAAATTATTTAGGGCATATACATATATGGTATATGTATCTTATGTGAATATTTTTTTAATATTACACTGCCAATCAAATGATGAAATAAAGGTAAACCTTTAGCTATTTTTTTTATCAATTTATAATTGACTGAGAAAAGAGTTTTTATTCTTGTTATTAAACCTTTTATAGCCAAGAAAAAATACATTTAGTAATTTGCTCGATATTTCTATTTTGTGTCATTCATCTCAAAATTTAGACACGATTTTATCTGGGTTCTGTCCCCCTTATCAAGAGATTAATTTTTAAATATCACTCTTTGATGAAAAATTATCAATATGACCAAGTGGCCCAAATTCTCATATGAAATGATTGACATATATAAATATGAATATAAACACGATTGTCACCACATATTAGTGTGATATTGGTTATAAATTATCCAATGAGTATAAAAATATATGTGCGTTGAACGATACTAAGATTTAATTTTAAGTGAATTTTGATACTTTGGCTATATTTTATAAAAATATTACTCGAATATCTCTCAATATATGAAGTCAATTGATAAATTCGGGGAAGATGTGTATGATCTAACATAATATGTATTTCTCACATGTAGAGAATCGCTAGACAATCAATTACGAATTTATCATTTATGACTTACATACTTACAATTTTATATAATTGTAACATAATGAAAGAAGTCCAACTAATAAATCTTGAATACCCTCATTGGTCAAAGACTAATAGTATTACATTTGTGTATTTATTTCTTGTGATATATACTATAATATAAGTGTTCTATTGCAATACAAAAAGATAAATTATGAGTAAATATGCAATATATTGTTGATCCCCAATAATTTATATGCAACTTAGAGTTGCAAACTTGGAGAAAGTTATTAAACTGAAATATTTATAAACAAAAATACTCATGACAAGGGGGATAGCTGAATATTATTTATAAAATGCATCATAATCCTCACTAATAAACTATGAGCTCAATGTTAATAAACGATGCATTCAATTCATAAAGTGACTGAGTCACATTATCAGCTGTAAATGCTCCCGCTCCTATCAATTTCTTTTGAAATAAATCTATTGCAACGCATATAGCATGGTCGACCTTTTTTATTCCAAATTTATAGAGTTGAGCAGTATGAGCAAGTTAGCACTTCTACAAGCTTACCATCATATTTATACTATGATGAAATAAAGTAGATAATATAACTGGGGGAAAAAATATAATACTCCTTCAGAGCATCAGGTACCAAAACATTTTCTTCTTATTTAGAGATTTAGATTTAAGAACTCTATCAGTTATACTACTACTACTGAAATATGGAATCGAATCATGATCAAATAATATGCGCAAAATCATATAAAAGCGAGGATCTTGAATTAAAATTCATTCAAAATGTCGACACGAAATAAGAAAATTTTGGCCAAATATAAAAAGACGCTTCAGGCAGATTCATACCCATATGGTAAATATGAACGTATGATCTTTTATAGCCTGAAATTTTACAAAGGACTTCATGTGCGTCTAAGGTAAACAAATTTATCGATATATCTTATGATATACAAACATTCATATGAAAGTCCTTAAAGGACCAAAAGCGCTTAAGTATAAATCCCGGGATATATAAATTAGAGTGTCATTATTTGTTAATTGTCGTATATGTTGTCATGTAACGTGTCATGTATATCTGTGTGTTATTTTATACGTAGAATATGTGTTTATATGTGATTATGTGCATGAACATTTTTACTATTATCTGCACATAATTGATTCCTGAATTTCATATCTATATTATTAGATTTGTATCGTTTCATCTGTCTATATATTGCTTAATTTGAAATATGATGATGTTTGAGATTATAAAGATCAAGATCAGATTCCAAAATGAAGATGGTCATCGATATGCTCACATGAGGGGGAGATAAAAACGCGTTGCACTCTTTTTCCCTTCATCAAGATTTTTCCCACAGGGTTTTTTGAGAAGGTTTTTAACGAGGCAAATTCGAAGCGTAAGGATATCGTACTCTTTTTCCTTCACTGGATTTTGTCCCAACGGGTTTTTCCTGGAAGGTTTTAACAAGGCATATTCTTAGGGACTGAATATCCAAGGGGGAGTGTTATAAACTCATATGTGGATATTCAGCCCAGTCCATTGACTTGCAGCCTAGCCCATGAAGACTAGGGTTTAGGATTACCTATTCTCTATAAATAGGAGTCTCCACTTTGTAATCTGGACACTCTTTGACTCTCAATAAGATTATATTCTTTCTCTCTTGTCTATCTCTTCTTACTTTATATTCAAGTTCATAACAATTTTGTATTTTTTATTAAATTTGAGATACATAGGTTGTTTTTCAGTATTGTATTGATATTTATTACATTAAATTACTTACTTAGTTATTAGTTTATTGAGTAACTATATATAAATGTTTTAGAAATTACGGTTTCGAGTACTTGTAATGGTGAATTAGATTTTAATGTTAAAAAATATATGCTTTAAATATTTTATTTAACAGTATATAGAATTATTTGCGATTTTTAGTTATATAGGGTTTTTTTATTTTATTTTTATAAATATAAGGACTAAAGTGTATTTTTCTTTTATAAATTTAAGGATTGAATTGCAATTTTTAAAAATACAGGATTAAAAAGTAATTTATAAAAATATAAGTACGAAAATGTAAATTTATTAAATTATAAATATTAATTTGTACTAGGGGAAACTCTAAAAAAACAGCTAAACCCAAATATGCTCCTCCTTCTCTCTACTTTCTCTCACTAGGGTTTGTAACTTTTGGAGTAACTTTGACCATGCTTTGACTTTTGACTTCCGTTGACCAAGACCTCTCACCGATGGCTATCCGACTCAATGGTCGGAGATTGACCGGTGGTTGACCGTGGGATTTGACCGGAAAATTTGTCTTGCTTTTCTTCTTATTTTTCATTTTAGAATTAATTGTTGAAGTGGATTTCCATTTTAATTTTAGAATTAATTGCTACTGAATGAATAGTGAGTTGGAGCTGCTTTTCAGGTTTTGTCGGCCATTAAAAGGGAGAGTAACACACGCGCCTTTGGATTGGAAGCTGGGATATGCAGATTTGTTTTGCACTGAAAATGGAAAGGATTTGGTGTGAGGATAAGGTGTTTGATAAAAATGCTAAGAAGGAGACTGAGGTGAATATTGGAGAATTGATGGACCAGAGCACAACTAACTCTGGTGGATGTATCATGATTGATCCTGCTACTGAGCGTACAGTAGTAAAGAGCAAGAACGGCCGAGATGAGGCCCTATCTGAGGGTGAGGCTCTGAGGGTTCTCAAGAGATCTGGTCTTGATATAGGCCATAAAAAGAGTAACTCCATTGATGGGATATGAGAAACTTATCTACCCGATGAAAGTGCTCTCTTAGGAGAGGCTAGTGCTCTGAATTAGGAAATTAAGGCAAATAATGTTGAAAAAAGAAATGAAACAAAAGGCGTGTAGACTGAATTGTTTAACAAGAATGTTGATACGGATCTTAAGCTGAAATTTTTCCCTCCTGGACTTGTTGATGAGGAATTCATAGTGAAACCTCGCAGGAATATTGTCAAGGAAGAAGTGCAAGTGTGGAACAATTGCTTAGTTGAGCAATTTTTTGGTGAGGCTTCTGCCTATCACATGGTCTGGAGTATGGTTAATGCTCAATGGAAGAATAGTGGTCCTATTGAGATAAAGTCTACTGACATGGATGTTTATCTCTTCAATTTTCAGAATGAGCAAGTATGCAACAAAATTCTTGAACAGGTGTGGCATGTTGGTGGAAAAATCATGATATTAAGAAGGTGGTGATCAAATATGAAGTTTGAGAAAATGAACATGTCTAAAGCCCCTCTCTGGGAAAAATTGAGGAAAGTTCCTTTATAATTGTGGACTAATAATGGTCTAAGTTATATATGTAGCGCTCTTGGTATACCATTTCAAATTTACCCTATAATTAAATCAAGAAACAGACTGAGTTTTGCGAGAGCTTGTGTGGAGTAGATATGACTGAAGCGCTTGTTAAAAAAGTTAAAATTTATCTTGAAGAGGATAGAATGCATGAGGTGGATGTGTAATGAGTGGATCTTTCCAAGATGTTCTAATTGTAAGGTTCTTGGGCATAATGTGGCTAACTGCGACAAAATTAGGAAGGAAACTATGAAAGATAAACCCAAGATTCAACCTCAACCTAAAGCTTATGTGAAGAATGAAGACTGGAGGGTTGTGCAGAAGAAAAGGAAGGACAATGAAGTTCCTAGTCCTAAAGCAAATAACACAACAAAAAATCCAACTAAAAGTGTGGCAAGTACTAGTGCAAAAAATAGAGATAAATCTCCTACAATCCCAAAGAGTAGAAATAAAAATTCATATCAAAATTCCAATCTCTTTGTTGGTAGCTTGAATAATTTTTTTGGTGCTTTGAACAGGGCTAATGAAAACCTTGAATATGCTTTAAATTCGTTTATGGGAAATACCCATAGGGAAAGTAAACCTCCTAATCCAAATGATTGTAAGTTCTTGGAATGTTAGATGCTTAAATATGAGCCTCAAACAAAAAGAAGTTGTTCATGTTATTCAAGATAAAAGAGTTGATCTTGTTGGTTTATTGGAAACTAAAATGACTCTACAAAGTTATAATAAATTCAACATTACTTACCTTACCAATTGGGGATCTATTACCAACCATGACAAAGATGAAAGAGGTTGGATATGTATCAAGTGGAACAAGAACACTACTGGTGTTAATTTCCTTGATTCTACTAGCGAATCTTTGCTCATTGAGGTACATGATATACATAATAAAATATTATTCAATTGTATAATGGTTTATGCAGAAAATGATGATGACAAAAGACTTGCTCTTTGGAGTACTCTCAATGATTGGATGACTACAATTGATGCCACTCCTTGTATTTGGTGTGGCGACTTCAATGAAATCACTAAGGTTGAGGAAAGAATGGGATGTACCAGTTTACAAAGAAGCTTTGAAGATTTTGAGGAATGTATTAAAGACAATGGTATGGTGTAACATCCTAGTCAAGGGTGTTTTTACACTTAGACTAACGATAGAAAAAATGGGTTTATATCTAGTAAAATTGACAAGATCTTTATCAATGATTCTTGGTTCACTATATACGAATCTCACTTATGTGTGGAGCTTCCTGGAATTTTTGATCATTCAAATCTTATACTTACTATTCAGGGAAGTACTAAAAACAATCTTTCATCTTTTAAATTCTTTAATATTTGGACTACAAATTATCAATTCTTACATGTGATTGATAAGGCTAGGAATACTAAATTTAGAGCAATGTGAGATAGTTTTGTGATTTGTTGTGTAGCTCACTGAACATAGAGGGCCTGAGAATTAAAATACCAAGCTAAGGAGTCATGAAGTTAGGAAAACACCCAATATGAGTGGAAAGCAGATTTAGATAAGACAAGGAGTCAAAAAGATCAGTGGAAGGCAAAACAACAAATATGGAAATACGGATTCGTCAACTTGCAAAAATAACAAAAAATAACTGGTAGTGAATTTGATAATGATGTTTTTGCTCAATGTATATTTTAGAGTTTAGTACGCGTGAGAAGAAACAACGATCAATTCTGACCTGAGACAAGGAAGTTATGGAAGTTTTGGAAAACTTACTTGAGTAATCCAGATTTAACAAAGAAGTTAGGGGGTCACTTTTGACTTATTTTTTGAGTCCATGACTCAAGTCCTCGAAATTCCTGATATATATTAGTTGTTTTGGTAGCTTTTTATACACACCTCATTACACTTTTATAAGTATTTACTTGTGAAGCAAGGAGAGTAAAGTAAAAACTATATCTTTTGTAATTCTTTTTCTTTTAAACTTCATATTATCTCTTTAATTATTGTTTTTCATTATGCAAACATCAATAAAAACATCTTTTGACCTAATATTGCACATTTATAAACCATATATATGATTTATGAAATTTGGGATTACATGCTAAATTAAATTGATTGTGGATTGCTTATTTATTATAATTCTTATAATTTAAGATTTTTTTTATTTTGATCACATATTGAGTTGTATTGTGGATTAAACTACGTCTGCGAGAGGGGTTTAATCTTTGAAAGCTAATATTATAATTGTTTAGTTGAATTTTAGAATCATAAGATCTAAACTAACTGGATTATAGGGCTAGAATTTAGGTCTTCGATAATTATATAGGATTCTCTAAGAAGAGGGTATAAGGATTAATTAACAGCCCCTCTACTTATTCGGGAGGAATTTATGATGAGTTTAGAATCCCAGTTCCTGGCGGCTACATCGAAGTTCTTCTTTTGTTTCTTTTTTGCACACTTATAGGTATAATATATCTTTGTAATAATTGATAGGAAAGACCCTTGGGTTGTGATATACGTTGTACTTTTACTTTTATTTATGAATATGGAAGCGATTCTTCTTTTTTCCACTTCTTATTTTTGTTTATTATCTTTTACCGAGGATTAACTTGGATACTTTTGACTTGCAATGACTCTATCTATCAAGAATTTCTTGTTAATACGTTCTAACCCAAACATAACCGAGGACTTACTTCCTCGGGTACCCCTTTACTGCCCGGCCTTGCGTCCCCGAAGGCTATTTAGAACTTTTCCATTGAGTTCAGTAGAAAAATTCTTAGCACATATATGTAATGCCTTACCATAAATTGCAATCCGGAAAAAGATGGGAGTTGTTTCTGTCTTATTGCCCTTTATATGTTAAACCACAAGGTTTTCCTCTTGGCAATGTGACACCTGCCTCTTCGGGCTTTTAGACTTTTATTGTAATCTCCCTTTTTTCTTGTTATGTTTTTCATGTCCGACCATTGTATGCCCGAGTCAGGCTATATCTTTTTCATGCCTTTCTTTTGTTGATATGTAGTAGGCTCGGATTTCCTTTATCCAGACGCACTTGGAGGCGTCTTTGCAACTTTGGAGTATGTATTGGCTCATGGTCTTATAAGGACATAGATTCGAGGAATCTATCTTATGCCTCAGACTTGTCTTTAGTTAAGGATATCCATTGTTTTGAAAATTTGTTCATGGAAACTTTTTTTTCATGGCTTAGGTTGCCCTCAATTATGTAATTCTTTCTATAATTCTGTAATAAATTTGTTAATTATAGATTTCTTCTTTTCTTCTCCTCTACAACTATTTTCTTATTATATTTCTTGACACATTTTGTTTGTTTATTTTATGCCTTATATCTTTTTGCCTCGAGAAAAATAATAAACATATCGGATGTCTACTATAGGTCTTATCAAAATTTCTTAGCTTGCTTTAAGGTTTTCATATAATAATCACGGAGTTTGAATTTACATTCTCGATAAACTTTTACTCACCCCGTCCACTGACTTCCTAATCGAGGGGATCTTACTCACTCTTTTTTCCAATGCTTTGTGGGTCTTTGATTTTTCTCCCTGATGCCTTCATCGAAATCTGTCTTTTGCTCGACAAAATAATAGTTGGTCTTTATTTTTATTTGCCAAGACTTTACTGGTTTTTAAATTAAAGTGTGGTTCATCATTAGACCTCATTATGCCAATTTCAATAGTACTGATCTCTTTCCCGACGATACAATCATCTCTTTCCCGACGATACAATCAGGTCTTCTTAATAGCAATACAATTCGTCTTATGCCGAAGCTATGACAAATTTTTCTCTCTCCAATAATACAATTGTATGTTTTGCCGAAGATACGTCAGACTTTTATCGCCAACAATACAGTTGAATTTTTTCAAAGCTACGTCAAAATTTTCTTACCAACAATACAGTTGGAATTTTTTGTCGAAGCTACATCGACCTTTTTTCCCCCAACAATACAATTAAAGTTTTTTTCCAAAGTTATGTCATACTTACAAGTCTCTTTGATTTCTGAGACAATGTCGGTCTTATGAAGAATTCTAATTTCCAAGGCTATGTCGGTCTTACGATTTATTTGATAGCCGAGGCTTTTTTGGACTTACAAAGTGTTCTAATTGTCGAGGCTACGTCAATCATAGAATTTCCTTGATTAACTCAATTCCAAATAGCGAGTTGTTTCTTCTCACATGATATACACTCAAGGGCTAATTGAGCTCAAATTTTATAATTAAATACTTCACCAATTATGATTTATGCGCTTTGAAAGTTGATGGAAACATTCTGTCGGTGATGTCTCCCTTTTTGTTCTAAATATTAGCCCTTAGGAGAAATCATTTTAGGTGAATATTTGACTTATTGGTAGACTTTTAGGCTTAATTCGTTATATTGCATTTCTCCCCTTGAATTTACGATATTTCGTTTTTAGAGTTTTTGTACGTTAATCTGCTTGTTTTTAGTGAAATGTTCTTAGGTCCATGGATGCTAAAGAGCACCAAGACAAGGAGGGGAAGCGGAAATTAAATTCTTAGATTGTGCGTAGAAGTCAAAGGAGAGAAAAGATGATCCAAAGAATTAACTAGAGGAGAGTGAAATCTGAAAGGCTGTTACAAATCGCTGTTTTTTAGCAACTTAGCCACTGATTAAGCCTTAAAGTCGTAAAATAAGTAAGTTGCATTTGTGAGTTAGGAAGATTTTGCGACTGGAATGAAGTGATTTGGAGTTGAGAAGCAAAAGTTACAGCTGTTTTACTAACAGATGTACATCAGTTACGGGATTTCAATTTAGGATTGGGCTTTTATTTCATTTAATCTATTTCCTTTAAGTAAAAATCCCAATCCGAATTCTCTACTATATAGAGGCCTTTAGACTTAATTTTTCACAGACAACTCATTACACAAGTCAGTATACGCTAGAAAAAAAAAGTCAGAGCAAAAAGGAGAGAAGAAGCTGAAGCTGGAGAGTCAATTCTCTTCCATCAACAGTCAAAATCAATCCTTTAGTTAGGTTCTTCATTTTATTTTTGTAATTGACTATGAGTTCTTCTAATTTTATTTCATTTTTTAATTCCGTTATGAGCTAAACATATTAGTGCTTGAGAATCGCAATAATGGGTTGAACCATAATTTGTTTAATTAATGTTTTGAATTTGGGATTGAAAGATTTAATTCGTATTGGGTAATTTTGTATTGACTATTATCGTGAATTTATTTATTGTCTTTAAAGTCATGAATCAAAAATAGGATATAATAATTAGTCTATTCACTTAAGTAGCAAAGTGATCACCTTGACGGGAGGTTTAAATTACGGGCATAGGTAATAGACGCGAGGTATTCGTCATTATCCCGACGGGCTTGACTATACTTGCAGCCAATTGGATAAAAAGACTTAAACATTTGAAGGTAGCTTATAATCACCATAACGGGGTTCGTAATACCCTAGGATAGCTCCTAATTCCACCCTGGCGGGGGTTAGGAGATACTAGAATCCCAACTATTACAAAATACCAATTCAACTCTTAAACATAAGTATTGATTGAATATATATAGGTGAACCCTTGTTTATATTCTTTTCAGTTATTTAATTTAGTGCTTTAATTATTTGTGTCTTAATTCCATAAACAAAACCCAACAAATATTTAATCATTTATTTTCTTGTCATAAAAATTATCTTCACTTATTGCATAACATCATAAGTCATATTTATCCGTCCTTGAGATCGAAAACCCGTTTATCAGATATTACTTGGACGACCAGTACACTTACGGTCTGTGTCCCTCCTTTTAGGGGTGTGATTATATCGCACACCTAAAGACACGAAGTTGCCAGGGACAGTAGAATGTGACCACGGTGTTATCCATAAGTGATTTAATTGTAATTTTTTTCTGTTTTACGCTTTTTCTTTGTTTTGTTCCTTCTCAGGTTTTACAGGTTTGGTGAGTTCTCTCAAATCTTGAGAGGTTAATTCGAGCTAATAAAAGAGGGAAACGGAAGCAAGAGAAAAAGCAGCGAGAGAAAGAGCAATGGAAAATTTGAATATTCATAATGCTCAAGATCCCGGTATTGAGTTGGACGCAGATGGCAACCCGAGAGTGCCAATAGTTGTGCAAGACCCACCGGTGGGAAATCTAAACGCTCAAATTCATATTCCTCTGGTTGGTCAACAACTTAATAACAATGGTGCTAGAATCCAATAGGAAGACGCACCAAGGTTTGTCTAACCTAATGAATACATACCATTTCATTTGCCACCATTAGGACTCTGTCCACCCGCAATTCAAGGAATCCGATTCAGACCAAACGCGGGTATGATTAATCAGTTTATCAATATTGGACAGTATAATGGTGTGACACGTGAAGATCCTATTCGAGCCATGTACAAATTTATGCAAATCTGTGATGCATATATCACTCCTGGAGTAACCCAAGAACAAATGTACTTTCATATGATTTCATTCTACCTCACCGGAGGAGCTAGTGAATGGTATGACTAGCAACAACACGATGATATCTTAACTTGAGATCAAATTCAGAGTGCGTTCTTCGCCATGTATTATCCTCAGAGTGTTAGACTTAGTGGACAACTTGATGTAGCAAGTTTCCACCAAGAACAGGGAGAAGTTGTAGGAGTTGCTTGGACTCATTTCCAATATTTATTACGAAAATTCCCATTACATGGGTACTCAATTGAATTACAGCTTGGAATATTTTATTGTAGTCTAGATGAAGCCTCCAAAAAGAAAGTAGATACTATGTGTCAGGGTGGTCTCATTATGGTCACTATTAATCAAGATTTGGATATTACAGATAGAATTGTGAAGAATGAGATGAGTTGGAAACAATCAAGATCACTAGTTTGAGTTTCAGAAAAAGGTACTTTGAACGTAGACACAGAAACAGCCTTGAACGCTAAGATTGCCGCACTTTATAATAAGGTAAAGCGGTTATTAGTGTCTAATAAGCTAGCTATTGTGAATGTGGTACAAGAACCAGAGATATGTCCTAGTTGTGGAGCAGTTGATCATAGTTGGGAAGAATGTTCTAATAACCCTGAATCCGTGTGTTTCGTTAACAATCGATGTAATAATTATTCAAATGGTCAAGGGTATGGTAATCAGTATAAGAATCATCTAGGCTTCCAATATTCGAATCCACAAGGGGCTGCTAATCTAGAAAATTATCAACCAAGGCCCCAAGGAAACATTTATCAATTCAAGCCACAAAACCAATACTAAGGAAGTCAACCAAATACTAATCATGAAGCTTATTCCGATGCGTTAGCTCAGAAAGCACTTCATTCTCGCCCTCAAGAAGGTGCGCTCACCGCAGCTGATTTAGCCCTTACCTTGATGCAATACATGGTAGCTTTTGGAAGTAAGACAACCCAAATTGAAGACCAGTTATTTAAATTCATGGCCACTCAGCAGTTAAGGAGAATAAAATTGAAGAAACATTAAACTCACATTTTGCTTCGTTGAAAATTTTAGAGACTCAAATATCAAAGATCACTAGTAGCCTAAATGTTCGATACTCAAATAAGATCGCTACTATCAAAGATCACATTCCGCTCTAAAACATATAATACTCCAAGATAAGCCACTAACTCAAAACATATCATATAGAAGGGATATTTCCCATATATAAGCACCAAATCCATATTAAACGATGTCTCAAGAGTACATTAATCTATCACAAAAGGTAAGACATCACATTTTTACACCGTCTGGTTCAACCGAAAGAAAAAATAGAAGAATTAATTCACGACCAAATCCAAAAAGGCTACTAGACACAAATAACAAAAAATCTAAACAGTTCCTTCTTCATGTACCAGTCTCTCTGAGCACCCTCCATGTCAAAATATTTCATAGGGTCAGAGGGATCTTGGAAGTTTTAACAACAATGGACACATCCCTATCTTGGACCTTCTGAAAGCAATCCATCCACATCTAGCTTATATACACGAACATACATACTTCATCAAAGACTTTTCAAACATCATCGATGACTAAAACTTTTCAACAACCTTAGACTTGGCTTCTTGAAGTACCTGAGAATGGATAATCACTTTTTTCTACAACATGACCACTCCTCTTGCAACATATATACTTTGTACTCGGGTTCCTTCTTAAACTCATCACTTTCATGAATCTGGGTCATTAAAGAAGCCTTTTCTTCATCGAATTGATAACAGGTCCATTGTGGACTTATTTAAATCTATGAGCATGCTCAAGTCATTGTTGAGCTTACACCTCTCAAAACAAAGTTTTTTAATAGTATGAACCATCATATTGACATAAATCTGAAGCAACAAGATACTATCCCTTATAAACTGGATATAATCTTCAGTAGAGTCACATCGACAACGAGGGTCTGTAGGCTTGAAGTCATGCTCATCACCACGATTTTTCTGGGAAAGAGGAAGTTTAAGATATAAGTCACCAAAATTATGAAGACATTTTCCACCTAGACTCTGACCCTTATTCTCCCAAATAGATAGAGACAAATCCCTAGTAAGTCTCTTTCATTTTTTTTTGCAAAAGAGGTATTGAATCATCCTTCTCTTTTCTATCACTATAAATCGTGATCAGTAATTGTGATACATAATCGAGTCCTACGTGATCACGATCCGTAGGGTCAGATAGTCGTTAAGATAATCTTTCTATTACCTCCAATAATGCCATGAGCATCAGTTTCAACCTTTATTTTACCTTTGGACTGTTATGAGCCTGCCCTTCAACACCTACAAACACCTTGTTTAGAAATTGTTCACCATCCAGCTGCTTTGTAAAAATAGGCCAATATTAGAAAACAAAATATCCTCAAAAAGTAAAATAACAACCTTTATTTGAAAAATTAGCCTTTTGCAATTACAAAATAACCCTCATTCGAGACAGCGATGAATGATTAATCTAATATGAAGTTATTTTATAATGAGGATATAACCTTGACTCTGTAATGGTTTTGTTACAAAAAATCTTGAATAGAGTAACGATGTCAGGAATGTTTAAAATATTCTATGGTAATATTATTCATTGCATAAAATATGTCCATGTCATATATCTCAGGAGAGAACTCGCTCCAAATAGGTCGGATTGAACATTGCGGAAGCAGTCTAACAAAGAAAAATATATCAACCATCTAGAATGGCTACTACTAGGACTATTGTAGGAGATTGATATATAAGTATGATCTTTTTTATGAGGATAAAAAGTATACCATCCACTTTGAATTTTAGTTCATCCAGAAAGACTCAAAGAATCGTTAGTAAAAAAAAGATGAGTTTTTCACTGTTTTATACTCCCTCCGTTTCGAAATGTTTGTCCACTTACTAAAAATATAGTTTTAAAATGCTTGTCCACTTAGAATATCAAGACATTCTTTCTTTCTTTTTTCCCACTATTACTCCTATTAAACAATTAAAATTTATGTTTCCAAATACATTTAAGATATCAAGACACTTTATGAAAGGTACTTTTGTAATAGGGAGTATAATAATTACATTTATTAATTTGTGTGAAAAGCAAAGTAGACAAAAATTTTGAAACAGAGGAAACACAAAACACGCAAAAGATTGACCAAAGGAGTACATTTTTAATCCTTGCATCAAATAGCATAAAGGATGCTATCCTACCCCCAAGAATTGGGATATAGATGGTTAAGAATCAAAGGATAAGTTTTCAAGAGGTCATGTATAAAATGGCCAAAGAGATAGCTCATCTTCATATCAAAACAACAATAGCATTGTGAAAGTAATAAAAAAATTCAGTGGATTAGAAGATTATCCAATAAGATTATGGATTAGATAGTGAAGCAGGATATACATCCTATGTCGATTTGGTTCTAAATTATTTCTTTAAGTATTATTATGTTTAACAATTTTTATTTTTTTTTGGTACGTGGATGATCCGAAACAGCTCGCGCGTACCACGACGAATCCCACAGAAATGTACACGACTTCCAGTTATATTTTCAGGTAACATTTTATTTACTAATTTAGCTCTCTTCATAGGTTTGGTAATCATATTTTTTTATTATATGGCACATTTTATTAAAAAAATGCAACGCAACTTTAATAAAAAGGAAAAACCGTAAGCAATTATTAACTGCTTGATATAGTCCGGAACAAGCACAGTTCAGTAGACCCAATCTTTGTCCTAGATAGCAAGCCCGGGTTCCTCTTTTTCAGAATGCTAAGCTACTTTGATATCGATTCTCGAGTAATGAATTCTTTTTCAGTTCTAGGCAACAACGTAGATTGTGTACATGGATGCAATTATCAATCCCCTATATAGACTTTCAATAATGTGGCAACCAACAGCCTGTATATATAAAGATTTGCTTAAAATGGCAAGACAATAGTTGCTGAAGAGCGATATAACTCTAACTTCTCATATCTCCACATTGATAGTTATAATATCTCCATCAAGGACTTCGATTTTGTTCATCCAAATTGATGATAAAACCAGCATAATATGATCAGGGTACTTCATTCCGGCCCGGCCTAGTTATAAGGCCGGAAACCGAACAGTTCAGGCTTAATTTTTTTGTCAATTTTTGGACCCAAAATTTAAAAATATTGGTGAATATATATTTTATATAGATAGATGGAATGTGGGAAGTGTTATTTGGCTAAGTAAGGTTGTGAGAAGTTGTTTAAATCATATTGGATCTTGTAACAAAGCTATCGTTAGAAAAGTCGCACGTGACTTAATCTTGTCTCTTGATTGTGTGGTGTTTCTACGGTCTGGATTTGCTAAATGCTATGTCTCATATAAGTAGATTATCTTTACTTCTTTATCTACATTATTCATTCTCCTCTTTCACCAATCTCTTCTCTCAAAACCATACAAAAGAACCTTTCGATTTTTTATAACTTCTTATATAACCGTTGATAGAATCAGTGTATAGCTAACAAATCTATAATAGTTTGAACCATTTTGATTCATTATATAGTATTTCAATGTTGGGTTGTAGGTTAGGTTAGATTTGTGGTACATTGGTGATATCTTATACTTTAAGTGATTTTGTAAAGATTGAGGGTTGTGTTGTAACATGCAATCTGAAGTATTTAGTGATCGAGATACTTTCATCGAAATTCAACGTGAATTCGCGCTTTGATGAATCACGGTAAATAGTTTGGTGTTCTTTACTTTTCGCACATTACATTCGGTTGAATGTTTTCTACGATAACTTAATCTCATCTATTATTGAATCTTTGGTAAACGAATTTACAGTAGTGGTAACAGAGCATGTTTATTCTATTTAGTTTGAGATTTTTAAAACTATAAAGGTTTTTTTATTGTCTCATCTGATAGATCTTTAAACGTTCTTGAAGGATTCAATTTTTCTAGAATTTTTTTATTTTATTAGGGTTTCGTGATTGAAAAGATTAATAACTTGGAGACTTAGTGTTTTTTAATACATTAACGGTTGTACAAACTTATGACTTTAAAATGTTTAGTTGCTTTGAAGTTCTTGACTTCCTAGTTAGTACTTATTATATTCAATTATTTTGATAGTACTAACCTGGTGGTAACCACTCTTATTGAGATGTCTGTTATGATGGAAACATGGACTTTGTTGTGTGGCAGAAAAAGATGAAGGCATTGTTATCTCATCATAAGGTAGAATGTGTACTTATTTAGGATATTCAACTGTGGCGTAAAGATTTCCTAGATCATGAGGATTCAATTAGAATGGAAGTTTATAACTTATTGTTCTTGAACCTATATGATTCTTGACCAGACAAGTTGATGGTCTCTTAATTTGTGGGGTAAACTTGAATCTCTATATGCTACTATATATGTGCCTAATCTTTGTTTTTTGAAAGTTTCTTTGTCTAACTATTAGATGGATATTGCTAAGTCTATAGATTATAACTTGGATGAATTTATTAAAATGTGTCTTGTATTAAAGGATATTTTAATGACTTTAGATGATACTAGCAAATGAATGATCCTTCTAAACTCTATACATGATTCATATCAAGTTGTTAAAGATGTGTTTCAATATGTTACTATTGTCCCTAGTTTTGATCAAGTTGAATCTGCTTTGTAATCTAGAGAAGATGAACTGGAATATTTTAGAAGAACTGGTGCTAATATGTTTGTAAAACAAGGTACAAATGTTGTCTTGATTAATGTCCCTTCTAAGGCTAAAAAGAAGTTGAAAACACTAAGTCTAAAGAATCCAGAAATTGCTTTCATTGTATTTGTGTTTTGTTTTTTTGAAAAAGAAATATTTTAAACGGAAAAACAAGATGAGTACTAGTAATAATATGTCTAATATAACATGTATGCATAGAAATGATGATGATGTATCTGAGGTAACAGATGTCACTAGTGTGTCTAGTCAAACTAATTGGATACTTTACTTTGGCTGAAACTTTCACATCCCAGAGTCAAACTATTTCATGATATTGTTGAGACATATAATGAAACTATATACAAGGGTAATGATCAGACTTGTGAGATTAAGGGTGTTGGAAAGGTATGTATGATCAAAATGAATAATGGGAAAAAGGTTATACTAACTAATGTGAGATATTTACCTGATTCGAAAAGGAATTTAATTTCCTTATGGGCCCTAGATGATAAGGGGGTGTTTTTGAGGTCTCAAAGGGATGTATGCTTTATAAAGATGCAAAACTTTTGTTTACAGGCACTAAGCATATTTGGATATATGTGTTAAATGGTTGTCATTTATCTACTTTTGTGAATAATGTTACTAACAATACACAACAGATTGTCACTAATAAGTGGCACCTTAGGCTTGGGCATATGAGTCAACAAGGATTTATTTTTCTGAGCAAACAATGTATTTCGGGTAAGAATGGTATTTGTGATATTTATTTTTGTGAAACATATGTACGTGCTAAGCAAAACATGCTAACATTCAAAGGTTGAGACTCATAAGTCAAAATCTTGTCTTAGATATGTGCATGTTTATTTGTGAGGGCTCGAGGTATGAGTTCATGGTAATTTTGAATATTTTTTGTCTATAGTGGATTATTTTAGTAGAAGAGTTTGGACATTTTTACTCAAAACTAAAGATGAAATTTGTATAAAATCAAGGAATGGAAATATTTAGAGGAAAAAAATAGGCTTAACTTTAAAAGTCCTTAAACTGATAATGGTTTAGAATTTTGTAATGAAGTGTTTCATTCTTACTGTAAGCTTAATGATATCCTTAGATATAGAGCTGTTAGGCACACTCCTCGGTAGAATGGTGTAGCTGAACGAATGAACATGACTTTACTAAAAAGTTAGGTGTATGTTATTTACCTTTGGGTTATTTAAGGGTTTCTGAGGTGAGGCTTTGAACACTACATCTTACCTGATTAATAGGAGTCATAATAGGTGTATTGACTTTAAGTATCCTATGAAAATATGGAAGGGCTAGAAGCTTGACCTATCCTATCACAAAAGTTTTGGATATGCAGATTATGCCCAGACTAAAGATGGTAAATTTGACCCTAGATTACTTAAATGTATTATAATTGGCTATCAACAACAACATGGTTTGAAGTGTTATAGATTGTGGGAAAAATATTCTAGAGGAATTAAAATTATTGTTAGCGTAAATGTTGTTTTTTATGAACTAACATTTCCTTGAAAGAATGTCCCTAATGCATGTCATGATTCTTTTGATGAACCATGAAGTGAAACTCAATTTGTGGCAATTTTGATTGAGATGGAGCTTCAAGCAGAAGAAGTAAACCCAGCTGGATACCATCAACATGATCATACATAGGATAATGAAACCCAGTTGGAGACCATCAACTTGATCATACACAAGATAATGATGAAGGTAATCAACTTGAACCTGATGGAGATACAAATGACCAGTCATAACCTGATGGAAAGTCAAATTATCAGTTTTATGACTTATAACTAAGGTAGTTTCAAGGTTACTAACTTGCCTGGTTTAGGGAAATAAGGTAAATCAGAGTCATTTCAAGGTATTCATCATATGTTGAATTGCTATACACTGCTTTAAATGCTACAATTGAGGTAAATAATGCTTAACCTACCTCATATGTTGATGCATTAGAATCTAATGAGTGTAAATTATATATTAAGGCTATGAATGATGGAATTGAATCTCTTATGCTTAATAAAGCTTGGATTCTTGTTAAGAAGCCTAGTAATAAAGAGTAGTTGAGTGTGGATATTTTTATAATCTCAATGAAGGTGTTGATGATGGTAATCCACCTAGGTCTAAGGCCAGACTAGTTTTTAAAGACTATACTCAGAGATAAGGGCTTTTCATTAATGATATATTCTACCTTGTAGTTAAATTTAAAACCATAAGAGTCGTGTTGACCCTAGCTACATGTTTTGATCTTGAAATCAAAAAATTAGATGTTAAGACTACTTTTTTATATGGTGAGTTAGAAACCTTATTTTTAAGAGACAAACTGAGGGTTTTAGTGATAAGGATCAACCTGGTCATGTATGTTTACATAAAAAGTCTCAGTATGGTTTAATGCTGTCTCCTAGATAAGGGTATAAAGGCTTGATTCATTTATGATGAAAAATTATTTTAACAAGTCTGAATCTGATTCTTGTTTCTATTTCTCTATAAAACCTAATGACAATATCTTTGTAATATTATATGGTGATGACCTTCTTCTGATAAGTAGATCTATGCGTGACATTAATATGCTGAAATGTTCTTCAAAGAAAGAATCTGATATAAAAACTTAGGTACTTCTAAAAACATTCTTGGTATGGCTATAAATAGAAACTGAGAATCTTACATGTTAAAAATTCATTAAGAACCTTTGAGGAAAGTTGTCTCAAAGTTTGGTAGTTTGAATTTCAAAATTGTATTGAATCGTTTGGTTGGTCACATTGTTTTGTCTAAATTGTAGTGCCCCAAGACTAAGTCAGAAATAGCTAAAATGAGTTATGTTCTTTATGCTAATGTGATTGGTTTTTTAATGTATGCTATGATAAGCAATAGACCAGACTTGACTTTTGTTGTTACTTTATTGAGTATGTATATGTCTAATGATGGAACTAAGCATTACAATGATTTACAGCATGTACTTTCTTATGTTAGTAGTACACTGAACATTGGTTTATGCTATGGTATCCATAATATGCCTTTTGTTTTAATTGTATATGTAGATTCTAATTTTGCATGATATAGGGTTTCCAGGAGATCCACAACTTCTTATTGCTTTACACTTGGAAATAATTGTGTTTCATGGAAATCCTAATTGCAACCCTTAGTTGCAGAATCCACAATTAAATCTAATTTTGTTGTTATAACTAATTCTGTAAAAGAAGCTAATTGGTTACATAACTTTCTTAGTGAAGCAAAAGTTGTTAAAGGGAAGGTTTTACTTTATTCTGGCAGTCAAAGTAAAAAGGAACTGAGCAAGAATCCAGTTTACTATGAGAAAACTAAACATATTGATGTGAAGTTGCATTATATTAGAGACATTATTTCTTGTAGTGGGGTTAAGTTTCTAAAAATTGCAACTAAGGATAATACAGCAGATTTTGGAACTAAAATTGTAACTAATTTCAAGTTTAAGTGTTGCTTGGACTCGTTATCTCTTGGTTGATCTTTTGAAAATATTGAGATAAGATGATGATGAGATGACAAATCATTGGAGTTATAATGAAGATGGAGGGTATTTTGGGATCTATCACTTAAATGTACTAGTAAAGAGGAAGGTCGACTGTGTATCCCTAGGTCGGTTGTAATATATCAACAATCTCAAGCTCGACAGGTTCTATCTTCGATGAATGTGTTTACATAGGCTTTGTAGATGTCACCCTTTCAACGATTTGTCTTCATAGGGATGAGTGGTGACATCAATGGAGTACTAGATGGAGAATCCACCCTACTCGCTTCTTATTTTGTCTCTTTTTCAACCAAGGTCTCAAAATTTGATTCCTCTAAACCCGACTTGGCTGAGTATCCTATGGCTGGAATATCACTTTACTAGGTTCAACTTCATCAACTAGATTCTCAACAATTACCTTATCTAATTTTAGCGTTGTTGGTTCTTCTATCGTCGAAATCTCCCGTTCACTAGGTGTAACCTATGGAAATTCAAATTCCTTCTCATTTTGAAGGCTACACTCTTCAAACGCCTCAAACTGAACATCACTATCATTTTGAATGGCATTATCATAATATTTGTACCTTGGACAATTTGCATAGATGGTCTTTGTCTAACTCAAATAAGCTAAATAAGAGAGAAATTATAGAAAACTAATGAGTGACACTAAATCACACATATTAACAAGTCTCATATAGCATAATCTACAAATTAAATCAAATATACACCTATAAAGTATAGAATCCACATAAATTAATTTCAAGATCAAAGTAGTTTTGCAACGCGTGAAGTTAAGTTCTTTATTAGTTCACAAAGGTGGATGTAGGGTGTTCCTCAACCCTCACATAGTTTCAAAGGTTCATATAACTACTCTCTATGATGCAAAATATCCTAAATTATATATTCAATAATCCTAAGGTCTTTAAGGTTGTAATGTAGACTTAGGGTAGGTGTGATACGTATATTTGGATAATTTAGAATGAGCTTTTGGCTTTCTCATCACTAGCCATCAATGAGTCTCCCTAGAGCTTGAGTGACTCTGAAAGATGTTCTCACTCAAACTGTTTGATGCACTTATTCACATCACCGATAATACAAATGAAACATTTTCTTGATCACTTAAAGAAAACCACTTTGTCGGTCTAAAATGTATATATTTTTCTTTTGTAAGTGGCAATGACTCTCCCTTTTTATTGAGAAGTCATACCATTATATTTATTTTTCTTTCTCATATACATATATACACACACACACACACACATATATATATATACACACACATATATAAATATACATACATATATATATATACATACATATATCATATCATATCATATTTTTCAATTCTTTTCTTTTTACCCCCATCAATGGGTTACAATGTATATAACAAGTGATCAAGAAGCTCAATTACAAAGCACAAAACTCAAACAATTATAATTACCATAAAACCACCATCCTAAACTCAAGCTCTATATGAGTGTGAAAGCATCGCGATTCGAGTGTGGGTCATATGGTAAAGTCCTAACAATTTAAAGGATGAGGCTTGTAATGTGGCTATATAAAAAGACTTAGAAAGGAAAAGAGGGGAGTGAGTCGGATGATATATGAATTATAATGGATAACAAGATAAAAGGCATAAGGGGCTAACAAAGAACCACCTTAATTATGTCCTATACTATACAAAATCGTTACTTTCTCACTTCTAGAACGTTCATTAAATGGTTTATCAGCTAGTTTAGATCTCACGTACTACACACCACTAATGCTCCCTAAAATCAAACTAATTTATGCGCATTACTCACTACTCTCTCCTTTACTTTTAATTTGTGTTTCATGTAAATTCTTTAAGCATATATAAGACAAGTTTATAAATCTACTATCATAAACTCATTAAAATATTGCTTGATAGTTACCTTCACTAGATTCTACACCAACATTCATACTTATTGAAAGAAATTAAAACATATAAAAGTAGGGGTGGAAACAATGGGTTTCCACCCTCAACTAAAACTTGAGTCGTGGCATCCACGACTCGAAACAGACTCAATAAAATTAAAGGCAAACACCTAATACATTAATAGATAAAGGGGTAGAGAAGAGAGAAACATACTCTCGAGGCTATTGCCTCGCGTGATCACCATCCAAGATGGGATGTGGTGGATGCTTCGTGATGTCGCATCTTATTTCCTCCAGTACCGTCATGATATGCACTTGATTAGACTTGATTAGCGCCACATCATTGGCAATGTGAGTTTGAGATAATTCAATTTGCTTAAGTTTCTCACTCACCTTCTCCTGCCAAGGAGACCTTTTCGACTGCACTCTTCTCAAAATATTCTTGATCAAATCATCATCTAATATAGAACTCAAATTGCTAACAAGTTTCTCTTTCTCCCCAATGTTCACATCCGCTTTAATCACTAGGCTAGTGATCATTGATGGGTATTTCAAGTAAAATAAATGCCTTGATTTTACTATTCGTATTACCTCATCAAATATAACTTGTTCCATATCCACTTATCCCGCTCTCATAATACAATCCAACAAGGTGGTAGAGTTTTGAAGTATATTCGCCACTCGAGTAATCCCAAGAGCCGAGGGTGCAAGGAAATGGTACCAAACTTTTGCATCAAGTTAAAGAAACTTGTAAAGTCAATATGTCTTCAACTCATATTTGCCATTGACTATTACTAACTCCTCACTAAACACATTTTCATGTAATTGGTTCTAATCGCAAGTTTCAATTTTCTTCACATCTATTTGATACTTGCATGGTCCCACCAATTTCATCATCTTGAAATGGATTCTAATTCCTTCAAATGTGAAAGGAACCAACTTACCCCAAATGGGAACTCTACCAATGCTATATCAGCTAAATAGGCCAAGATATAACTCTTACTAGCTCAATATTCAACTTCGAGCGCTCCATCATGAATGTCTTCCAACCTAATATTTCCCAACTCTCAAGAAATCTATTATACTTGTCCCTTTTCACTTCTTCGTGAAATTTCCACTCGTGTGTGGGTGTCAAAGTAGGCACAAATTCAACTGCAATAGTTTCCAGGGCCCTAGAATTACCGCTTTTGTTAGATAGAGAAATTTTGCCTTGAATAGGTTGTGGAGTCTTCTTCTTTGAAATCTCGATTGCTTGTCCTTTCACACTCGACTCCCCAACAATCGGTTTCTCTCTAGTCACATGACTCAAGTCACCCTTTTTCTTATTTGATTTACTCACATAAACCTCGGGTTGTTTTCTCCTACTCTCACCCAAATCCGTGGTTGAACTCTTCTTCATCTCTCTCACATGATCAAGTGTCTCGGTTCTTCGTGTCATCTTCCCTCACCCTCAGCTCAAAATTTTACCCAACTTGAAATTATACCTTGAATGGATGAATGAGATAATATTTAGAGGTTAAAAGGTGTAGAGAATATGTTTTGCTATGTGGGTATGAATATTAGTGGTGGGATGAAGGAATTGAAGAATTAGGAAAAATAATTTTTGAAATATTTGGGTTCGATTCTCGATTTCTTATGACGTTGGAATGATTTAGGATGGTAATTGTTGTTAGGAAATATGTATGGATGATTTAGGTGTGAAATATGGGTTATTTAGTTGTATTTTGATGGTTCGTGAAGCTTGGGTTGAACTCTAATACTGGTTGGAATTTTGGGGAAGAAGAAGATTTGAAGTTTAGGGCAAGAGTGTAGTTGATGGTTTAACTCCCGTGACCTCGTCCTTCTTTTCGTCGCGGCGCGCTATACCGCAACACATGGGTTACAACCAGTGTTCTAAAACAAGGCCGCCTAGCCGCCTAGCCGACTAGGCGCTCCGCTAAGGCGTTCCAAGGTGCGATCCGCCTAGAATTTCTCTCGAAGGTGGCTCGAAGGTTCGTCTACGCATGATCTAATTAATAAACTACCCAATCAGATTAATGGGTTGCCCATCCCGGATATAACCTAACATGCTAGCCCATAAATAACTAATTCAATCTACTCCAACCCAAAACATAAGCAAAATATAAAGAAAAAACTATTTAGGTTAGAGTTTGAACGCGCGAGAAAAAGAAGGTGGGATTTTTCAAATTTCAAGTCTGGATTTCTTGAATTGGTCAATTTTTAGGTTAATAATAATGAATTGTTATTACTTTATAGTAAAATATATGTTATTTATGTTAAGTTAATATAATTTAAGTATATTAGGATGTAAATATTATTCAAATAAATATATTTATAATATATATTTAATATAAAATAATATAAAAACCGCCTAGGCAAAAACCGCCTAAATTCCGATTAATGGGCCGCCTAGTGATCTAGGCGCTCGAAGTTGGTCGACCGCCCTAGTACCGCCTAGCGCCTTTTAGAACCATGGTTACAACTCAAATTCTCTGATTTAAAAAAATGTGGACCATCGTGTACACTCTTTGGCAACATTGTGGTACACTGCGGGCCAGGTGGTATATCGCGCTTGGCTTCTTCATCTCGCGCGATATATACCATGTCGAGCTCTTCTCCACGGTTCATTTTTTCGTGTTGCGGTGTACCTCAACATCAATGCTACATCTCTCATATTTCTGTTCAATTCAAGCAGGGACAAGCATGGGCCCGGGTTGGCTCACTGCGGTGCATCGCAGGTGGTGCGGTGTACCACAGATTTCTGTTGTTTGGCTCACAAAATTCCCCAGTTTTCACCCAAAACTCAATTTTTTGCTCACCTACACATCAAATACACTAAACACCTTTCTCATTACGTATATACATCAATAAAATCTACTAATAAACACTAAAGACATAAAAATAAAACTAATAAAGCATTAAAAATATGGGTTTGTCTCCCAAGAAGCACTTTTGTTTAACGTCGTTGAAGTTTGACGTGTTACCTCAAGGTCATTTCTTTCTCACATAGCCTCCCTAACAGTGGATGATGCTATCAAATTCTACCAAGAGAGGTTTACAACCCTTCTTGGTTTCCAAGTCAACTAACCTGTTGGAAACAACTCTTGTGACCTTGAAAGGGCCACTCCAAGAACTTTTGCGCTTGCGTGGTTTATTTGGGGGATCAGGATATTTTATCTCTACTGTGTCTCCCACCCAAAATTCACCATCTTTCCACTTTCTCTTGGATTCCTTAAGAACCTTTCTCGCATTCTTCTTGGTTCTCTTCAAATAATCAATGAATGGATCACCTTTGAGGTCAAGATAAGATTTGAATGGTGGATTTTTTCTAGAGATTTTTCTCCTCCAACCCTAAGGTATCTACACCATTTATTGGATTCTTGTTCACATGATTGAGTGTGTCCAAGCGAAAACAATCTTCTGGTGGATTAGGGAATTTCATACCCTAAACTTATCTTCCTCGTATTGAACTCGCATGATCATTTCTCCATTTGGTACATCAATCAAATTACACCTTGTGGCTAAGAATTTCTGCCCCAAAATGATTGGCACATTCTTATCTGCATCTTAATCAAGAATAATAAAATCACAAGTGAATATAAGGTTACCTGAAAGCGTCCTATCTTCAATTTGCAACGTCATCATAGTGGCTATGTCTTCCCCAATATTCAACTTCTCAAATATTGATTTACGCGTAAGATTGATACTTGCTTCCAAATCACACAAATCTTACCCGGTCCATCTCTCACCAATGGAAATTGTAATGGTAAAACTTTTGGGATCCTTTAATGTTTAAGGAAACTTACTTTGGCATATAGCGCTACATTACTTTGGCATCTCGCCCTCAAAATGTTTGTGTTTGTTGGAAAGTATATCCTTCATAAATTTGAAATATTTTGGCATACCTTGAATGACTTCCACAAACGACAAATTGATGTGCAACTTCTTCACCACGTCTATGAACTTCTTGTACTCTTTGTCATTGTCCTTATCTTGGCCACGTGAAGGAAAAAGTGGGGGACGACGATTTTCACTGACAACGTCTTTCTTCTTTTTCTAAGCTAACGATATCTTCTCAACATTAATTTCACAATCACCAGCTCAATCACTTCTTCCACCTCTTCTACAACTTCTTCTACTTCTTTAGGTTTAGAGGTTGACTCCTTCTCTTTCATCGTTGGAAAAGACGGGGGAATTGCTTCCCACTTCTCACTGCAATTGCGTTACACTCCTCATTTTTATGTGGGTTCTCAATATTGTTTGGTAATTGACCATGTGGACTCATGTTAAGATGGTTAGCAATCTGAGATACCTGGTTTTCAAGCATTTTCAATGTCGTGGAGGGTTCATTTGTTGTCTCATTGTTGGACTTCCACATATCTTGATTGGACTTCAAATTCTCCTAAGTCATTGTCATGAATGAGCTTAAAGTTTGTACGATAGCATTTGAGGTACCTTCTTGTGGATACTCAGAAAGTTATTTTTGTGCGAGACTCTCAGAATAAGCATCTTTAACGGGGCTTTGGCCTCCTTGAAATTTATTCTGAGGTCTTGGTTGAAAATTTTGTCAATGGGTGCGTTGTTGATAATTTCCTTGATTTTCCGCCCCATTAGGATTTGACCCGTTGAATCTGGGATGATTGCCATTAGGCTTCATATAGACATGACCACCTACATAGTTTACCTCGATTAGATATAAACGCAATGGATTATGGGTTGCTTGACACTCATCTAAAACATGATCATTAGCACCACAATTAGCACACCCAAGGGATTCTTGAACAACTTTCAATTCTTTTTGTTTATTTTGGAATCCTTCTTTCACAACCATAACCAATTTATTCATTTGATTCTCTAATGTGGTGCACTTTGCCTCTATCGTGGTCTCACTATCAACGTGTAAAAATTCTTAGATAACATATTCCCAGAACCAGTGATCCCACTAATAAAAAGAATTAGAGAAATAGATATGGAAACAAAAGACAAATTTATATGGCCTTTCTCGAAAGACGGAACTTATGATACAAAAACAGGATACAAAGTCATAACAGAGGAACAAATAATTAACAAACCAACAACGGCAAAACAAACTCCAAACTATGATTCACCAATATGGAAGACAATCTGGAAATCAAATATACCAAAAAAGATTAAACTATTTGTATGGCGTTTGTGTAACAACGCAATACCTACTAGAACAAACTTATATAATAGGAAATGTGCCGATTCAAAGAATTGTCTTTGGTGTAACTATCCAGATGAAGACATTAAGCATCTTCTACTCAGATGTAATATGTGTAAAGATATATGGGCGGGATCACCTCTCCAAATTAATTCAAGAAGATGTAGAAGATAGTTTCGAGAATTGGTTTTTAAAAATTATCAAAAGTTTTGCTGAAGGGGGATGGGACGAAAACATGGTAAGAGATCTTATAATGATTAATCTTTGGAACATATGGAAAGGAAAAATGAAAGCGGTACACGAAGGAATAGCAATAAACGGAACTGGAATTAACATAGCTACGACAAAACTTATGCAAGAAATACACGGCATAAATTGGAAGAAATTAACATCTCAAAACGCTCAAATGGAGAAAAATAACATGGTAGAAGAAACCTCGGAGACAACGACATCAGAAATCGAAATATACTGTGACGCATCTTTCTCAAACAAATGGGAACCATCAGGAATTGCGGTAGTAGGAATCAACAAGAACTCGAAGACAACCTTCACATATAGCGGAGATTTGGAATGCAGTTCAATAGTAGAAGGGGAAGCATACGCAGTATTAAAAGCTACAGAAATAGGAGCGGATTTCAAAGAAAAAAGGAAAGTTATTTATTCAGATAACCTTGAGATTATTCAAGGTATTAAGCAGGTGTCAGTTGCGCGTTGGAACATCCAACCTATTCTTCGCAAAATTGTCCACAAAGCTGGTGAGATTGGGCAGGTTACGTTTTGCCACATCAATCGGAAGCTCAACAGCAAAGCGGATAAAATTGCAAAGGGGGCTAGCCACGGGGTAATCTCTAAACGTCTTTCGATGTTTAGTACTTTTGACGCTACGACTAGATTAGAGAAAATAGGAATTGGTTAATTTTCCTTTTCTTTGGTACCCTTGGCACCTTCCTTTGTAAAAAAAAAAAAAAATTATGGTCAGTAACTTTTTCTCTCAATAAATATAATCAGTGGAAATTACCCTCGGATTCCTCAAACTATTGGACATATATGCCATATCATTCACCAATATAGATATAGAGAATACAATCGATCATGCTTTTGAATGGATTAATATTAGTCTTTTTCTAATTTATGGTACAGTCCAAACTCAACAATCATATCATACCAAAAGCATTATAAGATTGCAAGTAATGGTAAACTTTGCATTTAAAATCTAAGTATTTTTAACAAGTATAAACAAATTAACACTTTTACAATATGAAGATGAGACAGCGATAGGTCAAACTATTATATATACACATATTTCCTCGTGCAAGAACCATTCTTATGCTTGAAACCCTAAGCAATAAATGGCTGGCCCCTTTTATTTATGCCCTTTGATAGTTAAAACAATAATTACATACATTTAATAATTATCTTAATATCCTCTTCTATAATGTTTCCATTCATTCATTAGATATTACCACAAGAATCCTGCATGCATAGCATGAAAGCTTTTTCTGCTTCATTGGCATTTTTTCTTAAAGATCAAACATGTGTTTATAAACCTAGCTAGATATATAAACTCTTGCAATTGTAATTTAATAATCAGATACCTCAACTAATTAATACCATGAAGAAGTAACCTTCTGCTGACTATTGCACCGGCCAATGGCATTCTCGTTCTCCAATAATTGATATCTTTTTTTTCTGACAATAGAGAATATTATAAATAAAATAGGAATCCAAAGAGAGTACATTAGCTAATAAACAACATTAAAAAATACAAATATACTATATTGTTATGTTACAATATTTTTTGTTGATATTTTTCCAAATTCTCCACGAGTTTGAACTAATGGTCCTATATCAATGCCAGCTACATGATTGAACAACTTAATGGGCTGGTTGGTACAAATTCGTGGTCAGCTTGATTAAATTTGAGTTTGGACCACGGTAGCTATCATTTCTATTTCAGTGGGCTTGGACGTGTCGAGTAGACTCGTTTGTTTGTACATCGTTTTCATGAAAAGTTATTTATGAATGCATAATCTAATTAATATTTTTGTTGACATTGGAGCACATAGCTTTATTGTAGATGGCCCTCACAAGATGATTAAAAATGTGCGCTCAAAAATATAGTCCCCACGTATTTCATAAACTGCTTCAATTTTGGTAGATGGGCCCTCATAAAATGATTAAAAATGTAAGCTCAAAACTGTAGTCTCCACATCGGCCTCAATTAATGGGTTGTTTTTTTGGTTGCGTGACGATTATATTAATTAAAAAAAGAAAAAGTGAAAGAGTATGCAATATATCTAACTAAATCTGAAATCTTAAAATAGTAACTATCTATGTGCTAAAATCAATTTTAAAAAGTTAAAAAAAAAAATTCAATTTAAAAAAACAAATAGTAAATTATAGAAAAAGTGCATCTTTTTATCTCTTTAACAATTGTTTTCTTTGTTAAAAGCTCAGCTTTCATAATAAGATTATTTATCGCGCTTCAAATATAAATATATTCAATAAAATACTCATATTTTTAACAATCTTCAACCACTTTTTAATCTCATTCTAAATATGTTTAGGGAAGACACATTTGAAATAAAGATACTTATTAGATTCAAAATTCTTACCGTAAAAATCACAAAATGTGTCCAACTCTATATGAGTCAATATATTCTTCGTCTTAAACCTTTCTTGTATAGTCATCCAAACAATAATAGCGTGTTTAGGGATAACACAAGAGTCTCACACAAGATTTGGCCAAGCTTTAGCAAAAGATCAGCGAAGAAAAATATCATATGGTTTCTTGAATAAGTTATAAAACTCACCATTAGGAGCACGATTAGCAAAATAGAGTTCGTTGGACGAGGTGTACCACCAAGCCAATATATTATTTCTTTTCTCACTTCTTAGAGAAATCTCAATCTCATCCTTCAACTCTCAGATTTGCTTCAATAGAAATCTAATTTCTTGACTTTTTACAACCAAATATTAACATTTTTGAGATATTCCTCATGGATCCACTTAATCCAAAGGGAATCCCTGTTATCAACTAACTTTTATATCATTTTCATAAGTAAGTTTTTGTTCCAAGATCTCAAATTCTCAAGCCCAACCCTCATTCATAAGTCTCAAAAAATATTCAAGACATAAAATAAAAAGGTAAGGTGAGAGTGGATTACCTTGTCCTAAACATTTTTCTCCTTTGAAGAAACCATGTACTTCATCATGTATTCCAACTGAATAATAAGTAGTAGAAACACAAACCATAATCCAATTGATGTACCTCTTCGGAAGTTGAGTCTTCTAAGTACCTCATAGAAAAATACCACAAAATAGAGTTATATGACTTACACAAGTCAATTTTAATTGTGCATATAGAAGACCTACTATTATTTTTATGGTCCCGCAATAACTCTTGCATAAGGTGAATATTTTGGCCATCGATCTTCCAAAGATAAACGCATCTTGAGCTTTATCCACTAATTCATCCAAAACCGACTTCAAACGGCCTGCAGTGATCATGGTAATCTTTATAAATAATGTTGCAACAAGAAATTGGTCTATAAAACGAAACCTTAATTGGATCATCCTTTTTCGAAATAAGAGCAATGATAGTGGCATCTAATTATTTAAGTAAAAACCTAGGTTTGAAAAAACCACTTACCGCTTGTATAATTTATTCTCCAATGAGACCCCAAGACCTATTAAAGAGAAGTTAGGAATATCCATCAGGTCTGCAAGCTTTATCATTTGCTATACGAAAAATCACCTCTTTTATCTCTTCATCAGAAACTTCATGTCCAATCCTTGTTCCTGTGAAAGAATATTTTCCAATCGAATATCTAGGAATCCACACTACATGTAGTACTCTTCATACCTAACAAACTTTTGTAATAATTAATAAATGCTTCATACACTTGGGCACTAGAAGTGGCAACTTCTCCATTTGGATGTTGTATATTTGCAATAAATCTTTGCCTTTGTATACTCTTCATTATTTTTATGAAAAAGTTTTGTGTATTTATCGCTCTTTAAAGTGCCAAGTTTAGATTTGTGTTGAGAAAAACTAATATTGACCTTTCCAAGAGACATCCCATATTTTGAATCTCGACTAACTCATCAAAATTGACATTATTACTCAAGTTTTGTTGGAAACTAACTTCGGCTATTTCAACCGTTGTCTCTTGACCTCTTAGCCCTTTCCTCTCTTTGTCTAGATATAACTCAATAAGCACTCTAGCATAGCTAATATCCTCATTATACATAGTTATACCATCGCTACAAAGAGACTTTCCAACTTAAGAGGCTATTTTGGCTAAACCAAAACAAGTGCGAGCTTGTTCCAGGAGATTTCTAATAATTATCCAATAAGAAATTTTTATAATCTCAAGATTTCCAAAGTCAAAGAAATCTGGGGTTTTGGTAAGTAAAAGGTTGCGCCCATAAGATAAGAACATACCCTTTGTAATAATACTTTTTCTATCCTCATCCTTTTCGAACTTTAATACTAGCCACCCACTACGATGTCATTAAAATCTTCGATGAATAAGGTCAGATCGGATATATTTTCTTTCCAAGAAGTAAGATTGTGCCATAATTTTTTCGCTTTTGATTTCATTAGTTGGAGCATACGCAAAAACAGTTTACCAAGAAGAAGAGTTTGATTCATCAATATGTCAAATAACAAAATAAGAGCTTAATTTCACCATTCTAAACTTTAAATTATCCTTCCAACTAACGAGAATACCACATACCTAAATGCTCGTCCCACAGGGTCAACAACGTGCACATTATTGAAGGATTTTTAAAAACTACACGACTTAACATATTTTCTCCTAACCTTCAACTCAAGAAGACAAGCAATAGAAATATTATACTTTGAATGAAGAGACTTAAACATCTTTTTAATCAAAGGTACCCTTGTTCCTTAAAAATTCCAAACAAGTAAGTTATCTATCAGCCCCAGCCACCTTGGAGGACTGGCCGCCGTCCTTCATGAGATTTAGATCAATGTTTTCCTTCATGGGTAAAACCCAGGTATTGGCATCATCTTCAGTGTCACTGACATCATCTTCAGTATGATTGTGTCATCCTTCATGAGATTTAGATTAATGAATTTTTTTTAAGTGGTTAGGTAACTAATCAAACATGGATGAATTATAAAAAAAAGAAAACGATAAATGAATTTCTAAGATGACCCTTATCTTTGTATAAGAGGACTAAGTCATTAATTATATTTTCTATCCCTTTATTGTTGTCCTTTAGCACCTATCCCCATTCCCCTATTATGTTAAGTTCCATTAACTAAAAACCACCTAAACTCTATGTATAAAACTCGTCATTAGGAGCACGATTAGCAAAATAGAGTTCGTTGGACGAGGTGTACCACCGAGCCAATATATTATTTCTTTCCTCACTTCTTAGAGAAATCTCAATCTCATCCTTCAACTCTCAAATTTGCTTCAATAGCGGAAAATCCAATTTCTTGACTTTTCATATCTAAATATTAACATTCTTGAGATATTCCTCATGGATCCACTTAATCCAGAGTGAATTCCTCTTATCAGCTAACTTCTATATCATTTTCATAAGTAAGGTTTTGTTCCAAGATCCCAAATCCTCAAGCCCAACCCTCATTCATCTTTTGGAGTGCAAATAGTTATCCATTTAATTTGCGGTACTTTTTCATCCCAATAGAAATTTCTACAAATACTCGTAATACGGTCCTGCACACAAACCGTAACCAGAAAGCATATTACCCTTGAAAACTCAATCTAATTAGCTCCAATCTTTTGGCAAATAAAAGAGAAGTTGCATTCCAAGATCTTATATAACCTTTCAACTTACAATGAGAGACTTATAATCCCTCAAAAGCAAAACCGAAACACCAAGAGGTACACCCAAGTAACGGAATAACATTGATCTTTTTTCCAAAATGTGTTGTTTCCAAGATATTCTCAAGCACTCACTATTAAAACCTACATAATTAATATTCAACTTTGTCACATTCAAATGAAACCCTAAACACTTCCCAAAATCCTTCAAGTTATCCATAAGTATCTTAACCGAGTCATGATCCCCTTTTGAAAGAAGAATTAAATCATCGACAAATGCAAGATGAGTAATTTTCACTTTTTCACCTTTAGAATGGTATTCGAACCCTTGATTTGTATTCTTCTTCAAAAGTATCAAAAAATATTCAAGACATAAAATAAAAAGGTAAGGTGAGAGTTGATCACCTTGTCCTAAACCTTTTTCTTCTTTGGAAAAACCATGCACTTCATCATTTATTCCAACTGAATAATAAGTAGTTGAAACACAAACCATAATCCAATTGATGTACCTCTTCAGAAGTTGAGTCTTCTAAGTACCTCATAGAAAAATTCCACAAAATAGAGTCATATGACTTACACAAGTCAATTTTAATTGTGCATATAGAAGACCTACTATTATTTTATAGCCCCGCAATTAACTCTTGCATAAGCAGAATATTTTGGCCATCGATCGTCCTGAGATAAACCTATCTTGAGTTTTATCCACTAATTCATCCAAAACCGACTTCAAACGGTCTGCAATGATCATGGTGATCTTTATAAATAATGTTGCAACAAGAAATAGGTCTATAATACGAGATCTTAATTTGATCATCCTTTTTCTAAATAAGAGCAATAATAGTGGCATCTAATTATTTAAGTAAAAATCTAAGTTTGAAAAAATCACTTACCGCTTGTATAATTTCTTCTCCAATGAGATCCCAAGACCTATTAAAGAAAAGTGAGGAATATCCATCGGGTCTGCAAGCTTTATCATTTGCTATACGGAAAATCACCTCTTTTATCTCTTCATCGAAAACTTCTTTGCACATATCCAATCCTTGTTCCTGCGAAAGAATCTTTCCTAATCGAATATCTAGGAATCAACACTACATGTAGTACTCTTCATACCTAACAAACTTTTGTAATAATCAGTAAATTCTTCATACACTTGGGCACTAGAAGTGGCAACTTCTCCATTTGGATGTTGTATATTTGCAATAAATCTTTGCCTTTGTATACTCTTCATTATTTTTATGAAAAAGTTTTGTGCATTCATCACTCTTTAAAGTGTAGACAAGTTTAGATTTGTGCTGAGAAAAACTAATATTGACATTTTCAAGAGACATCGCCATATTTCGAATCTCAAGTAACTCATCAAAATTGACATTATTACTCAAGTTTTGTTGGAAACTAACTTCGGCTATTTCAAGCGCGTATTTTGCCCTCTCTTAGCCCTTTCCGAAATGTGTGGATAATGTTCCTTGTTTAGCTTACTCAAATCCACTTTCAAGGCCCGATGTTTTTATACAAAATATATTGTTTATTTCCATGGTTTTGGCTTCTATTCCTCCCACTCTCAACCACTTTACGGTACTCCTTATGCTCCACACACATATTGAAAAATCAAAACAGTGTAACTCTTTTTACTTGTTGTCAAAAAAGTGATACTACGTCAGGTGGATGGCCTGAGACACTAGATTTCGGTTAGACTTCCGCGTGAAAATAATGATCTGAAACTTCAAGTCTACAATTACCCAATGCTGGATCAATACGACTTAGAACGTGATTGTTATGCCAAGTAAAGAATTGCCATGAATATTGCACATCTTCCAATGCAAGACTATTACAACAATCTGCCAATTAACTAAAATCTCACATTGTTACACCCTACCATTTTTTATTATTAGAAGCTAAAATCTTGCTAAAATCTCCCAAGTGAAGCCATAGTTCACCAAAAGTTGTAGCAAAATCAATTTTTTTATTAAATCCATAAATAAAGTAAGCGTAAAGACTAATTGAAGTAATCTTCACACAAACTTATAATGGATTGCTTGAGACGTATATAAGAGTATATCAACTTGAACTTTATTCGAGTCCCAAATAACTAAAATTCTCCCATGCTCAACTAGATTAATATTATCCACGTGTTTCCAACCTCGTAACATAGTATACATGAACTTTTTGACACTTCTATGATTACTTTTAGTTTCTAAAATTCCCAAAATATAAACATTTTTCTTCTAATAAGAAAAAATACTCCTTATCACTTATGGGTTGAGTCCAACCCCTCGTATTCAAATATCTAATAATCATTAAACGATCTTGCATAATTTCTCCTTATTTGCGCTTCTCATGCTAGATCCTTTTGCCCTCCAATAGTTATTCTTCTCACTTGCATATTTTCTTATAGCTAGCAATAAGTTCTTTTCACTAGTCTATTTCTTTTTCATCCTCTTGATAATCACCAATTTAAAGGTTTCCTCCTCCTTATTAATTATTCCGGATCCTAATCCATAACTATCCACACCATCCAAAACTTTCAAATACCCCGAAGACCTGAATTTACCAATTTACCTAAATTCTCATCAAAGTGTTCTTTACCCCGGTCGAGCTCTCGCATTATCTTGGTCCCCACAACCTTTTCCTTGCACTTGTATCCTTTAAAAACCCCTACATGTGTCAAGAACATTTCAGAATCTACATTGTTGTGTTGCACTACTTGGATCAGTGTTGGATTGTTGTGTGAAACTGTCGGACCTATTTTCTCAATTAGTTGTACTGGATTGTTGTTTGGCGATGTTGTGGTGGTGGTTTTTTGGTTGTTCCATAGTTACCTTACTTGTTGTCTCAACTCGAACAAACCAGGTGTTGTTTTGTCGGTGAGGTGTCTTTTTTTCGAGAATTTTTGTAAAACTCCCATTCAATACACAAACGCGCCTATTGTAGGGGAAATCTGGTAGAGCCCTGCGTGATTCTTCCTTCGAGCTACTCTCAGGTTCAAGAAGTATACATAATTCACATGCTTTATATACAACATTGAGCTCTGAAATACCTAGATGGGATTTATTTTCAACTGCCCGAGATTGAAGATGTTGCATAAAATCAGCAGCATGAGAGGTGTATCATTGTGACATCTTGGTTGCAGTATTTTTGTCTGAAATAGTGCAATTAACAGCCTTATTAATAGTCGAAGAGTTTCCTTTATTTCCTTGAATTTGCATTCTAGGTCCCAGTGCATTCTGTATAGGATTTATTCTATCCAAACTCCTCATTTTAATAAAGTTACCATTTTGCACCCTAGCATGAATCTCAAAAACGGACTTACTCTCCAAATGACTAAAAGCTTTGCATTTCTTACAATACGGTGGTAAACTTTCATACTCAACTTTTATCTGAAATTTCTGTGATTGTGTGACCAAACTTAACTGCATCCTTCCTCTCTTTGTTTAGATATAACTCAATAAGCACTCTAGCATAGCTAATATCCTCATTATCCATAGTTATACCATCGCTACGAAGAGACTTTCCAGCTTAAGAGGCTATTTTGGCTAAACCAAAACAAGTGCGAACTTGTTCCATGAGATTTCTAATAATTATCCAATAAGGAATTTTTTAAAATCTCAACATTTCCAAAGTCAAAGAATCTGGGATTTTGGTAAGTAAAAGGTTACGCCCATAAGATAAGAACATACCCTTTGTAATAATACTTTTATATCATCATCCTTTTCGAATTTAATACTAGCCACCCACTAGGATGTCATTAAAATATCTGATGAATAAGATCGGATAAGATATATTTGCTTTCCAAGAAGTAAGATTGTGCCAGACTTTTTCGCTATTGATTTCATTAGTTGGAGCATACGCAAAAACAATGTACCAAGAAGAAGACTTTGATTCATCAATATTTCAAATAACAAAATAAGAGCTTAATTTCACCATTCTAAGCTTAACATTATCCTTCCACGCAACGTGAATACCACAGACCTAAATGATCTTCCCCCGGGGTCAACAACGTGCACATTATTGAAGGATTTTCAAAAGCTACACGACTTGACATATATTCTCCTAACCTTAAACTCAAGAAGACAAGCAATAGAAATATTATACTTTGAATGAAGAGACTTAAACGTCTTTTTAATCAAAGGTGCCCTTGCTCCTTAACAATTTTAAACAAGTAAGTTATCCATCAGCATGAGCCACCTTGGAGGACTGGACGCCGTCCTTCATGAGATTTAGATCAATGTTTTCCTTCATGGGTAAAACCCAAGTATTGGCATCATCTTCAGTGACGCTGACATCATCTTCAGTAAGATTATGTCATCTTTCATGAGATTTAGATTAATGAATTTTTTTCAAAGTGGTTAGGTAACTAATCAAACATGGATGAATTATAAAAATAATTGAAAAGCAATAAATAAATTTCTAAGATGGCCCTTATCTTTGTATAAGAGGACTAAGTCATTACTTTTACTTTTTATCCCTTTATCATTGTCATTTAGTAGCCACTATCCCCATTCCCCTATTATGTTAAGTTCCATTAACTAAAAACCACCTAAACTCTATGTAGGACAATTTTGTCCACCTGAACAAGGTAAAATTATCCATTTTTATCCTTGAGTCAGAAATCACAACAATAATTAAATCACTAATTTAAATACATCGTGAATCCCAACAACAAAGACATAAATTTATTGTAAGGTATTAGGTATTTCACATAACTCCCAGTTTACCCACATTGAGTCACTATATATCTTTAATTAGTTGCACCATAAGACTATATTATGGAAATAACTTATATTTTATGCAAATATAAAATTACCGTGTAATAAAAATAAAATAGAAATATAAAATGCAAATCATAAATCACAATACTAATTAACTCATTAGTTTTTTTATCCTAGGTAATAATTGTCTCGTAAAAAGCTAGGGCGGCCATGGCATCCTTTAGCACTATCCGTGTTCATTGTGAATATTTTGATTATCAAATAAATAATCTGAAAATGATAGATTCTTACTTGCAGGCATAAGTTCAGGCATGCTTTCAACATTCTTACTACCTTTATCTATCTTTCATCATTAGCTCGTCGTTTAACTACTACTCTTGAAAGTGGAGCTGCGGAAGGGTTTGACAGGTGGTGCACGGCTGGGAATTGAGTTTCTCTCACATAATTTTTTTTGTCAAATTATTAATTGAATTTGAATACACCAACAAGGCAATAAAATAATTTAAAAATAAATAATTATATTGACACAATAGGGATAACCACCTAATAGACCCAACGACCCCAACCCCAACCCCTCCCCCTCCCCCCACAATATTATTACTAGAGTCCACATTAAGATTCTGATTCTCCATATTATCCTCAAGTATTTTTATTAATTAATCACACACACACATATATATATATATATATATATATATATATATATATGTGTGTGTGTGTGTGTGCGTGCGCGCGCGCGCGTGTGTGTGCGTCTGTGTGTTTATGTGTATTAAAGTACATACAAACACATTGAGCAGATCACACATGATTATACAAAGAGTCAAAATATACATATGCTTATATGAAATTAGTTTTTGCTTCATATAGTCAAGATTTAGTTAATATATTGTACCTTACTACCCTTCTCCAACTTTGGCCCCTAGCCTATGATCTAATTTGCCTAGCTTCTAGGTTGAGCCCGAGTATGGATGCTAATTTGGAGTATAGTCCAAATTTGGTAACACTTTTTTTTATTCTTTTTAATAATATATCTTAAAATAGTATCTCAGATGAAATACAGACATTATAATTTATCGTTTTTCTAATCATTTGACATATATATATATATATGAGATAAAATATTGAAACAAAAGAATATATAATTTAATAAAATAAGAAAGTAGAAGAACTATATAAATAAATAATTAATTTAAATCAGACCACTTAAATTCACGTCATGGGTAATATTTGGATAACGCTATTCAACAACCTATACTTTGTATGCCGAATCGAAAAACCAAATTTTATGGATGAGTTTTGTAAAATGGCGTCGTTGTTTGTTGATATATGAAAAAATTCTTTGGCTCAAACATTAAAACATAAAAATAAACCCTCATCTCCTTTTCCAGCGCACTCACACGCTACCTATCCCATGACGTCGTCCAAAAACTCTAACCATAACGACTAGATTCAAAACAATACGAAGCAAATTCAGAAAATAAAATGAGGACAGGCTTAAGATACAAAAGGAGGTATAAGAACAACAAAGATAACACCCCAAATATTATTATTTTTTGAAGGGCATAAACAAATAAATAAATAAATAAACATTTAGATATCATTAATTATAAAACAATTAACTAAAATAAAAAATATAATAGCAAAAAGGTAATAATTTGTATCTAATGTTTTTCAGGTTGTTATGTTTATATATAACTTTTTTTTTTTCACTTTCCATGTTACTATTGTTTATAAATCATAAACCCCTGCAGCCTTATCCGCCCATGGTGTCCTTTATGGGCAAAAAAATAATAGTTAGGGTGAAGAAGAATTAATTCTAACTTGAGTTGTTTTTTGGACACTAATCCGTTAAAAAATATGAAAGTATTTCAATAAAAAAATACATATGTATATAAATCAAATATTAAAAAATATAAAATCATTTCAGTAAAAAAGATAAATAGGTTTATGAATGTCATGTAATAAACATCACAATAATATTTAATCAAAATTAAAATAAAATTAGCAAACAAAAGTGAAAACCTTACCCAGCGATTGTTGATTTCATACTAAGAAAAATCAAGATAGATTAATAATAAAATAAAACTAAACAAAATAATAAATGAAATTAATTCTAAAAAAAATAGGAAAATACTTCCATCCAATATTAGAATCCAATACCAATCGTATTATGACACATACCACATGTTTATGCCATACAAAAACTAATAATAGTAACTACCTAGTTAATCTAATTACATATGTTTTATCAATATAATTAATGGTTATGATGTTAAATATTGAACCATTCAGTATAGGATGAAAATCTTACCCAAAAAAATAACATCTAAAAACTTGATAAATGATGAAGCGTTTTTTTTATAGAAGTTATAATAAAGGTTAGGATAAATCCAAGAGCTCCCCTGTTCTAGCTAAAAGTTGGAATTAGGAATTGAATAATAAAGAAATCAGTTCCAACAGCTTCTCAATCCTGGCTAAAGCCAGAATAGGAAACCCAATTTTAAAAAAATCTTAGCTACATGTGGCTAGCCCCAATCTTATTCCCAATTTGAGTAACTTGAGTAAGATCCCCTAGTAAGGGTATGTTTCTTGGACAGAATACACAACTTTCATCTGCCACTAGAAGAGTAAGATAAATCTATTCCTTAGTGCGCACCACGACCCCCTTCTTACGTCTGATTGGAATGTTGACGAGCTCTTAATGAGTCGAATCAGGAAAAATCACGTTCCAACAAACAACACCAAACTGATTGGGTAAAAACATCTCGGGTGCTAGTGTTGTAGGAATGAACCCACATCAAAAGTGGACAAATTGTAGTCAATAAATTAGGAAGTACAATGATAATCTGTGCAAGTAAACAACTATGTTGGTATCCCTGGGAGCAAGGCTCAGGTAAATAGTGGTTATGATGGAGCCCTCCCAGAAAGGATCTAGTGTGGATAAAATGTGAGTAATCATATAGATTGTATCGTAAAATGCTTGAATGTAACAATTACCTCAACCGCGTCTATATACTCTAATCACTTTCAGATAACCACCTAGAAGTTACAGCATGTTATGCCTAGATGACCGGAGGTCAATGTCATTTAACTTGCAACCCGATTACGTAGAGGGTTGATTAACATTTGAAGTAGACAATTGAGAATGCAAGACATGGGAAGAGGTAAATGAAACATAAAGGGAACACTAGTATTTATCCTTTTTTATTGAAATGATAAAAATAGTCTCGAGTACTAAAAAAATAGTCTCGAGTACATGACATTATAAACCAACCTCTCAGGCAAACCAACCTTGAATACATGACATTCATAAAAATAAACCTTGAATACATGACATTAAAAATACCTTGAATACATGACAACTTTCCAAAACTCAATAAAAATATAAATAGGTTTATATTAACCAAACTATCTTTTTAGTACTCGAGACTAATGTGACATGTTGGTATAACTAAGAAAGATTGTATTCAAGGTTGGTTTGCCTGAGAGGTAAGTGGTGGATAAGGCTTATCACCGGTGCTGCCTCCCTAATATGTGTGTGTGGGTGGGGACTGAGTTCGTGGGAAATAAACCTTTTGGGTCTGATCATAAAAATAATTTTAATAAACCTTTTGCATATTAATAAAACTCGGAAAATGTTAAAAACATAAATTATAACATTATATATATTGGAAACAGAATATATCTCAAAAAAAATACTTGTTTTTCATATGTTTTCTAAAATATGACCCAATCTTTTTCCCCGAGTACTTGGAGTAACACGTTCAAAATACTGACGGACCTTTTCTAGTCGAAAATAAACTTCATTAAAACCCACAAAAATTACAAATTAGCTAATTCCAATTTGTTCAATGTCCAAATCTAGCAACTTAGCTAATTAGGAGGGAGAAAAATTACTCCAAAGACCAAACAAACCTTCTCGGAGTTTTGTTTTTCCACCCAATCAGTTATCCTATTGTTGGATCTCTTAACATACGAGATTTTCAGCTTATACAAAGCTTTACAAAAAGTAATGTTTTTAACCAAAACCTTAGTTAAACTAGCAATTTTACATTTAGCATTGATCTGGTTAATAATAAAGCTGTTATCATTCTCAATTTTCACGCATTCAAAGGGGTATTTTGAAACCATCTCACAAGGAGCAAAAATTCTTCTACCTTTGCATCTTCAACTGAGTTTGTATAAATTTCCTTTGTAAAACCTTCCACTAAGTGTCCTGTTGGATCCCTTAAAACATAAACAAATGCAGTTATATTGACGGACTTAACCTGTACAAGCACGTATACGTACAAGGCACGTGTATGTAAATACACTGAATCAAAGGATAAAATGATATTAAAATCACCAGGATAAAAATATAAAAGTAATGCCGTTCACGTGCTACTTCACTTAACAAATAGTACAAAATGATAACATGATAACTATGGACAAAAAATATAAGCGTATAAAATTCATTGGAAAAAACAGGACATGCTCCGATAAAGACCCTTGAGCTTATTTCCCCCAACAGAAATTACCTACAAAACCATGGGTTTTCACAAAATTAGTGAATCAAGAACATAAAATGAAAAAATTGAAGAAAATCGTTATACTTAAACTTTAGGGGTAATAAACATTTCATTGATGATTAAATAAAGAACAATTACTTTTTATTTCTTTGACAATCATAGTTTACATACACATACGTATAGCAACGGCAACCTCAGGCTTTTCTTCAACATTACATTATTCTAATAAAAAAAAAAAGTATCACTGTCACTGTCACAGTCACAGTAATCCCTATTCTTCCACTTTCTTTTTCCTTCCAAGTTGGACAAGAAGGGTCAACAAAGCTTCACACATCTGACAAGCATCAGGCTCAATATTGTTCTTATTCCACGAAGAATATACCATCCAAGCATGATCCAATTTCCGATCCGGCCTCACAACAACTGAACCCGGTACTTCAGCATCACGACACGTCACTAAACCATCACTCTTCTCTCCATATCTTAATTGCAAATGTAGTGAACAAATCGCTAAAGCCGCCGAAGCAGGAGCTATAACAGGAAATTGAACAACCTCTTCTATATTCTCTTGACTAAGTCTAGCAAAAGGTAACCATGGTAACTCCGCATGTGCTATATGAGACATTGTCGCAAGTACACCCGGTGCCACACTTGCTTCTGAGTGAAACGAAATAATCGGAATATTCTCCGGTAACTTATGTTTTTTGATAAACTCCCGTCTCTTTTCATATGTAAGATCCTCCAATGCCCTTATATCCCCCTAAACTTATAAAATTAAATCATGGTCTAAAATATGTTTATAATTTGATTTTTACCTTTATTATCTTGCAAATTATGAATTCCATAACTTTTCTAGTTTCTTTGTCAGCAAATTGACCTTCGCGGAGAATATCAGAAGCGATTGGTGTACCACCGTAAGGGCTTTGCACAAGTGCAAGGCCTGCTACTTTATGTTTTAAGTCATTCCAATACAGTGATAAAGCAGCCGAGGCATCAACTCCTCCTTTACTGTGACCGAGTAACATTACACGTTTACCCGAGCCCCAATAAAGCTCTTCTATATACTGTTTTAGCTCCCAAGCATTGTGTTCTACAGATGCCTCGCTATGAATTTTCGCTATATGGCAAGCTAAACCCATTTGTGAGAAGAATTTTTTGGTGCTCACAAAGTATAATGGTCCATGATTACTAAACAGGCCTAGTAAAGGTAAACGATTACTAAATTATGTTAATATGAGACAAAGTAGGAGATATTAAACCTGGAATTAGTAGATATACAAACGAATATGGAAGTGAGTGCTCTCCATTCCTATAATAATAAGAGTAAGTATGTGTGTAACAAAGAGGAAAAAACGAGTTAATAATAATTACCTAATCATATGTAGTAGTTCAAGGAATCTAGCTGTGCCATCTGTCACAGGAGCCATTTCAGGATCTCGTTGAAGCCATCCAATTTCATCAGACGAACCATTGAGAGTCTTACTTAATCGATATATGAATCTATATATATATATAGCAGAATCAGTTATAAACTGGTGAGCTTATATTATAAGTGACTAAAGTTAATGATTTTATAAGGTATTTTACCTCTGTATTTTATCTTCAACACATTGGATATAATAACAGGAACATCTCAAAAATGCCAGGGCTAATCTCGAAACATATCTTAAACTAAATAAAGAAAATGTCACTAAAGTTAAATTTCATTTAGAAGATGATATTGGAGAAAAGGAAATGAAAGATGATTACCCTTTACAAATGAAGTTAACAACTCTATTATTACCATCTCTGCGTTCTAAATTTCCGGATCTTAAAATTACAGAAACTTGTTCCTCGTGACTTGAGGTACTTTCCTCGTGTAATTCATGAGGCGTACATGGCTCGGAAATTAATTGATTATCATTTTGACTTGTACAGTTTGTATATTGAGCTCTAGAAAGCCACACATAATCTTCAGGTAATGGATATGTCTCTCCATAGAGAAGGTCCTCTACAAAAACATATATTGAGAACACTATTATTATATCTCAAAAGAGAAACAAGAAAATTCTTTTTATGAGACAATACTCGAGGACTCACCAATAAATTGAATGAATCGATGGGCTATATAGGAACTCAAGCTCATTAAACGACAAAATACATCATCCATTACTGTGAAAAAATCCGGTGTATTAAACCACATCTACATATTTCTATTAAATAACAAGAATTACACGGTTTTCAACTAAGAAAGTACTAGAGTTAAGGATTATGGTAACCAAATAGCTGAATTTAAAGTATAGAAGACAGTATAATTACCTTAGCCACTAGGGAAATCTTACTCCATAATGAAATGAAGATTCAACTCAGCATCCCTCGTTAACAGACTTGTTTTAAAACCAAAACAAACCTATTTATAGAAAGTAACAAAACAGAACCAAAACTGAATTCAATGGAAGACCTTTTCCCAATAAAAGTTAAAGAAAGTGCTCAAAACATGCAAGAGATAGTCCTAATATTTTAGTTTATCATAAATGTAAATAATATCAAATGAGTGAAAAAGGGGCCAATTCAATTGGTTTGCATGGGAATGTATTGATAATGAAAAATTTGATACATTAACCGCGATAACAGATGCAAAATCAATAGACAATACATGACTAAATGTGAACTGAGAGATGGAGAGCTTATTTTTATCACAATACCTCTACAGATGGCCGACGTGAGCTTAAGCTAAAACTGAAATATGGCTTTCTCTAAGATTCAGTCTCTTAAACACCCGCAAAACATAAGATTGAATTTGGTACAAAATCAAAATATTGGAGTTTTTATTTTAATGCAATTGGTTTTTTTTGTTTTCTCTCAAATTTCAGTGCAATTACTGGTGTTCGGTAAAATCCAGACAAAATGTTGGGGTAAGATCTTGAAAGGGACACGTGTTGCTCGTTGGATTTGCCATTCAATGGTATTGTATGTGGGACACGGTGTAGGTATTATAGTCAAACAGTTTTGCTTTCTTCGATGAGAAGGGTAGTGGTGGAGTATGGAGAAGTTTTTATTGGATAAGAGTGGATAATTTATTTATTTTGTTGAAAGAAGTGTATCTGGTTATCTTTTACTTTTGAATTCTTTTTAAAAAAAAATAAGTATCAAAGTTTTTAAAAGTGACAAAAAAAAAATATGCATCGTTTTATTTTTTGTCTTCTGTTAGGTATTTTAGGTATTCTGTGAAATTTGGTCTTGAATATCACGTGTCAATAAATATATAAATGATTCTATTTGTAAATAGAAAATGTTGGATACTTAGTTGTCCACTTTTGTAAACTTGGTAATTTCATTTTGAAAGGAAAAAGTAGCTACGCCATTGACATATGGTATCTAACGGTAAACTTCACGGCAGGTACTAACGGAAGACAAAAAAACAGAATGTTGGGTACATATTTGTCACTTTTGAAAAATTGATTACTTATTTGTCAAAAGTTGAAACATTGGGTATCCACGGGAAAAAAAATTCGTCTTTTTTAATCCTTGATAGGGTAGCTCTATATATTTCAAGATTTTATAATCGGCTTATATTCAATTTCACGATTTTATTCATTCTCGTTTAGTCTATATATACTATTTAATGATTTAGCATTTTTTGTGAGCTTTTTATTTCATCTATATCCTATTTCTGTAATTAAACCCCCCGTCAAGGCGATCACTTCCCCACCAAAGTGAATAGCTTAATTACTAAAACCTACCCTTGATTCGTGACGTCAATGATAGTGAACAAGCACAAGAATATAGTCAATGGAAATTAAGAACCAATTCAGTTATATACTAAAATCCCAGATTCAAATTAAAACAGAAAAACAATAATCAATGGTTCATATAATTACAATCCTAAAGAGATATTATGCATACTAAAACTTCTTAGATAAATAGCTTAGAAATACATCATAGACAAAATAGATCTAATACTAATTTACCCAAAGAATAGAGATGGAGAAGTGTTGAATTGATGTAGTTAAGCTCTAGCTCTTGCTTCTTCCTCCTCTAGATCCTCTTGATTGCTTCTATAATGAATTATGTATGTATATTAAGCTTATGAAGCCAAGGGATGATTTTCTAAGGTTTAGAACTGATATTTAAGGGTGCTAGGTCGAATTACTTGGAGTGGAAGACAAGGCAAGAACTCTTAAATTCGTAGCCGTAAAATCTAGGAAAGGTAAGATTCTGCTGCTGATTTGTTTTGGTCATATAACCTTCAATAATTATCCGTTTGAGGCGTTCCAATATTCGAAACCGCTTGTCTCGGAAAGCTCTTTCCATTGGTGCAGACCACTCGCACAAATTTCTAGCCAATCTTAAGTTATGGACTCGTCTTTGAAACATGGCTGGAATTTCAAATTCATAAGGCATCTTTTCCTTTTCCTAGTTGAACTCTACTTCCTTCTATCTCCAGATTTCTTCAAGATCTTCTTTCCTTATCTCCTTAGCATTGATTTAGCATCTAATTTATTTCCATATTATCTCTAAAGCTTCACATTAAATAAATAATAAAAGCGCATATGCTTTAAAAATAATAAATCATTAAACCAAGACTAGAAATAAGAAAGTGCAATTTAAATTCAGGAAACTCGACTAAGCATACTAGAAATATTCTAAGACTTTAATTCTCACTTCTCCTCCTTGGATTGGTTTTTCATGAAATTCATAAACCTACTAACTTTGCACTAAAAATAAGTAAATTAACGCACAAAAGCTCTATAAATGCAAATAGTCTAATTCCAAGGGGAGAAAGTGTAATATTGCAATTTAAGCACAAAAGTCAATATAAAAAGACCATTTTCACCCTAAAATGATGTCTCCTAAGGACTTATATTTAGACCAAAAAGGGAGACATCAAATTACCACCCACAATATTGAACCACAAAGGAAATTATAGGAATGTTGATCCTGACAATGTATTATGTAAAACTGATTTACAACGAGTACCAAGGTTACTATAATTATATGATTATGTCATTTACATATATTGTAATTATTGGGCTAAAGTGGATTCCAGTACATCTATTTTTTGAGCTTATGCACTCTCATATGATATATATTCCTTCCCTTATAAATATAATTCATCTTATGCCATTTTCTTGTGATCTACTATTCATTCATTTTCATCCTATATTTATGTTGTTTTAAAAAAATGTACACGTTTTGAAGGACCGAGAGCATGAAAACATCAACGTTTGGGTAAATGTTAAAGTCGTTCAAGAGGCTCATCATATTAAAAAAGTACATTGAATCGCTTTAATTTTTCCCACAAGGCGGTGAAAATGAGATGATTAATTTTTTTTAGTTCAATCCATATAATAATTACGGAGCTTCTGATGTGCAATATGAGCATTTATAATAATTTACTCATAAATGTCCTTAAACATATTGAGCGTGTAAAACTCATATATAATGTATAAGATAGCTACTCCTAACTAGGGATGTCAATGGGGCGCAGGTTTGCGGGTAACCGCCCACCTCACTTTAAACGGATCGGGTTTTTAAGGTACTAAATGGGCTTAGGGCGGGTTGTGGGGATATATTTACAAAAACCGCGCAAAGCCAGGCGGGTTGTGGGGATAAGTATTCCCTACTCTGCAAACCGGCCCCACATGTATATAATATATGACTAATATATTTTAATTATAATATATATTTTAATTTCAATAATTATTCAAATCAAAGTTTGTCTGTGTCTATTATAACACATAAAGTTTTGATTATTCAAATCAAAGTGCGACTTCAAGGGAAGAATTTGTCTAAACATCAAAATACAAATGCAATTTCTGAAGAATAGAATATTTGAGAGTTTAAAAATAATAAAATTCATAGTAATAAAAAAAAATTGAACGATCAAACTAAAACTGATGGTAGAACCCACACCTCGCGGGGATTTAAAGTGAGGGGTGGGCGGGGCGTGGGGAAAACAAAGTGGGGGCAGGGCAGGGCAGGGCGTGGGGCTTCTTCTTTTTGTGGGGAGGGATGTGGGGATAGGTAAACCCGCCCCATTGACATCCCTACTCCTAACAGCTTACTCTTTTAGAAAAATTGGTTATCTATCATGGTATCAGAGCCGTAGATCCAAAGACGTCACGCGTTCGAGTCTTGCCGCTGTCACCCATTGTAAAATTCACGTAGCAAAGACTACATGCAGAAAAAATACATGAATCTAGCTTGCACGTGAGAGGGCGTATTGAGCATGTAAAACTCATATATAATGTATGTTATCGATTTTACCCCATCAAAAATTGACAAAGCTTAAGAGTGGTTATCTATCAAAACATATAATTCCCCTTAAGAGTGGTCCTCACATAAAGAGTTTCATCGAGTAGTTGTTAAGCGCTTCTAAATACTTGGAATTTGAAGTTGGTCTTAAAATACTTGAAATCTCATGCGAAGAAATCGAAAATTTTGTCTTTGCATCATGGTTACTATTAAATGGAACATTCACACCAAAATACGAGAAATATCCTAATTGAGTTGTGCCATGTGTTCCAAGACTAAAGGGATAATCCTTGAACCTGTTGAAGAGATACACATATGGGATCTCATGTAGGTTGTATGAGTGTCATATCGTTCATAATGTGTTTCTATGAATTAAAACCATGAAACCAATCTATGATCCTCCAAGATTTGATAAAATGTCCTGCTATTGATTAACTAGAATTTTGTGGCTGCAATTCCCCTGCATATGTTTTAGAAAACGACCCTACAGAAGAAGAGTGTATTTTGTATACATCGTCATATTTCTTTGAGTTTAGGAATCTGAAAAATATGTAGCCATTTGTGTTTCTCACAAGTTTGGGAACTAATTCATACTCCACTGTGAAAATTCACAAAATCCATTCATCAAATTATATATATACATGAAATTTTAGCATTTTGTTCATTATTCCATAATGATACATTTATTATTATATTATACAATTTTTTTGTTGATTCAAATATATTAAATTATATTATTACATATAGGCATATACAATACAGTGACCTTTCACATTCCTAGAATCATATATAGATGCAAAGATACTCCATATAATTATAAAGATCCATTTTAATGAATAAACATACCCTAAATACGGGAATTTTCAAATTACTTATATTATAGTCCACAACATGACCTAAATGATAGAATTACCATAATGATCTTTCAGTTCAACTGTCATCGATTCATCATTCCACTGTCTCTGCTCCTAACTCATTTAATGCTATAAGTAGCCCCTTATCGTCCCTTGATGATGATGTTTTGAGGATCATTAACAGTGCTCAAGGTAATGACGGGTACAAATCAAAACCTCTTGATCCATGATCATTGGATCATGGAATGTTAGGGGTTTGAACATGACCCTTAGACAATAGTATGTCTTAAACTTTATGTTCAATTGAAAATTGCAAGTCATGTGTTTATTGGAAACTAAAGTCACATCAACAAGAATAATATTATGGATGATCAATTCAAGTACTATAATATCATACATAACTATATTAATGATCCTAGAGGTAGAGTATAGATCATTTGGAAAAATAGTAACATTCAGGTAAAGCTTATTGAAGAATCATTTCAATCTATTCTTGTAGAGATTAATGAGTCAACTGATAACACCAAAGTATACATGTGTGTTATTTTACGCAAGCAATGATGATAGAGAGAGGATCGGTCTTTGGAGAGATATTATTAGATGGAGTAACAGTTATAAGAATGACAAATTTAGGTGTATAGGAGATTTTAATGAGATTCTAAGAGTTAAAGATAGATCCCTCCCTAACGGGTGTGAAGTAAGAGGTACAAGGCTCGAACCCCTCCTTGAACATAGGTAACCTAGTTCTGATTTACCATGAGAATATACATGGAGAGACATGTATATCTCCATGGGATTAGTCGGGTGCGCGCAAGCTAGCCCGGATCACCCATGTAACAAAAAAAAAGAGTTAAAGATAGATTAAACTGTGATGAAATAGCTGATTGTACTCAATAGTTTATAGATTGTGTTGATGAAGCTGAACTGTATGAGCATCAAATATGTGGGAATTTTTATACATGGAGTAACAAAAGTTTAATTCATCTAAGAGTAAGTAGGATTGATAGGCTTCTTAAAAATTCTTGTTGGATGGACAAATTCACTCAAATGTTCTTTGTTTATCTCCCTCCACTTCTGATCAATGTGCTTTGCTTGTCGTCATTGGGAATAAACTAAGAAGAGCTCTTTGTTCCTTAATTTTTTTTAATATATGGGCTAAACACATTGATTTTCTAGTTGTTATTGTAGATGCTTGAAATATCGAGGTTCGGGGTTCTTATATGTTTCAATTATCTACTAAACATAGGAAGGTGAATATGGTGCATAGAGCTTTCAATATCAAGCACTTTATAAAGAATCTGAGCTATATTAATGATATGAAAACTAAGCTAGAAGCATTACAAGATTTTATCATGAGTGGCAATGTCGATAATCAGATTATAGCTGAGGAAAAGATTATTCTTTAGAACTTGGAAGAGGTTTTACTTAATGAACATGAAGTACTCAAACAGAAATCGAGAGAAACATGGACCAAAGATAGTGATTGTAGTTCGTCATATTTCTACAAAGTTATTAAAGGGAGACAAGCCAGAAATAAAGTGAGTACTCGTATAGATGATCAAGGCAATATTATCTCTTCTCCTAATCAAAAAAGAAGAAATTATAAAATTCTACAAGAATTTGTTTGTAACTAAAGACAAAGATCAAGAAGTATGTTCTATTGGTGTCCTAATAAAGTTACGCAACATTAGTCTCACTCATGAACACGCTAGAAGTCTCAACCTTTCTATCACTAATGAAGAAATTAAAAGTGCCTTCTTCTCTATAAATGAAAATAAGTGTCTAGGGCCAAATGGATTCAGTCCATGCTTTTATAAAGAAGCTTGGAGTCTTGTGGGAGATGATTTTTGCAAAGCAGATAAAGAAGATTTTGAAAGTAATCATCTCATCAAGGAAGTAAATGCTACTAATATAATACTTATTCCTAAAGTTAGCACTCCATCTAGAGTAAAGCAATTCATACAAGCTCTTGTGTCTACACAACATATAAAAACCTATCTAAGATCCTTGTTGATAGATTAAAGAAAGTTTTGAATTCCCTCATATCCAATAACCAAGCTGCTTATGTGAGTGAGAGATATATTTGTGATAATATTGTTGTTGCAGGAGACATTCTTCATGATTATGAGAAGGATAATATTACTCCAAGATGTACAATAATTATGGATCTTCAAAAAAGTTTATGATAACATTAATTGGCAGTCTTTTTCAACACGCTTGAAGCTTTGAGTTTTCCTCCTAAATCTATTAAGGATTCATATATGTGTTTCTTCTCCAACCTATTCTATCAACATTAATGGTGAAATGGTGGGATTTTTTCCTAGAAAGAGAGGACTTAGACATAGGGATCCCTTGTCCCCTTATTTATTTGTCCTTTGACAAGGGATCCCTTGTCCCTTTATCTAGTCGTCCTTTGTATATAAGTCTTCGCCTCAGTCATTCAAATGATTGGTGTTAATTATGACTTCTCTTATCATCCTAAGTATGATAGTCTAGCTCTTAATCACATCATCTTTGCAGATGATCTTCTGATCTTCATGAAGACCAACATTTCTTCAACTCAGTTATTAAGGATGGTTTTGATGTTTTCTCTAGGCTGCCTGGCTTAAAGATGCACAATAGTAAAAGTGAGCTTTATTTTGGAGGCACCACTTATATATAGTACTAAAGAAAGCATTATGAAAATCTTAAATATTACAGATGGAAGACTTCCTGTAAGATATTTGGGAGTGCTATTTAGTTCCAAAAAACTTATTAGTGTTGAATATTCCAACACTTTGATTAATAATATTTGTGAGAGCATCAATTATTGGAGTAATATGCTCATTTATGCTGGTAGACTTGAACTCATAAGAATAGTATTGTTTGGAAAAATACTATATTGGTGTTGAGAATTTATGCTTCCTAAAATTGTCATTTATAAATAGAAGATGGATTAAACATACGGAATATAGAGGTACTTAATAGGGTGTGCTTATTGAGTCTAGTCTGGAGAATGTATCAAGATTCAAGAGAGCAACAACCTTCTCAGGGGCACATACAATTTTCTTAAAAGGTAATTGTGTGTGGAGAATTAATATCAAATAAGAATATACATGGGTTTGGAAATAGATCTTGAGGCTTAGAAATTTAGCATACCAGTTTATTATTCATGAAGTTAGTATTGGTTCAAGCACCTTTGTATTTAGGGCCAGGTGGATTAATGGTAACAATGTGAGCTCATTCCTAAAAAGAGATACCATATGGAAATATGCGAAAGAATAGTACTTTGAGAAGTTACTATATTAGAGATATGGCACTTTCTATCAATGATTAGAGGCCTAGCTGAAATTACACCTCTTCAACTTGCTCAGGGTAGTGATAAGATCATTTAGACTGCTAACATTAAAGTAAAGTTTTCATTTAAAAACCATGTATGAGATAAAGGATAGAGGGCAAATTCTATAATGGACTAGAATTGTTTGGTACAACTTGAATGTATTATGTGCTTGGTTAGCTTGCTTGAACAGGCTTCCTATTAAAAATCGTATGATAGAGTATGGAATTCAGACTAATTATATTTATGAAATCTGTCATAACTCTATAGAAGATAGAGATCGCATATTCTTTAATTGTCCTTTTGCTAAAAGAATCATCATCAAATGCTTTGAGTTGAGTGGTACAAAATGGATTAATATTCATAGTTGGGTTGAGCTTACTGAAGTTATCTTAACTGCAGCTAAACACAAGTTCTTTGAAACTATACTTAGTGAATGGTTCACTGCTTTCATCTACTTCATATGGTGTAATAAAAATGCTCATTACATAAGGTAAAAGTAAAAACTGGGGATCATATACTACACAACATACACAGTTTTCTATTCATCAAAACTCAAGGATGCAGAAAATTTATGAAGAAAGGTGGCAGCAAACAAATAACTGATTCTTGGAATTAATTGATATCTTCAAGGTGTAATGAATAATTAGCATATAAGAAGATGAATTTACTTCTTTCTATTCTACTTATGAGACTATTAATTTGAGTGCTCTTGCTTGTAATGTACAATGTTGTTAAAGCTTAATATAATCGTTTTTATGAGCTAAAAAAACTAATAGTCTCTCTAAGGATGAGAAAATGGTTAATGCTAGAGTCTACAAGACCACAGATCGGAACAACACCCATTAATATATCGAAGACGAAACAACCACCACCATTAATGTATTGTAGGCGAAGCAACCACCATGCTCGAAGCGTAACTACCATCACAGCTCCATAGGCCCATATGTGTCTTTGAACAACACTAAACACCACATCCACCTCCATCTTTGATTCACATAGAGAGATTGAGAGTTTTTAGAGTCACACACTGTAATGTTTTTTAAGTATGGACAGAATCGTAAATATAGAGTAACGTTTTTTATTTTAGATTTTGAAACATTAGACTATATTGGATAGGTTTGCAAGATGTGATTTTTGATTTGTACCGAACAACAAAAATAAGGGGTCGTGGAGGAAATTTACTCACTCCAAAATGATCAAACCAAATTATTACATAAACAACAAGTGACTCAACACTTCTCCCCACTTCTTCTGTTAACGTGTAACATTACACTGTAAATGACACCTGAATAGTAAATACACTTGCACACCTTATACACCTTGTTATCTCTCCTTTAGAGATTTCAGATCCTTTCTGGTTATTAAAGCTTGGTTTTAACTAGCTGCGTTTCCTTTTGACAGGAATCAGTGCTGGCTGATAGCTCACTCTCTCTATTAAATGAGCCTTTACTGCTCGCCCAGTCCCTATTTAAAATGGATCGATACAACTTATGTACAAGTAGGCTTGGAAATTCTCATCTAGCTTTAAACTGGAAGACTCTATTATACCACATCGAATGAAGGGTCATGTGGAATAAATCATATTTCAACGGCTTAGCATGCCAAAGAAAATGCTTCTGGACCTTTCTCACACCAAGTTGCAACTCAAGATATCTTTTTTCCGGTATCGAAAGAAGTAAATCTTTCAAATTCTGTATATCTTTTTCCGCAAGGATCACCGAGAATGCGTTCCAATTCAAAACCTCGAAAAACGGTGGCACAAAATTATCAGATATAATAACCGGGACACATTCATAAAAAATAGCCTCGACCACTCTTGGACTATTAACTTCATAACCCTTGGGGCAAATACAATACTTGGTGCTTTTCATATGCTGAATGTAATTCATTTTGCTTGCTACACCTAGAGGCATTCGTTCAAATATATTCATATCCGGGTCTTTATCTTTCCAATATTTTAGCAATATTGGACGTAAATATCCATGCATAGCCCCCGCATAGAAGGCTAAACTATGCCTCTGAGAAGGTGAATTTCCTCCAAGATCTCTCAGAGGGTTTCGAGCTGAGCGCACATATGTTTCTGGAAGTGATACATCTCTTCCTATTTTAAACCCAACCGTTACATCCGCATTACAAAGTGCTTTAACGCAATGTTCCATATGGTGTCTTGTTTCATATGGAGCCTGTATAATCATGGGTAAAATACGGTAAACTGTAAAAAAAGCGGTATAAACAAAGTGAATTAAAGCATTACCCAGTCATGACAAGCAACAAGAAAATGATCGGCACCTCCGGTTCTGTTCCAAAAACGATATTTTGAAGCGATTTTTTCTGAGTAATCCTTTAAATATTGACGAAGGTTTGTCCGATTGTGAGAGTTGCGCACATAAAGTGTGTGTTGTAATGTTCGCGAACTAAATGGCATATAAAACAAGTGCGCACGTCGAGGATCCTTCACAGTGAAGCGTGTATTCCCTTCCATTAGCTTCATAAACCATCCCTCGGATGCGTATAGTCCCTTCATCATTGGTTGGTGAAAAATAGGCTTCTCTCCTTCTTTGTATACGTAAACCTTGAGTGTGCGTTCCATGAGCTCATAGCTCCTGTTTATGTAGCAAGACAATCATAAGAAGTTGACCTTTAGAGCGAAAGCAAAGGTGCACTAACCTTTTAAATCATTAAATGTAGAAAGGTTCCGGTAAAGAGGAGCATGAAGTTCTTGGTCATTTTTAACGAGTGGGGCATTTGAAATTTGCAACTTTGCAGCGAAAATTTCCTTGTCACGATCCGAGGACCATCTTGGTTTCTGCAAAAGTCACATATTCCACAAAGCATAAAGCTAGAGTATAACAATGAAAACTAATTGGTTACGTTCGTGCAATTACGTACACTTTTGAATTATCCACAAAAACCTGAAACACCCCCTCGATTATTTTAGCTACCTAACTTCTCCATTCAACTATTACTTTGATGCTAAAACACCCCTTTCATTCATAATTCAATCATACAAAAGATATTGAGTGAGATAGAAAGCTATTAATTCCAAAAAAGAATAGACACGGAGGGCATCAAAACAATATTTGAGGGGAGCAATCAGGTTTATAAAATAGTTGAGGGGGTGTTTCATGTTAATTGGGATAGTTCAGGGTGTAATTGCAATTAACCCAAAATTCGTTACAAACCATTGCACGTGAGCGAGCACGGTGTCGAACTAATAACGCTTCCATTTCATCTATTGATGTTACGGTTTTCGGCGGCATATTACACCTCATTTTCTTCTTAACAGGATTACTTTTTAACGCAGAGTCATTACTTGGGGTCAAATTGTTAGAAGATGATACTTTAGGGGTTAATGATAAAACAAAACTTTGATTTTCCGGTTTCACAGCCTGTTCTAACAAAAGGCTTTCTCTCGTCACATTTTCCACCACAATTCCCTGAGATTCCTCAAATGGCATATCATTATCATTATCAACATCTACATCTTCAATAAAATCAAGACCATCATCAGAACCTCTACTATCTAATATAGACTTGTTTTCTTTACTATTATCATTTTCATGTTCTTTACCCATAACACGATTATTTGCACTCTTAACCCCCCGAGCTAATACGGAACCGTTCGTCAAATTTAAAGCTTTATTGATTTCCGAGTCATCATGAATCTTGTGAGAGGGTTGTTTAGATGAAATTTGGACCTTGTTGTATATATTAAGCTCGGGACCAGGTAATAAAGATACGAGGGCTTTGCCATAAGGAAGCATTAAAGACTGGCAAAAAACTTGAGTTATGGCCACAAAACCTACCACTATAAGCCATTTTCTTTTCTCAATTTGGAAAAGTTTCTGAAATTGGAATGAAGAGTCCATCAACTATATAGGAAATGCAAAGATATTTTATTACATCCTGCATCAACCTCCAAAAACTCTTCATCAGTAATGAATGATAAAAAATCTAAACAGAAAAAAAGGATGTTCGATTAATTAACTTAAATATAATTCCAGGGATTCATGATAGTAATACATATTACTGGGTAATTGCACCATCGGTCCCTGTGTTATGTCCAATATCCAAATATACTCTTGGGTTTCAAAAAGTAATAATATACCCATGTTACCAAAACAAAAAACAATACATACACATGGTATGTTTTCTATTTTTTCGATATAACACGGGTATTTATGCTAAAAAGGGTACATTTGGCATTTTTGCACAACACAGGGACCAATGATGCAATTAGTTCAACTTCCAAGAACTTAACATAAAAACCATAAACAAAAATCAAAGCCAAAAAATAACCCAGCAATGACTTTGTAATCACTCAACTATTATGCATCCCAAGTAAAATAAATATTAAAGAATTAAAGCTTTTGATAACAAAACACTAAAAGAAGAATCTAATAGAATAAAGTGAGAAAAAATTTACCAAATCGAAGCTTAATAAATTTGGCAATGGCTTGCAGAAGCAGCAACAGATCAGACCACTTTGTACATACCAAGTATAGTAACGTCCTCGAAACTGAAGACAACGTTAGTAGCAGCTAAGTACTATAATGTTTTTCACTGTCGGTGTGTTGACTAACTTAGCCAAATGACACAATTTTGTTGCTTTACAAAAAGTGCCACTAGTAAATGCATTATTTTTTATCTTAAACTACCTTTATTAGAGAGTATATGAAGTAGAACTGTAGAAGTATTATTGATGTTTTCTAATATAACAGGATCACGAATATCAGTTCAACTAATTTTATTATATTCGTAATGAAGTTCTACAAATTTGCTTTAATATCTTGTATATATATAATTAAACGTGGTAATACGTATATGTTATTAATATAATCTCACTTTCAAAAGAGATTGACCCATAAAAGAAATTATTAAGCAACCGGTAAATTTCTAAACCTGTGATAATTTTGTATTTAAATAAATTACAAATATTTTTTATCCAACATAACAAAGAGTTGTTGTAATAAGAGGATGTTATGAAAGATTCGACATTAATCTAAACAAAAAAGAAAGGGAAAAAGTTTGGCTGAAAATAGGCTGACAATATTATTATAGTACCACTTGCATTACTAGTTTTTATTTTCTAATCGAAATATGTATTATATATTTTAAGTGAAAAGATGTATTAATCATTAGGATGGAGTAAAAAATGTTTAATGGTACCTAGAGGCTAGATCCATTGAATAAGGGGTAAAAGAAAAATAAAGGCCTATCTATATTATAATTTTTTGTTTAAAGGTTCTTTAATAAACATACATTGGAATCCAATTAAACACTGAAACTCGATCATAAAACCACATTTCCCTCTCATTAGGTTTAGAAATTAAAAACTCACCCCTCTCCCTTTCTATCTCTGCTGTGAACCCACCATCCCACCATCTCCACTAGCAACACCCTCCTCCACCATGGTCGACCTCTTCCCACCATCTCTACCGCCGCTCACCTTCCCGAGATCTCCATCGCCGATCTATTGTTCTTTTCCCATCGCCGCCCTTCTCCTGCTGACGAAACCAGGCTCCACCTCGCCCTTCTCCTGCTGACGAAACTAGGCTCCACCTCGACGAAACTGAACCAGGCTCACTAACATGCCGTTCTCCTGCTCACGAAACCCTACGCCTCTAAAGAATCCCTCCCCCTTTCTCTCTCTGCTGTGAACCCACCATCCCACCATCTCCACTAGCAACACCCTCCTCCACCATGGTCGACCTCTTCCCACCATCTCCACCGCCGCTCACCTTCCCGAGATCTCCATCGCCGATCTATTGTTCTCTTCCCATCGCCGCTCTTCTCCTGCTGACGAAACCAGGCTCCACCTCGCCCTTCTCCTGCTGACGAGACTAGGCTCCACCTCGACGGAACTGAACCAGGCTCACTAACATGCCGTTCTCCTGCTCACGAAACCCTACGCCTCTAAAGAATCCGTCTTTCTCTTGCTCCACCTCCCTTCGCCGATGTGAACCCTCCTCTGTTGCACAACAACGCCGCCGCCGTGAAGTTTTCGTCCACTGAAGTTTTCATGAACAAAAATAATCCTCCATTAACCTACTTGAAATGAAGATCCACCAACACGAATCAGGCCCATAGTTCAAGTTCAGATCCATGACTTCCTTCTCTGGCTAAGGAGAAGACCGCAACAGTCATGAAAGCTTGAAGCTCGGCGAGCAAAAATGACTCGTAAAGAAAACTCAAGAAAGCTCGAGTACTCAGTGTTTTTGTGTAATACACAGTGAGTTTTGTGTAATACTTAGTGATTCTATGTCAATGCTTAATGATTTTGCGTAAAACTCAGTTATTTTGTGTAATTCTCAGTGATTTTATGTTAATACTAATTGATTTTGCATAATACTCAGCGATTTTGCGTAATACTCGGTGATTTTGCGTTATACTCAGTGATACTCAACGATTTTGCATTAATACTCAGTGATTTTGTGTACGCCCAATTTTGTATGTCAATACTTAATGATTTTTGCATAATACTCAATGAATTCTCTGAGTAGTGATTTTTGCTGGTTATTCAGAGAATTTACTAAATAGTGATTTTGCTGGTTGATTCTTTGCATAGTTTTTTCTAAATAGTATTTTTTGTGGTGAATACTCTGAGTAGTGATTATGCTAAGTACTTTTTTAAATAAATTAATATTATTTAAAATCGTTGGGTATTATTGAAATCACTAAGTATAACACAATGTCATTTAGTATTAATGCAAAATCGTCGAGTATCGTCGAATATCACACAAAATCCTTAAGAATTACGCAATATAACTAAGTTTAACATAAAATCACTACGTATTAACATAAAATTGCTAAGTATTACACAAAAATCACTACGTATAAACACTGAACATCGAAAAGAGTATTACACAAAATCACCGAGTATTACAACAATCGCTTGAAAGTCATACAAAAATGGAGCTCTAAATATTTCAAAAATAGAGTTTGAAGGTGCTACAAAAATGGAGCTCGAAATGTTTTTAAATTTTTTTTCAAAATCTGCAAAAATGGCTTGACAAGAGAGAAAGAGAGAGATGAAAAAAATTGCATTATGAGAAGAAAGAGAAAGAGAGATAAAATTGAAAAAAGGAAATAAAACGAATTCAAATTGAGGGTTGATACCCATATAAATACTACATGGGTATTTTGACCCATGAAATTTTAGTGACCTCTTAGTAGAAGAGTGTAGAGTCAAAGTCTATATGAGTCATAATAGAAGTCTCCAAAACCCCATGTATCAATCACCATACTTTAAACTATTTTGGTAGAAACTGCTCTCTCAGGTATTTTATGCTCACTAATCGTAGAAATAGCAGGAATGTGAGCCTATTTAGCATCGAATCCCATAGCACCGTGTGCTTGGGCCATTGAACATCTGCTTTGGAAAAGTTTATATATGAATTGATGGAATTCATATTTTTCTAAATGACCAAATAATTTTCTTCCATCGTAGTATCTTTCGCTCTTAAACTCCTTTACCAAATGTTAGTTGTATTGAAATATGCCGCTGGAGGACTAGAGATTTAGAATTTTTTGGGTTTCTTTTGAAGGATCGATTAAGGATCAATGATCGATTCCCACTAAAGGCTTTACTCCAATCTTATATTCCTATCTTGCCTACTTGAATATTGATATTGGTAATAATGTGTCGCCTGGTGGTTTCTTTCATGACTACCCTTTTAAACAATTTATTGATTTGGTTTCCTCTAGATATATATAAAACCATTACTTTTGCTGGTGTTCTTGGAGGTTGGATGAATGTTGACTCGATTAACTACCATTCATTGTATTAATGATATTGTTCTTTTGTTTCTTTTGGATTTTGGATTTATATTAGAAGATTTTAAATGTTATAAAGCTTAATGGAACATTGATAAATAATTTTTGTAAAAGTTTATTGTTATCAATTTTTTTTTCTGTTTTGTTAAACATCTCAACTTATATTATAAATAAAATGTTAACTCGAAAAAATGATAGAATACCAACTCTAAAGTTACAAGGTTAAGATAGTAATTTGATAGCAACGTAAGCGAACTAGGTTTGATACTTGGCCGCCTTCTTTATTATCTATGTGTAATTATAAATACCTCTACGCCTTCATCACATTATTCAACAAGAACACCCTCTCATCCTTCATCTCACATCATTTTTTTTATTTTAGTTTGATTTGTGTTTTCTCTTTTTTCTTATTAAATAACGTAGAGAGCTATGATGATATTTTGAGAAAGTCATGCACCACTCTGATCTGCTGATGATATATTTCTCTATACCCATATATTTACTCTGAGCTCTCTCTCTTTTTAACAAATTTTTTTTATAATTTTTTCTGTATTTTACACTATTATTTTATGTATTTGATGTTTCTTAATTTTTCTAATATTAACGGAGCAAATCAAATGATGGTGGCTTTTGTTTCAAAGGCCAAACCATGATGCGGACCGTAAAACAGTCTTGTTACTGTGGATAAAACTTTGGTGTCTGATGGTTTCTTCATTTTTTCAAAAAATAATTACAAAGTGAGTTTATTTATTATTATTTTTAATTTGTGAGATCCGTACGAAGGTGTTGTTGAATGATTTTTTTTTTGTTCCAAGGTGTTGTTGAATGATTAGATATGAGGGTCAATGAGGAAAATGGAAAGAGGGCAATGACTTTTGGGAAATTTGTGGCATGGCTGGCGTGGTAGGATTATATATAATTTACATTTTAAGCAATGTGGAATATGAAGATCGTACCTTGTCCCGCCATACCACATGTTTCCCATAGCTCCTCTCTCTTTCCTATCTTCTCTTCCAGTTCAATGTGGGTCAATATTCCATGGTTGGATTAATACATTTTGGATCCATCAATATTATGTAAATTAATATTGAAATCTTTATACGATGCAACTGTCAAAATTTAAAAATGTCTAAATAGTACCCCAATTAATGTTACTTGTATATACTGTTGTAGAGAATTTTTTGCCAAACATTAAAAATTAAAAGTAAATTAGATTATTGTTTAAGGCATGGTGTAAGATTAGTTTTTAGAAAATATTTTGATTAATTGGACAAATTTTGTATAATATTTGTTAAGTTGTGCTGTGGGTTTGTGTAATGAATTAAACCGATACATGAATACGAGATGTATAGGCTTAGGAGCGTTTGTTTTTAAACTTAATCGAGAAAGCTTGGTAAAAATAATTTGAACGAATAAGCTTGGGTAAATTCAATGCGGTCAATTTAAGTAGTAACTTTCAATGTTCCTTTGACGATCCTTTGAATATAATATCTACTATATTTGTGGATTCTTTTTTGGCTACAGACCTAATTATTGAGAAAACAAAAACTTGTTCTATCGTTAATATATTGATGTTTAAAAGTCGCAACATTTCTCCTTCAACGGGTTCAAAAAACTTAAACTCTATTTCAATCATTGGTTTTCTACTCGTATTATTTAGGAGTATGTTTTTATAATCAAGTTGAGTGGGATTTTCAAAGCAGTTGGTATCGATGTTAAGTTTTTCGGTTAAATTCATGTGTCCCGTGGGGGTCTTTGCACGCCCTTCGATTGCCACATTCTTATATACCTCTCAATTTCACCCTCACTAGGTTATTCACTGTGTGAGCAACAAGTGAACAAAAACTTGTTTACTATAAGTTTATCAAAACCTCCCCATTTCAAAAACTTATTTCTATATTCACAACCAAAAGAATGATCCTTTAAATTTAGGGAACAAGATTAGGGTTTAAAATTCCTAAATTTCTTCAGTTGCCATACTTGGAAAGGGCTAAGAAAGAAATTTGGGGATTTCAAACCCTAATCTTATTCTCTCATATTTGAAAGATCTTTTTATTTGTCATTTGATTTTAATACATCTATTGAAGATAGAAATAAGTTTCTTAACATGTGTGGAGGTTTTGATAAACTCGTAGTAGAGAAAATATGGGAAATACTTGTTGCTCACAAGGTGTTTGATAAAATTACCAAATCGTATTCTTCGGTGATTGAGGAACCTAGGGAGGGTGAACTTGAGGACACCTTGGTATCTAAGAATGCGGCATCAGAGTGGGTGTAACGACCACCAAGTGACTCGCGAACTTGATCGGAACTTGACGCGAATACAAATTGTTTGGGAAAATTTCACTCGACTTGTGAAGAAAAGAGAATGTGCTCCTAAATAGTTTGAAACCAATGGTGGGAATGGAGCATAAGTATTTTGAACCCGTTGAAGCAGAATTGTTGCAACTTTTAAAAAGCGATGTGTTAACAATAAAACAAGCTTTTGGTTTCTTATTAATTGGGTATGTAGTCGGAAAGAAATTTGCGGATATGGTAGATATTCAAAGGATTTTCAAGGAATGGAACGTTCAATGTAAAGTTAGGAAGCATCCAATCGGGTGATTAATTTTCAAATTTTTTAAGGATGAGGATAAAAAGAGTATCCTTTCAAAGTGTCTGTTTCTTTCGGATGTGAGGCTCCTTTTGATGGAAATGTCGAATTTCTTTGACTTGGTAACCTTGAGATTAATAAAATACCTACTTGGGTCATATTAAGAGAACTCCCAGAACAAGTTCGAACTAATGATGGCTTGGCAAAGAATGCTTCACAAGTTGGCAAACCGATCCGCACGGATGGTGTTACCTTTGAAACTGAAGATATTAGCTACGCAAGAGTACTTATCGAATTGGATTTGAGTAAGGAAAGGAAATTTAGAGTGGATTTCGGTTCACATAAAGGGAATAAGCATAGAGTAGAAGTTTAATATGAAAATTTACCTGCTTGTTGCGCGAAATGTAAAGCGTTTGGGCATGAAAGTGATAAATGTTTTTATATTTTTGGATAAGAAGCTTTGGGTGTGCAAAAGGAAAATAAGTTTTTTAAGGGGCCTCCAAGAATTGGAATACCAAAACAAGGCCTTATATGCGTCACTCCAGCTTCGCCCCATTCTCGCCAAAACAATACTGCTGCAATTACTTCACAACAACTCTCTCAGCAAAACAACCTAGCTACAGCTAGGGTTGACAATGGTTATGGTTTAAAACCGAAATCGATGAAAATCCGAACCGATTAAAAACCGATTATGCAACCATGGATAAAACCGTTATATATGGTTTTGAACACTGTAACAGATGGTTAAATCTGTTAGGTTATGAGTTTAGATAAAAATTATTTTTCATATCTCAGAACTGAAATCTAAATATTAAATTTAACAAAAAAAAAGTAATAAATATGTTGTTTGATCAAGGATCAACATAATATTTTATATATTTTGAAGATCTTCCTTATATTTGTAATCTTATTTTAAGAATTTTCAATATATTTATAGAGTTATAGTTTGTTAAAATACGAAAAACCGTTTAAAAAAAGGCGAATCTGAATTATTTGGTTATGGTTTTTAAAAAATAAGACTGATAGTTAAATTCGTTAGAATTTGATTTTTGATAAATTAAATGGTTATGAACATGGATTTAGATTTATTTGTAATAATTCAGTCCGTTGCCATTTCTAACTACAGCTCCCATTAAAGATGCGGTTCCTTCATATCAGCATCAAAATTTGGAGAGTCTGAAGTTACCCAACAGCTGCAGCCACCTGATAAGTTGACAAATAAATCAAGTCTTAAGTATCGACTGCATTGTAATGAAGCACCGTGTCTTATATCTCGGCTGCATAGTAATGATACGAATTTGGATCATCTCCTAACTAGCTTTCTATACTAACTATTCTAACAACCAATCACAATTAAGAAAATTATATTTTATTATATTTATCTATAATTAATTTTTTAATTCCTAAAATACTTCACAATTTACATCTCACGTTACAATTTTTCGGCTCCTAATTTTTTTATCCTAATTAATTATATACTCCCTCCAAAATACTTCCTACTAAAATATAACTCATATTATAATCTTTTAATTGATTTACCAACCATTTATAATATATTTTCAAATCTTGTTGTTCATAATCTTAACAACAATAGTATAAATCATATGCAATATTATTTTATTCAGCTTTTCATTCTGTGGTATTTTTAAATTTAAAATATGGAACATTTAACAAATTTTATGAATGTTTCTCTGAATGTTTGTGGAGATGAATCAAGTGATGACATTAACATACAAAATATACCAGGAATGTCAAATATCAGAGAAAACAATAACAAGCATATCCTATATGAAGGTAGAATTTTCGATATTGAACAAGATGCACATAATTTTTACAACAAATATGGAAAATAGTTGGATTTAGCATTAGAATTAATGCGGATAAGAAGCACAGTGATGGGAAATGGGAATATAGATTGTATGTGTGTTCTAAAGAAGGAAAAAGAAAACCCGACAAAAGAGACGAGCGTATCAGAACTCCAAGAGCGGAGACTAGAACAAGATGTGGTGCATATTTAAAAATTAAATTACATAAAAATTCTGGAAAATATATTGCTTGTGAGTTTGCACCTACACATAATCACGAGGTTATTAAGTATGAACTTTTACATATGCTTCCATCTCAACGAAAAATATCTAATCCGCAAAGAGAGTAACTCGGTTTAGCCGAAAGTTCTGGAACTGTTCTTCGTAAGTCATACGAACTAATGACAAGAGAGGTTGGTGGAAGAGAATGTCTTGGATTCACGAAGGTAGATCAAAAAAATTACATTCGCACTAAACGGCAAAAATATTTAGCATATGCTGAAATTGGAGTCATATTAAAATATTTTCAAGATCAATCATCAGAAAATGAATCGTTCTTTCATGCTTTTCAGTTGGACAATCTAGAAAAAATTACCAATATATTTTGGGCAGATGCACAAATGATAATGGATTATGTTCACTTTGGTCAGCTCAAGAATGTTCCAAATTAAATGTGGAAAAGTGACGGACTTAGGAAGCGTTAGCAACATTGATTGGAAAACCTATAACATTGGACACTAAAATAAAGAATTTGGATAATATATTTTTGTTAGGATTCTCGTTGAGATAGATGAAAAGTAGAAGTCAATCAATATCGTGGAGGTTATCACGTCAGGTGGTGAAAAATTTGATCAACATATACAATATAAAAACTATCCTTTCTTTTGTATAAAGTGTAGGGAAATTGGACATGTTGAGAATAAATGATTTTATATGAAAGATACAAATATGATGTTTGGTAGTGGCTCCACCGACATTGTGGATTTGATGTTAGGTACACAGATAAACAAATACAAGTATGGGGTAAGGTTATCTGAATATCGAGAACAAAGAATAAAACTCCAAATCTTTTGCACCAAACTGGCACCCCAATTTGGAACAAACCGGAATTCCAAAACAACCTGCCTCAAAAGCAAAAACTTTGTAAAAGGAAACTTATGGGCTCGAGGGAGGCTCTCACCACTGTTAATAACATGTTTGAAGTACTAGATAGCGAGAAAGAAAAAAAGATATCCCAGATACCACAAAAGATCTTTAGATTGCGACTAGTGAGGCACTTTTAACTAAGGCTAATCTATCTTCTCCCCTCTTGAGCCCCATTCCACTAGAAGATGTGAGAAAAGTGTTACCAACACCCAATGACCTCACGTCAAAGTGAGAATTGGTAACACACAAACCCAACACTCGTACGTTGGAAAAAATGGAATTGAGGTGTTTAGTTTAAAACCGTCCCTTAAGGCCAGGGGAAGAGTGTAAACAATATAGACAAGCCACCCGAGGTGAGTACCAAGGATCCCAAGGTTAGAAAGGTGAACAAATATGTTATCGTGAGAAAGGAAAGGGGATGAAAACCTTCTACTTGATAATTATTATTACATCTTGGAATACAAAGGGATTTTCTACCTCCTGAAAGAAAGATAGGATTGTTTCTCTCATCTATAATAAAAATTTGGATGTCCTTGGAATCCTTAAACCACATGGGAAATTGATAAATTCATTGATGAAAGACTTTTTGGTTGGGAGTTTTTTGACAACTGTGATAATTTGATGAATGTAAAGAAGGAACCATTTACAGAGATATGTATCTTATTTGTAATTGATTGATTTCAATTAATCCATCCCTATGATAGATATGATACATATAAGAGTAATGATGGATATCATCCCAAAATCACTTCTTATGTGAACTGATTATAAAAGAGATAGAAAATGATAAATCAGGAGAAAAGAGTAGCCATATGATTGGTCCATTTGAATTCTACCTATGAGGTGATAAAAGGGTGATAATTTGGGGTGATATCCAACATTACTCTACATATAATTTGTGGATGATTTATGCATGGTCGTATTACTATTGATACAAGTACTAAAAGTTGGATATTTTAATTTCATTGTTTTTTTATGTGGATGATGTGATAATTAACAAATGAATTTTATTAGTGTAATTTGAGATGTGTGTGGTTTTTAATCTTTTTTGTAGGTGTATTTTGAATTGATTATATTGAAGGTCTTGAGAAATATGGGTATCGACCTTGTCTAAATACACACATGTATGTAATATATTAGGTTCCTTTGTTCTACTAATATATTAGGTACTTGTTCTATATTTCTCACTGTAATGCAAATATAAGGATAATGTTATAATCATAGTTAAATAGATGCAGTATGTAGATGCCAGGGTCAAGTGTAGAAAATAGATCAGCACCAACTATACTAGTGTTAGGTGATTTGTTTTTTTTTTACTATGTTGGTTATGATTTTTTTCACTGTTGTTGATTATATCAGTATCAACAATTTGTCAATATAAAACGTCTATTCATACGCAACAATTTTGAATTGATTTTAGTAATTATTTTTGAAAGGCGGTTGATTATATCGATAACAATAATGTTTTCGACAACTGTTTCATGGTGGTTACAGTTTGCCCATATACAACCTTCAATCTTTATATTAAACCAACAAAAAGAAAAAAAAAATCCAGTTTGATTATTTTGTATTTATATGATGGAATTCGTATAACTTTTAGTAATGTTTAATGTTAATATGTGTGTAGAAAAAACTACCTTTGTGATGTTGCATATTCCCATCACCGTGGATTTATGATTCCATGAGATATTCGTTGGGAGATTATCGGCGTCGACGTGAAAAAACTAAGGAGGAAACGTTCAATCATGCGCATCCAAACTTAGAAATGTAATCCAACGTGTTTCTGGTGTGTCGAAAGCATGTTTCCCAATTTTGAAAGAATGACTCATTTTTCTCTAGAAGTACAGATGGATATAGTTATCACTGTTCTTAAATTTATACGCAAAAACAACTTGAGTGATATAATTTTTGCTCAATATGATCAACCAGACATGGTATTTTTCAATGAAAATACACAAGATGATAAGGAAGCAGATGTCGAGATCGAACAAGGTAGAGCACATGAGAGTGTAGAAGATCAACAATTTATGACAAATAATGGAGAAGAATTTTCGATCCAACTGATACAAAATAACTAGAGATTAATTTCGCTAGCTTGTTTCATGATTTTTTAATTTATTGGATAACTTAATTAAAATTGTCGGATTTGTTGAACAGTTTCTGCAAGACTAGTCATTATTTCGTGAACAATTTATTTTAAAATTTGTCTTTGATAAAATAGGTAAACAAAGTATCAAGAATTTCAATAACAACTCTCACGTGCGATGAATACATTACAATAATAATATTAAAATATCGACACTTCAAGTAAAATGATGAAACAATCGTGTGTTGCGGTCAATGAAATTATGATTGGACTATTGACGAACCCGGTTAATTAGATATTGAAAATAAAGCCGCATTTTATTCTCATTTATATCATCCCTGTGATCAAATTCTTTAAAATATTCAAAAGTATTACCAATACTCTTTTAGAAAATTTAAGTCAATTTTACCATTTTTTTTATTCAATTTACTCACATTTTGATTTGTATTCAACATTCAGATAAGTATTCGGTATATAACAAGCAAACAAATTACTATTTAACAATTTAAAGGGTTAAAACTTAAAACAGATTAAGTAGCATATTCAGATAATGCGTTCAGATAGGTTTCCAAACAGTTTAGTTGATTCAGCATTCATTATTCAGATCATACCTCTTAATAGATTTAGTGATATTTAGATGTGTATTCAGAATTCAGAATTTCTTAAAATAAAATGCCACTTAAGAATTATTATTGGCCAATGACGTAAGCCCTAATATTATGGGCTAAACTCTTTTTATCCTTATTATTATTCAATTTTTATAAAAACATTTCATTAAAAAAATAAAAATTAAACTAGGGGTAATTAGAGATAAATGCCTCCTTAATGATGCCTTTAATTTTTTTAAGCCTCTAATTTTCTTATTTAGAGATAAATGCCTAATAGAACAATTATTTATAAAAAACATCCCCTTTATATTTTTTATACCTATACTATCCTTATTATTAAATATATTATTTTATTTTTAATACAATATTTATTTTTAAATCTTAAACAAATAATAGGGTATTTCCACCACCACCACCACCACAACCATCACCACCTCCACCATCACAACCACCACCACCACCACTACAGCCACCACAACCATCACCACCTCCACCACCACCACCACCACCACCACCACCACCACCTACTACTAATTTCATTACACGCGCGTGTCCGTGAAATTTTTTTAAAATCGCCATAACTAATTCAAAAAAATCAGAAAAATCGAAAAAAATCATATTTGGATAAATCAAATTAATATTTACGTCTATGATTTTTTTCGGAATTTTTTGAATTTTTTTATTTTTCTGATTTTTTTTTTAATTTTTTAATTCGCAGAACATGGAATTCCATGTTTAAAACATGGAATTCCATGTTTAAAACAGTGAATTTCGTGTCTGCGGAAAACAAATTCCTTATATCAAAACATGAAATTCCATGTGCTGCGAATTAAAAAAATTCAAAAAAATCAAAAAATTTAAAAAATCCTGAAAAAAATCATAAACGTAAATATTAATTTGCTTTATCCAAATATATAAATTTTTGATTTTTTTAGAATTAGTTATGACGATTTTAAAAAAAATTCACGGACGCGCGCGTGTGTTTATTAGTTTTTGTTTTGTTTTTTTCTAATTTCCTTTTTTTTATTTTTAATTATAGGGGTAGTTTGGGATGGGGCATTTTTCTATAAAGAATCTTATTCTAGGCACCTTTTTTTAAATAAGTTTTTTAATAGGCATTAATCTCTAATTGGCTCATTAAACTATACTTCAAAATTTACCAATAAATTAGTTTCAACTTTCCATGTGTTCTTTTCATTTCAAGTACCCTCATCTAGTCTTAACTTGAAAAACTCTATTGTACCAAATTGAGTGAAGGACCATATGAAATATATCATACTTAAAAGGAGCTTTGTGCCAAAGAAAATGTTGTTGTACCGCACTTAGGCTTTGATGCATAGCAATGTACTTCTCATGGGAAATGGAGAGAAGTATACTCCTTAAATTTGCAATATCTTTCTCCAAAATAAACACGGAAAAAGCTTCCCAATTCAAAATCTCAAAGAAAGGTGGGACATAATTATCAGATATGATAACTGGCACACATCCAAAGTGTATAGATTCCACCACCCTTGGAGTATGAACCTCATAACCCCTAGCACAAATGCAATACTTGCTAGTTTTCATAAAGTTCCTGTATTTTGCTTCACCTTCAGAGTCTCGAGGCATTTGTCCAAAGATCTTCATGTCAGGTTCTTTATTAGCCCAATGGTTTAGTAATATTGGACGAAGATAACCATGCATACCTCCAGCAAAAAACACTAATAAAGGTCTCTTCGAAGGAGTATTTCCTCCAATATCCTTTAGAGGGTTTTCAGGTGAGTGAACACTGGTCACTGGCAATGAGACATCTTTACCGATTCTAAAGCCCGAGGCTAAATTAGAATTGCACAAAGCTCTTATACAATTTTCCGTTCTCCTCGTGAAACGAGGCGCCTAAATCAATATACATATGTTATTAAACAATCTAAACAAGTTACAAGGGAGGTACAAAGTAGTGCTAAGTGCTTACCCAATCGTGACAAGCGACCAGAAAATGATCTGCTCCCATGGTTCTATTCCAGTAAGGGTACTTGTTAGCAATCATGTCCACATAATTCCTTAAAGGGATTTCTTTTAACTTTCCGGTAATATTTTTTTCAGGGATAGCATATCTTAGTTGGTGTGAACTGAAAGGTAGATAGAATAAGTGTGCCTTTGTGGCGTCCTTGACAATAAAATGTTTGTTTGACTCCATTAGCTTCATGAACCATCCTTCAGAAGCGTATATTCCTCTTGTTATTGGTTGATGAAAAATCGGTTTTTCGCCTTCTTTGTAGACATAAACTTTAAGCAACTGTTCCATTAACTCATAACTCCTGCCAAATTGAACCAACTAATAAGCAAAAGAGCAATCAGTGAGTAGGAAATTTCATTAATCAATGTTATAGAAAGTTAAATTGTGTACCTCTTAAATGTAGAGTAGTTTCTAAAAACAGAAGCATATGCTTGAGGAACATTTGTTAAAATTGGAGCATTCACAATCTCAAGCCTTGTTTTTTCAAGTTCTTGATCTAGTGAAGAAGACCATCTAGGCATCTATAATAAGCTAACCATATATATAAAACCAGACTCACTAACTGAACATCATCATTAAATATTTCCCTACCTTTGTATTAGCAGAGGAAGAAGTATTAAGTAACACGAAATTCATTTCAGAAATCGACATTATTTTTACTTCTTTTTGCTTCAACAAAGCATGTTGAGTTGGAATTCCTGCAACACGGCTTTTAACTATGATAATCAAGAAAACATTTTCAAAGAAACTACTTGAGTAACTTACTAAAGTGAGCACATCTAGTTATAATAATACAACAAATTAAATAAATACTAACATTAACAACGAATATTCAGACCTTGGTGAATATTGCTGGGCAAACTAGATGGAACTTCCTTATCAATTCCACTAGTGACCTGACCAAAAACAAAAAGTCATCATCTTTCGCTTTCTAGCATTAACCAAATCTTGTGTATCCAATTTATGAATACTAACTGAAACAATACTAAGTATTGAAATTTGACTACCCACCATAAATGAAGTATTCAAAGGGATTTGATTATCCACATTCGAATAAATATATGCAGATGATAAAACCGAAGCATTTGGAGATGCAAACATGTATACAACAAGTACAAGAGAAACTATAATACCAACAACATAGATTACTCTCATGATTTGTCCATGCCATAACTTTCCACACTCGCCAAAATTTCTCATCTTATAATTTAATTAACTATTTTGATTATGCTTCCTTAGTTAAATTGAAGAAGAAGAATATTTTGAGTATCACGCCATTAATTAAGTTGCATATATTATTAAATGAAGGGCGAACAATGATTAATTATAAATTCAAGTTATGTAAAACGGATCTAGTTTGAATGACAAAAATAGATTTAAAGTAACTTAAGTCACTTCAAATAAAAGGTTCTTCTCACATAAATATTGATCTGATCTTGTACATACATATATTATTTACTTTAGCTTTGACTAGTGCGGACGAAATAGTAGTATATTACCCGGGAAAGGAGCCGATTTGTTTATTTCAGTACATTGCATTATTTACGGAAAGTTCATGTGCAACCCACTCCCTATATCATTCACATGATTTTTGCCTTTTCCGATTCATTCCTCACCTAAAATCATAACTAGTGTTGAAATATCCTGCTTATTCGTTTCGTTTCAATTTCTTTGCTTAAGATTTGTATCGGTTTTCCCTCAAACACTTCACCTCGTCTTAGCTCTGATGGGAAACATCTGCACCGATAGATTTTATCCTAGTTTATGTTACTTTGTCCTTGGAGTAATATTTTTTCTCCTAATTTGCTTTGAATATTCTTATACTTCTCGGAATATTAAAAGCTTCTTCGATTTCTTTAATATTCATGTGTAAATACGTTCATCAGAAAATTCATATTTTTCTGAAACTCGTTCATTCCCAGAAATTTATCTTTTCTGTGTTCCTTTACTTACTTTATACTGTATACCATGACTATCATCAGATTGACCTAGACATAAAAACTTTAGAGAGTCAATTTCTCTATATATGAATCAACTGAGGTCTGATTTTTTTTTTTTTTTAAAAAAAGATTTATGACAGGCTATAATATTTTTATTAGCATTTTTTCTCAATTATTATCATTTTTTTTCCAACCAAATTTATATGGCAACCAGTAGGTACAGAGCCATATACATAGGGCCAGTGGCGAATCCAGAAACATAAACGAGGGTGGACTTGAATATAAGGAGGTTCGGGGGCAAGCCACGAAACTTTTTTTGGGTATTTAATAAAAAGAACATGAAATAAATGAATATATAGATTAAATAATATCATATAAAGACAAAAACAATTACAATTGTACTCTATGAGTTTTTATTTTCTGAAAAATATACGTGGTATTCTCAATTAAAACAAATGAATCAATTAATTGTTTTATAATAAAACAGATTAAATTAATCAAGTAAGAAATAATTTAATGATATAAATAAATATATATCTACTGATTAATATATATTATTTTTAAAAAATTATACAAAATACTTTGATAAAAAAAATTAACAATATATTGAAAAAATTAACAATATATATAAAAAAATTAACAAAAAATTTAAAAAATACCTATTAATAAATGATAAATTGAAAATACTGGTTGTACTTTTGATTTGTGTAACAATTGTATTAAGTGTAAAATAAGTTATTAAGGTTAAAATATATAAGTAAAATTAAATGGGTTAAAAACCTAAAATAATAAAATGAACTAAATTAATTTTTTTTAAGAATTTGAGTGTGGGCTTAAGCCCACCCTTTGTTATATATAAATCGTCACTTATTGAGTGTAAAATAAGTTATTAAGGTTAAAATATATAAGTAAAATTAAATGGGTTAAAAACCTAAAATAATAAAATGAACTAGATTAAAAAAAAATTAAGAATTTGAGGGTGGGCTTAAGCCCACCCTTTGTTACATATAGATCTGCCACTGCATAGGGCTGTAAACGAGTCGAGTCGAGTCGAATACTAGATATACATGATTGTTGTTTAACTTCTTGAGCCAAGCCGAGCCGAACCGAGTTCAAATTAAACGAGTCGAGCTTTCAATGATCCAAGTTAGCGATGTTAAAACTTATTTTTTCAACTTATAGAGTAATTCTTTTTAGAGCCGAGTTCGAGTTGCTCATGAACAACTTGTTTTTTATGGTTGAAACAAAACTTTCATGAATTGTTGGTTTCTGATGGAGTGTGGTATGAAAATATGAATAGTAATATTAATGAAAAATTAAATGTTTAAAGAGATTAAAAATATCCAAGTTGATATTGAAGTTTTAATAATATATTTATAAGTTGATAACATATTAGTTTTAAACATATAAATATAAACGAGTCTTTCACGAACGAGTTTGAGCGAGATTGTTTACTTATCGAGTTTAAATTGAATCTTGAGTTTAAGCTTGTTTATATTCGAGTCGATCTCAAACGAGCTTTTTTCCGAGCCGGACTCAAGGTACTCGCGAGCGGCTTGATTCGTTTACAACCCTATGAGGGTGTCACGTCCCAAGAAATGTAATGGATTCTAACTAATATTAAAATATATAAAAATACATTTTTATAAAATGATTATCAATTACAATACACAGATCAATAAATATATATACAATTAATAGGTGCAATTCTCTACTTTCCTCTACAACTTAAACTAGTCTCTTACTATTCAGTCCAAGTCTTTAAGTTATCTCCTACTTGAAAGGGTGGGGGAAAATGGAGGCGAGCTACCACTGAATTAGTGAGAAAAAAATTGTTCATATGCAGGCTATAACCTATGGGTAATAATTATATTTTAGATCGTTGTCATTGAATTTAAATATGTTAAAAATATAAATTAGACATTCATAAAACAATAAATAAATCAAATAAATGTATATATGTATACTAGACATCACATACTACCTAGAAAGATATATACACTAGCAAATAATAATCACATTGCAAAAAATATTGTTGTCTTACCCTTGTGACTCCCGCCGCAACCTCGATCTCTTATCACCCCCACTGGTAATACTCCGGGTACACCAAACCGACGACCCACTGACCAAGGAACTCACCATCATATGCGTTAGGTGGGAATAGATCGTGATTGTCGTGACAACCCTGACAAGCCCCTGCCGCCTAGTGCAACATGATTGTATCATGTCGATCGATTGATCGATAACAATAGCTAGTATCAAATATCAAACGACTGAGTAGGTCGGTTCAACAACGATATCAATTAACATTTAATGGATAGACAACGAATTAGGACGTGCTATCACAAATATACAATTAATCATATGAAAATGAAATAATATGGTAATAGGAAATAGGAAATTATCGAAAAACGCTTGAAAACTTTTTTGGTTATGGTGCTCAAACCGGGAACCTGTTTTTGCAAAACGACATCTCAATTTTGTCAACTGATAATGGGATTGGTGTTGTCGTGCAATTCAAAATCTCGGAGCAACTGCAAACTGGAACGCCAATTTCACTAGCTTCTAATTGCACGACAGGTCCATCCTATTTCGAGAACCCCAAATCCACCTCAAAACGAAATTCCGATTTTACACCTACACTGGAAAAAAAAGCATACACCTTTTGAAGACTTGGCATAAAGAGGACATGAGGCGAGGTAGTGTGGAACCCTTGCATCACCCAAAGCATGAATGCATCTTATGACTCGCACTTGGGGAAAGAATAAGCATAAATGATATCACTTATATGGAACTAGATACGAAGTGTTTATTTTGCAAGGAGGAAGTTAAGACAGAAAGACACACTTTCTTTGAATGCAAGTTCATCGATGAGATATGGGCTACTACTCAGAGTTGGGTAGGCATAGGGGTTGTAGCCCGTATCTACTATATAAAGTATGCTCAAGTGGTTGAATAAAGACAAGGCGAGAATAGCTTGGTAGTCAAAGGTATGAAAATAGCATTCGCGATGACAAATAAATGAATTCGTTAAAGGCTTGAAAAGGCCATTGTTAGATTTAAATTCGTTAGAGACTTGCATATGATTATCATACGCTTCCCTTATCCTTCTCCTTTCATATGATAGAAAAATGTAATTGGATTCGCTAACAGTATCCTAAAGATTATAACACCTATTGTTCTATTGAGTAATCTACTCCCACAATGTTTTCGTTTATTTAAATTTATCGGGCATGAATAAAGACCATTAACAAGTATTCTTTCGGCAATTCTAGTCAGGCCTGTTCACCATTCTAAGCAAGCCCGATCTGCTCCCCCTTTGTGGGGGTCCGGACCCCTACGAGTGAGCAGAAAAGGGAGGAGGAAAGAGGCATATTTCCTCTCTTCAATTATAGAGACTAGTAAATACAAAGATCTAGTCATCCAACAAGTTGCTGGTTGAGATCGTGGAACTTTCGTCCTTAGGAGCCAGCCACGTTTCACTGTACAGTGGAATGGAGAAATAAGAACTAACGGGTCAATGATCGCGCATACAGTCTCACAACGCCCTATTTAGTCGAGATAGAAAGACTCTCTTTGTTTGCTTTATTTGTTAGTGTTTGCATGTATGGACCAAAACCTAGTCTAATGCTTGATTTAGGTCTTACTTTTTCTTGCTTATTGTTTTTTGTTGGTTTATTTTTGTTATTTTATTTGACTTGGTACGTCAACTCGATTTATATAACATGCTTATATTTAAGGAAAAATGACCCAAAAAATCAAAATAATATTATTTTCAGCCCAATAACATCAATGACAAAATTTCTTCCCAATAACATCATTAACTAAATTTTGTCCTTGATGGGAATCGTCCTTGACGGGAATCGTCCTTGACGGGAATCGTCCTTGATGGGAATCGTCCTTGACGGGAATCGTCCTTGATGGGAATCGTCCTTGACGGGAATCGTCTTTGACGGGTAAACATGTAATCTTATAATAGTAAGTTAATGGATGATTCTTTGGGGCAAGTATAATATTATTTTGATTTTTTGAGTCATTGACCCAATATTTAATTTCTAATATTTATTGTGAATTAAATAAATTAGATTTATATTTTTTTATTAATAAGATGAGAATTATATTTGCTTAAGAAGAGTTTATATATAGTTTAATTGAATTTTTAAAAAAGTTATGGAAAAAAGTTCTGGAAAAAAAAAACATTTTTGAAAAAAATAATAATGATATTTATCATCTCTTTTTAGTTTATTCTTGTATTCTATTTTATATGTCAATTTTATGTAATATTAAATTAAAGAAAGACAAATTGGAAAAAAAACAAAAAAAAAACATTAGTTTAGTGGTTAGACTATCTTTTAAGAAATTAAAATATCTTGAAATTAAATATTTTTAGAGTTAAAATGACTAGGAATAGTTAGTGGCTCTTATGTAAAACCTTTATGTTACTAAAAAAAGAAAAAGATTTTTTCTTTTCGCTGAACAGAACGAGAGCATTTATTAGCGGCTAAACTCATAATTAGTCATTGTTCGCCATCCATATCTATATAATAATATATTTGCAACCTACTGGTGTCTACTCAAGGATACTCTTCTTCCTTTTCTCATTCTAACCAAGACTGTTAATTAAATTGTAAGATGAGAAAATTACTTGGGGTTGGAAACTTATGGAATTTGCAAATTTCAAGACTAATCTATCTTCTTGTAATCATAGTTTCTCTTATACTTGTTTTACACATATTTGCATTTCCATACCCTTCGATTTCTTCACCTACATATACGTATTTAAACGTTGATCATCAAATTATTTCGAATACTTCACTCAAGTTGGGTAGTGAAGCTTCTTCAATACTTAGTAATGTTTCTGTTATTGTTTATGAGTTGGATACACAAAATTTAGTTACTGTTATAAAAGGGAAAGATGCTGAGTTGACTATTCAAATTCATAAGGAGGAAACTACCAATTCTTCAGTAATGGGTATCGCTGAATCTAGTTCACCCACCATTCCCCAAGGTCTGAATATTCATTGTTATTTAATTTCTTCTATTATTATCAATAGATGCGTGTAAGTTTCATTACTGAATCATATTAAAGTAAATCAAATTAACTTGAGTAGTTTCTTTGAAAATGTGTTGCAGAGCTTCCAACTCAATACTCTGTATTGGAGCACAAAGCATCAAAAACAATAACACTTTCGCAAATGAATTCCATTTTGCTTAATACTTCTGCATCTTCTAATATAAAGGTAGGGATGTTTAGTTTATCAGTTAGTAAGTCTAATTTTCATGGTTTATATGTTTAAATTCTGATCCATTGTTTGTCTTGTTATAGATGCCCAAGCGAACATCTATGCCAGATCAACAACTTGAGAAAGTAAGGCTTGAGATTCAAAACGCTCCAATCTTAACAAATATTCCTCAATCCTATGCTTCAGTTTTTCGAAATTACTCTAAATTCAAACGGTATACAATGCTTCTTTCTATTATATTCTCTAGTGGTGGAATAATTTTTATTTCATATTTGCAGAAGTTACGAGTTAATGGAACGGTTACTGAAAGTTTACATCTACAAAGAAGGCGAAAAACCGATATTTCATCAACCGAAAACAAGAGGAATATACGCATCTGAAGGATGGTTCATGAAATTAATGAGAGCAAACAAACAATTTGTAGTAAAAGATGCGAAAAAAGCACACTTATTCTACTTACCTTTCAGTTCACAACAACTAAGATCTACTCTCAAGGAACAAATTTTTCCACCTCAAAAAGATCGAGAAATTTATTTAAAAATTTACGTAGAAATAATTGCTAAGAAATACCGTTACTGGAATAGAACCATGGGTTCCGATCATTTTCTAGTCGCTTGTCATGATTGGGTAATACATTTATCTAATTTTTAATTAATTATTAAAACAACACAATGTACTAAGAATTTTTTTTATTAATATAGGCGCCTCGATTTACAAGGCAAACGGGAAATTGTATCAGAGCTTTATGCAATACTAACTTAGCCTCGGGTTTTAAAATCGGTAAAGATGTGTCATTACCAGTGACAAGTGTTCGATCATCTGAGAATCCTTTAAAGGATATTGGAGGAAATACTTATTCGAACAGATCTTTATTAGTTTTTTTTGCTGGAGGAATGCATGGTTATTTTCGTCCGATATTAATAAACCATTGGGGTAATAAAGAATCCGATATGAAGATCATTGGGCCTATGCCTCGAGATCTTGAAAGTAAAGAAAGATATAGAAATTTTATGAGAACTAGTAAGTATTGTATTTGTGCTAGGGGTTATGAAGTTCATACTCCAAGGGTGGTGGAATCTATATACTTTGGGTGTGTACCGGTTATTATATCGGATAATTATGTTCCACCGTTTTTTGAGATTTTGAATTGGGAAGCTTTTTCGGTGATTATTTTGGAGAAAGATGTTGTGAATTTAAGGAGTATACTTTTGTCCATTTCTGAAGAGAAGTATATTGATATGCATCAAAGGCTAATTGCTGTGCAACAACATTTTCTCTGGCATAAGGTTCCGCTTAAGTATGATATATTTCATATGATTCTTCATTCGATTTGGTATAACAGGGTTTTTCAAGTTAAGTCTGGATGAACATGTGAGAGTAGTTGAAATGAAACGAACACATGGAAACCAAGAATATCTTTGACAAACGAGAAGCAAATATTTTGAGAGCTTTTTGTTGAGGGATGGTATAACAGATCTGGAAATAGAGAAAGAATTTCAGTTAGACTCAATGATGTGGAGTCTTTTGATGTCAACACCAAAACTAAATCATTCACTACGGGATTGGGAAAAGTTCGACAGAGAGAAGAGAAATACTAGGCCTACAAATCTAGGGGTAAATGACTCGAGCGGGTGATATAAACACGAATTTTACATTCAATTACTATCGAGGGAAGAAGTCGCAACAAAATCACCCGGTTCTGCGATGACATGGATGGATTGAGGAGTCAGAAGATTTTAAAGCTAAATTTCAGGGTTGTTTATTGGTTTATATACTTCTGAACCTGCATTGAATTTTTAAGGGTGCAACTAAATTTGTTACTTCATCTGTTTCAAATTTTTTGTCCATTTTGCTTTTGACATATATTAAGAAATGTGATAATTACAATCCTTATTATTCTATTTATGGAATAAATAATGTCCACTTAGGGGTAAAAATTAGAACTGAAATTTTCTACCAATCAGATATGGAACTGAAATTTTCTATTTATGGAACCAGATGGGATTAGCTCACTGGCCAGGGTCTTAGTCTACCAATCTAGTGGTGCAGGTTCGAACCGAGTCAATGACTCCGAGTCCAAAGTGGCTCTCCTATGTAACAATAAATTTTCGATTTCGACCGACTCCAATCAGATAATTTCGAATTTGGAGTTTTGGAGTGATTTGAACGTTGCGCCTTTCATTTTACACCCTTTTAAGTGCGGAAGTAGGGCTGTAAACGAACCGAGTCGAGCCTAATACTAGATGTGCAAGCTTGTTTAATAAGATTTACGAGTCGAGCTCAAATTTTAACGAGTCGAGACGAGCTCAAATTTTAAGGCTTGTTATAATATCGGCCGAGCTTTTTTCGAGCCGATCTCGAGTTATTATCAAATAATTTGTTTTTTTAAAGGTTTAACAATATAATTCTTGATAGCTAAACCATTAATTTACAGATTATAAATTTTTAACGAGTTAACGAACGAGCTCGAACGAATACGTTTTTTAACGAACGAGTTCAAACGAACTTCTTTTTTCCGTTTATATAAACGAACGAGTTCGAACGAGCTTTTTACCGAGCCGAACTCGAGCGGCTCGCGAGCGGCTTGGCTATGCGGAAAAAATAAACCAGTTTTTTTTTTTTTCCGGAGAAATAAACCAGTTGAGCTACTCAACTTGTTTAATTTTGTTGTCCAAAAAAAAAAACTAGTTTAATTTTGATGTCTAATGCCACGTATGCATATTCGATGGGAGATCCCCTAATGTTAAACATGGGCTTGTTTGAGTTTGGCCCAAAAGAAGAGACATAATCGTGTCATAATTATTTCGAGAGTGGAGCGAGAAAAAAAAGATCAAAAGAAAAAGTGAGAATGAGCCGGGAAGAAGAAGGAAGAGGAGAAGAGGGAGCAAAGATGTACTATTCAAAGGATTTTGAATGGGAACAACTCCAACACCAAATTGAAACTGACCCTTCTCTTCAATACCACTTCCTCCCTTTCCCCACAACCACCACAGTTAACAATATTACTGAAAATTCTGAAGCATGGGACAAATTTCACGCTCGCCACTCCACTGGTAAATTCTTCAAGGTTAGTAAGACCTATTTTTCTACTTCTATTCATCATATGTGCTGTGTAGTAGCAGAGCAGTGATCTTAATTTGTTCTCCTCTCTTTTGACATTCAGTATATTATTCGTGACAAATGCATATACCTCTTTATCTTAATACATTCCGATCCTTCATCTGTTCAATTGACTAATTGGTTTTTCATTATCGATAAAAAAATATTATAGTCACAATTTGGATTAATTGGAAAAATCAGATAAATCAGTAACATAAAGTACTATGATCTGATTTTTTTTTTTTTAAAATATATGGTTTAAGACTATAGTTATATGTATATCGATTATAATATGCAGGAAAGACGATACTTATTAAAGGAGTTTCCTGAGCTAGCTTCTTGTGACAAGTTTTCAAAGGTTTTGGAAATAGGATGTGGAAATGGAAGTACAGCTCTACCTATTTTACGGTAACCTCCAAAATAAAACCAATATACATAAATACATTTATAATAATAAGACTATTATACCCTTGTTTTGCAGGCGAAAGGAGGGAATTACTGTATACGCTAGTGACTGTAGCCAAGAGGCTCTTGAAAGAGCAAAACAGATAATTCATGACAGTAATTTAAATTCAACTACACACTCTTTTCATCCATTTCTATGTGATTTTACAGCTACTCAGTTTCCCAATTGGTTGGCCTGTAATTCTTGTCGAGGTTAATACAATTTTTTTAACTATTTATTTTTAGGTCCCTTTAAAATTTGACTTTTTTTGGTTTGTCAGATTCAAAAAGCACTAACAAAGAGACTAGTTGCTGTGTTGGTGGAGTGGATTTTATAACTCTAGTATGACTCGAAATTAAAATCTTGTGTAATTTTAAAAATATATATAAATTTAATAGTCGATGGATATTTCAGATATTTACTCTCTCAGCTGTACCACTTCACAAAATGGGAAAAGCTGTAACGGAGTGCTTCAATGTTGTAAAGCCCGGTGGGCTTATTCTATTTCGGGATTATGGTAATATTTTCTATTATTTTATGTGATTGTTAATTTGTTAGTAGAATATTTAAAATAGTTTTAGAATGATGAAATTCAGGTCTTTATGATATGACAATGTTACGATTTGAGGCGGAACAAAGAGTTGGAGATAGAGAATATGTGCGTTGTGATGGAACACGCTCTTATTTCTTCTCTTTGGAGAGTGTAAGAGACTTATTTTGTGGTGTAGGATTTATAGAGCTTGAACTTGAATATTGTTGTGTTAAGTCAGTGAATCGAAGAAATGGGAAAGTGATGCGAAGAGTTTGGGTTCATGGAAAGTTCCAGAAGCCTACTTGTTAATATTGAGAGAAGTTGATATTTTGCTCTTGGATACTGCCTTGTGTTATATTTATACATGATAGGCGTCAAGATAAAGTTTCACTTTCTCTTAAAATGCTTCTAATATATGTTTTTTGTTTTAAATTTACGATGATAAAAAAAATATAAAGAAATATAGTCTCGTATTATTATTTTGGGAATTTAGATTTGTTATATAATGATATGAATATCGAAGTATACATAAAAAAACGTAAATAATTGTGTAGCTATTAGATTAAGTTAATGCTAGGCTTAAACTGTTGCACAACTACTTGCTTCATTATAAGGTGTTGCAAATTGTTTTTACAGGCTATGAATTTATCGGGAATATCCACCAATAATCATATATACATAACACTCCCCTTAGGATATTTATTGAAGGATATGTCTCATTAAAATTTTGTCAAGAAACCCTATTAGGACAGAACTTGATGAAGGGGGAGTACATAATTTAGTGAAGGGTGTAACACATATTCGGTCTGTCTTGTTAAACCTTTCGAATGGAACTTGTTGTAGACTACTCGCTCAGAAAGACGGTAGAAATAGTTTTGGTGCTGCACTGAGATTCATAAGTGGTGTGTAGTCAGAATTCCTTTGCACATAATTCAAAAATGTGGGCACAACAAGGTTGGGAACATGGTCACTAAAGAGACATTTTGAAAGGTGAAAAGTCAGCCAATGAACCTGGACTATATGATGCAGCATAGGAGATATAACAACAAAAGATTTCAAAACGCAGGAATATAATTAGGGAGGAAATATGAAAATGTTTTGGAGTTAAGACTCCAAAGGTTTTGATCTTAAAGCTCCAGTTATAAAAGAAAACAACAAAAGAAGTTTAATTTTCATTTTTGAATCATCCCAGATCCAAACTACTACTACCACGCCTCGCGTCGCCTTCGCCTTTGCCGGAGCCGGGTCCGGCCTGTGGCGGTGGTGGCACGCGCATGGTGGGTACTTATTTGAAAGGTAGAAGATATTTTATAATTATAAATAAATATAACATCTTCCAACCCAAGATGTGGGAGAAGGTTAAAAAGCTGTTAAAGCAAATCATGAATTTTTTCCCTTTTTAAAAAAAATAATCTATGACACACATACACACACAAAACAAGTTTGGCCCCATCTTTCAAATATATTTTGTGTATACATCATTCCAGATCGATTCTTTAGATCAATAGTTACATATCCTAATGCTTCTATGTTCACCACCCGCACTCGAAGTAATCTATTTCATTTTATCAATTGAGGAGGAAAGTTATCCATCAAAAGACTATAAATATGATAGGTCTCAATTCTTTGTGATTACTACAAGCTTGATTTTGGGCATTGAAGAGGTTCAAAGTTTCTGTCAATTGCCCTTGTATCATTTCCAACGTGGCCTCGAATTTGAACTTTTGCGCCTGTTGTCTCACATTTGATTATTTGTAGCTCCGTATAAAGTTTTCAATCATTTCGTCCAATGATTGAAAAGTGTGTTCCTCTAGTTTTGTATGTTATACTCCACTAATTTGTATGAAGTTTGCAACCGTTTCGCCCAGTGACGGGGGAACTTGAGGTATCAATGGAGGTTGTTGAATGTTACCGGCCCATTGGGCGTACCATTCTTTCTCTTGCGTGTATTGGTAAGGTGATTAGTAGTAGTTACTACCCCATTGTTGAGGACCCGAAAAGTCTTCCACATAATTGAATGAACATATATTTAAATAATATCTTCGATATATTTTTAAATAAATGGGTGACCTTGATCCATTAATGTACTCGTTGTCTTGTACCTAAAGAGAATAAAAACCAATTAAGCGTCAAATCTAACACAGTGACTATTCAAAAGAAAAATCAAATACTCAATTAACAATGTAATTTTAGACCACGACACCAAAAACTTGGTAGCTCCTAGAGTGTGATATAAAATGACACTATAGAAATTACACCCCACGTGTACGGGTCGCCAAGTAAAGAAAGTAAAATTTAACCAGGTGAGCTAGCTCATCTGGCCAGGGCTCTGTCTCTCAAGGGAGAGGTACAGGGTTCGAATCCCGCAGGCGGCAGAAATTTATTAAAAGTTTGGAAAGTTCTCTCAAGTGAGAGGTACATGGTTCGAATCCCGCAGGCGGCAGAAAGTTATTAACGTTTGGAAAGTTTCCAAGGTCCGAAACCCTCCCCAGAACATGGGCAACCTAGTTCTGATTGCCTGGAGGTATGGTTGGGGAGGCAGTCATATCTCCCGGGGGACTAGTCGGGTGTAAGCCCGGGAACCCTCGTCATCAAAAAAAAAAAAGATTGTAATGTTAATATAATGTGTTTAACTCAGGAGTAAGATATTTGTTATGCAAAAATAAAACAATATAAATATTGAATTGTTATTATTAAACTAAACTAAATTACGATAAAAATAGAAGCAAGAATAAAAGTAAACTAAATGAAAGATTTTTTAAAGGAGATAATTTAGATTGGAATGTCAATGCTCACCAAATCAACGACTATTACGATTACTTGATTAAAGGGTAAATTATTAATTTTCAAATTTACCGAGATTTTAAATTCAACCTAAGTCCCTTACGGGTATATAAGACATACCTTCTAATTAAAGGAGTTCCTTTCAGATAAACCTACACACTTTATAGAGCACTTTTAGACTAAACCCACATTAAGGCTATATAAACTATCTAAGTCTTCCAGTTATAAGACAATCAATACAACATTACTTAGATTCACCTATCAACCTCCTTTCCCGGGTAGTATTCATAAGCTAATGAATTCAATTTATGTGGCATTTATAGACAAATTCATATTAAAACAAAATGATAATAAATGAAAAATCAAACAATTTATTCAAACCTAGAAATCTCAATAATCAAAGAAATTGTCAATAAGTTTCACAATTAAGAAATCCTAAACTAATTAAGAGTTTAGCGCATGATTGAAATAATATCAATAAGATAAATACATAATTAGGAGCTTAAATGAAGAATAATTACAAAGATAGACATAATTGTGTAGTTTGCCTTACTCTCCTTGCTAATCTCATGTTACTAAAGTAGAGTTTTTTACCCAAGGGGTCTTGAAAACACCCTCTTATGTCCTTTCCCAACCCATTTACCTTCTCTACTTATTAAAGACCTCAAATAAGATCTTACACTAAATCCAAAAATCCAATTACATTTTTACCGTCTTTTGTTTCTTCCCCTATATATACTAATTATCTTATATCTAAAACCTAAAATTCCTACTCTCTCTCCTCTCTTTCCCGTCAAACCCTATTTACACACTCTCTCCTTAGGAAAGCTCATGTGCTGATGTAGCTTTCCTATCCTTCTACTGGAGCTAAAATGGTTCATGAAAGCCAAAGCTGGAGCCATGAGCAGAAGATATTCGAGATTGCCGTTCGCTGGAGATGCTACCGCCATGGATCCTCCATGGAATGAAGAAAACCGTCCAGCCTCTTCACCTGGATCTGGCAGTTGCACAATGAAGACGAAGCTGTTGCACAATGAATGGTGGTTGGTTGGTGACAGATTTCCCGTCGCCTTCACCTATGGACGATGAACCTCTTTTCGACCCATGGCCGAAGTTGGAAGCTTCTGTTGTGAAATGGTTGTGGTGGCGAAGCTTGAAGCATAGATTTCTTTTTGGTTCAGAGTGACGGCGGTTTGCTTAAGCCGTTCGATGATTAAGTTAAGATTGGCGGCGGTTTGCTTGTCTTTGATGGAGAAGACGAGCGCGTGTTTATTCAATAGCAATTGATCTGTGTTTTATTCTTTCATCTTTTTTAGAACCTTAGGGTTTGTTTGGATATAGAGGGGATTAATTATTAAAGGATAGGAAAGGATAGTATATTAAAGGAAAGGAGAGGGTAGTATTAATCTTGTTTGGATTGAGTAGAAAAAGAAAGGAAAGTATTAGTAAAAGATTGGTTAAAGTTTGTGTTTGGATTGTATAAATAAAGGAAAGGAAAGGATTATTTTATAACTAAATTACTTTTATACCCCTAATATAATATATTTTAAATAGAACATAAGGGTAACAAAGATATTTTACTATTAAAGTTAATCCCTTCCTTCTAATGACTCCAAATTGAAGGGATAAGATATAAAGGATTAGAAGGTATAATCTTAATCCTTTAATAACTTATCCCTTCAACAATTTATAAAACAAACAAAGGAAGGATAACTATTATCCTTTATAATCCCTTCCCTCCCCTTCTAATCCCTCAATCCAAACATACTGTTAATAGGCAGTAGTTCTATTTTTCTTTTATTTTTTTTTCTAAAAATGTAATATATATTGTTTTGTTTTTTTAAGTTAATTGTTAAAGATAATGTAATACTATGTATTTTTTATTCAAATTTGAGTACTCTCTATTTTTATAGAGTACTCTTTATTTTTTATAGATTACTCTATTTTTATGAAAAATTCTGTATTTTTTGAATATTACTCTGTCTTTTGATTCTGATACTCACTATTTAATCCAATACTCATTTTTTCCGTTACTCTATATTTTTTCCCTATACTCTTTGTTATTTTTTCCGATACTCCATATTTGTTTTCCGATACTCTATATTTTTTCCGATACTCGATATTTTTTTCCGATAGTAGGTGGTCTGTGGTCGGTGGCCGGAGATAAACAGTGCCAACACTCAATAATTTGTTTTTTTGTCTTTTAGTGTTTTTTGTATTATATATGGGTGTTTAAGTATTTGGTCATACTAAAGGTCCCTTTGAAGGAATAAGATTCCCACTATTTCCTATAAAACGAAAATCTAGTCTCCAAGACCCTATATTGTCATTCACCCACTAAAGTAATGCTAAGTAAAAGTATATCAAAAAAGCTGGAAAACCATTAATATATACTAAGAAATTCTTAGGTCTCACTGTTGGACCTAGAAATCGAGTAAATAGTGGTTCGTGGATTTCTTAGTGAAATCTTGACTGCTCAAGTCATCTTTCCAAAACGTTCACAATTTCTTCATTTTAACTCGGAATTGAGCGTCATTTCTTCTCACGCAAACTATATTTCAAGGGCTACCTCATGGCCAGATGGTGATTTCAAATTCCTTCCAAATTAGTTGTCTTGATTTTTCTAAGTTGACGAGGATGGTTTTTAGTTTTGGTGCTTTAGCTTCTATTGAATCTTTTGACTCCTTGACTCGTCTTGGACTCATTTCCACTCATCTTGGATATTTCCTCAACTTATTTACTCCTGAGCTTGGCTTTTACATCCTAAGATCCTACATGATTCTAACAGCTACACAATGAAAACACAAAATACTTTATATTGCTCTAAAAATATGTTAAATCTTGCATATTAACTAAGAACTCAAAAAATACTAAACCAAGGGATAAATTACACATACTAATCTCAAAAGAACCCAAAATGATATCTCAAAAGTATCAAAATATATCGTAAAAGAAGAGAGATCAATTGCAAAGCTGAGACGCGAGGAACCAATGAGAAAAAGCCGAAAAAAATTATTTGAGTGATAGTCAACACACACGCATACGTATGTATGTGTATATATGTATATATATGTATATGTATATCAGGCATGTGTGTGCTATAAGTAAAGCGTGCCTATCATATTGATTTTTGGAATACCAATGGATGGTGGGGATTATGCGGTTATCATGTTTATCAAAATTGTATTAACGTATGAAAGATACATAAATCAGACCATTGTCCCCTAGATAATCCCGCTTCCCGCCAAAAAAATGATTTTATAGGGAACACATGTATATTTGAATTTTAAAATAAAACACCTATCGAGGATGATATCATTGCGAGAGACTAAAGAATGTAAAGAAGACTTCTCAAATAAACCATAACATTTACTGGAAAAAGGAAATCTTAGGATTGAAAGGGTTATTTGATAGAGAAAATAGTGTCACGTTTCTATCTGAGAACCGATTACCTGAAGGTATGGTGAGTAGCAAGGCATCACAAGCCAATATGATATGAAGCCTAGGCAAATCAGTGTGCTCACTATTCCACGAAGATGAGAGAATAAGTAGAACAGTTAATAAACTGCCTAACCCCACATTTTTGCATTATACCCCATATGTGGCAACTTCAACGATAATACAGAGATTGTGCTATTTTTGTGCAATTGAAAAGCAAGTGTCAAATTTCCAATAGAGTATAAAACCCTATGTAAATCATTAAGTTATTCCTATAAATAGTAGGATAATGTACAAAATCTGAATATGAATTTTCCTAATAAAGATTCTTACATTAAATTCTATTATTTGTTAGAGTAATTATAAATGTCACCTTTTTTATATCACCCTTTTATCACCTTCCATTACAGCGTTTCGCATCTTTAGGGACGAAAACTGTCGTTCCTGAAAATACACGATGTCGTCCATAATAACCTTCGGTGACCTTTAGCGACGACATGTCGTTGCTAATGTGCCGTCTCTAAGATTTAGTTGCTAGAAATCGTCAAAGGAAATGGAACGCTTAAAGTCGTCTATAAAGATGATATATCCTTAGGGATGTCTTTTAACTCATTAGAGACGACTTTCTTGGTCGTTAGGGAAGACTTTTGTCGTCCCTAGAGACTTTGTTGTTTGGGATGACTTCCTGTCGTCTTTAATAACAAAGCTCGCTAGGCGTCAAATCACTATGTTGATTAACATGTTTGAAAACTCAAAAAATGATGAAAAAACTCACATTAAAAAAAATTATGGGTTTATAGACAACATCAAGAGAAATGAAGAGCAAATCGGGCTCTAATACCATTTGTAATAAATTAAAGAGGATTTTGACTACCTCTAACAACGAAAACGTGTTTGAATCGACTCACCAAGCGTTCAAGATCCTTACAAGAAGGAAACTAAACATCCACAAGCTATATACCCTAAACATGTTTCTTATTAATTGATAGAAATATTATGAGAATTAAGACGATAATTGATCTTGTATTCTAGTGTTAATTAATTTTACTCTTTCACAGATACATTTGTTAAAAAACCTCTTTGTAGATGCAATATTTGCGTCAAGTTAACCTATAACCTACATGTGGAGACGTACATATTTTTCGTGGGACTAGTCGAGATGCACGCAAATTGACTTTGACCATCCACATTTTCGAAAAACAAAAAGAATTTTTTTATAAAAATAATTAACTTAACAAATTAACAAAATATTATAAAATATATAATTTTTTAGTATATATATATAGTGATAATAATACTTCTCTAATTTAAATATACATCATATTCAATTTATATATTTATATCAATTAATTGTTACATAATATTTTAAAAGAATGATACACAATGATAAGATAATGAATATTATATTAGTTTTATATAAGTTTTCAATATTTTAAATAAAATTAATTTTTCATTTCAAATAATAATGAGGTCTTATATTGATATGCCGTCTAAATTTTTCTAATTATTCTATAAAGTTAAAACATTTTGAATTAAAAAAATCAGTTTTCCATCTATTTTTATAACTTTTAACCTTTCATTACTGGTTTTTTTTTTTACTAGATTTCATTATTGTTTATTAATCTAATTCAATTTTTTATCCAAAATCTTTAAATTCACTTAACCTCAACATATTTAAATTTTTAATAAGCAATATAAGATACGCAAGAAATGTTCTATGATTTTTCAAACTCCCAATACCTTAGAAATGTTCTATGAATATCCAGGAAATTCATGCCAAATTTTATTTCTTAGATGAACAAGGTTTTAATGTATTTTTGTACACAACTCAATGATTTAGTATATTTATCTTAATTAATTATTTTATATATTTTTTTAAAATCAAAAATATATATATAGAAAAAAAAATCTATACTTACATAATTTGTTATTACTCCTACTTATTATTTATTTTTAAGTATATAGTAGAATTGATCTATCATTAGCGTACCAATTATACTGATCAAATTTAAACAAAATTATTAATTGACGCTAATCTTAGAAAGAAAAAGAACCATTTAGATTATCTAATTAAGGACAAAAATTCTAATATTCCTCATTATATAGCAAAAGTTAGTATAACATTGACGCTAAAAAAAGAAGTTAGTATAATCTAATAAAGTGTAAATCAACTTCCTTTATCCATAACACAATTAATTCAAAATTCAAATGGATAGTTCTTATCTTTGAATCGGATAACATTCGATTGAATCTTTTTTAGATATTTAATCTGTAGTTTCTCAATCCGACCAAAAAAAAAAGTTAATAGTATTTAACAAATAGTGTAGATTATTTATGTAATCTTCCTTCCTTAGAGTGTCAAATAGAACCGTGAAGTGAAAATGGCCGGAGGATTTGTTGAAGGTGGAGGAACAGGAAGAGCTCATCTTTACGAGCATAAAATAACACGCTATTTCATATTTTCATGCATTGTTGCAGCTATGGGAGGTTCCTTATTTGGATACGATCTTGGTGTTTCTGGTGGGTACCTCTTAGTCATTATTTTCATTTCTTTGTATCATATGATCATATTCTCACCGTTATGGTCTTTCATCATTTACTATTAAAGAGATTATTACGCATCACCATATATAACTATGTTAGTTTTAAAATGGTTTTACTGATTTTTAGGAGGTGTAACTTCCATGGATGACTTCTTGAAGGAATTTTTCCCAGATGTGTATAGGCGAAAACATGCACACCTTCAAGAAACAGATTATTGTAAATATGATAATCAAATTCTAACTCTTTTTACATCATCTTTATACTTTGCTGCCCTTATCTCTACTTTTGGAGCTTCACATGTAACCAGAAACAAAGGAAGAAGAATCAGCATCCTATGTGGAGCCGTCAGTTTCTTTTTAGGAGCAATTCTCAACGCTTTTGCCCAAAACATCGCAATGCTCATTATTGGTAGATGTTTTCTTGGTGTTGGAATTGGATTTGGCAACCAAGTAATAATCCATCCTTACCATTTATGAATTTATATTTGAGTAAATTGCACCATTAACCCCTATGAATTTATGACTTCCATATGTTATATACCTTAATAACACAAAACCTACATATACTCTAAATACAGGAAACTCTATGTGGTCTAATTAATAGCATGAAAATTGCATGTACTCTAAAAATTACAAAATATCCCTAGACTAAAATAATAAGCACAAAACTCCCTTTCAACTGAAAATTATATTTCAAATGCATTAATATGCTTATATAATGCCATTGGTGCACTTGATATATATTTTAGTTACGTACTTATATTATTTTAGACCACATGGGAATTCATGCAACTTTTAGAGTACATCAGATTTTCGTTCTCTTAAGGTAGACACTTGAGAATTTCTTACAATTTTTTTTTGTTTTCTTCCTATTAAGGTTTACTACATGGAGTGCAATTGTAATTCCCCCAAAATATGAACTGGTGTTCAATTGATAGAAAATAAACTAATGTGTTATTCCTAAACAATGCCAAATATACCTACAAATATTTACTATATGGACCAATTGTGCAATACACAGGCAGTTCCGTTATATCTATCAGAAATGGCTCCACCAAAAGTCCGTGGAGCAGTAAACCAACTCTTTCAGCTAACAACATGCTTAGGAATTTTGATAGCAAATTTCATTAATTATGGAGTAGAGAAAATCCATCCATGGGGATGGAGATTATCTCTTGGACTTGCAACAGTTCCAGCTACTCTTATGTTTGTTGGTGGACTTTTCCTTCCAGAGACTCCTAATAGTTTAGTCGAACAAGGAAGATTAGATGAAGGAAGAAGAGTTTTAGAGAGAGTACGAGGTACAACTAATGTAGATGCTGAATATTCTGATCTTATTCAAGCAAGCCATGCAGCTCAAGCAATAAAGAATCCATTTAGAAACCTCTTAGAGAGAAAAAATCGTCCTCAGTTAGTTGTTGGAGCTTTAATTCCAGCTTTTCAACAACTCACTGGGAATAATTCTATTCTTTTTTACGCACCTGTTATATTTCAGAGTTTAGGGTTTGGTTCAAGTGCAGCTTTATGGTCATCTACTATTACTAGTGTAGCACTTGTGTTTGCTACTTTAATTTCAATGGCATATGTTGACCGTTTCGGAAGAAGAGCTTTCTTCTTAGAAGCTGGTTGTGAAATGATCTTCAGTATGGTACGTTTAAACGTAGCTTCATTTTCATTTACTCAGCTCATATACAAAATATTAATTTATTTGGATTTAATTTACAGGTGGCAGTGGCAATTACTTTGGCTTTGAGATTTGGAGAAGGTGAAGCGTTACCGAAAGGCATTAGTGTATTCCTCGTAATCATTATCTTCCTTTACGTGTTAGCTTATGGAAGATCGTGGGGTCCACTAGCTTGGTTAGTTGCAAGTGAAATTTTTCCTCTGGAAACAAGATCAGCGGGTCAAAGTATGGTGGTTTGTGTGAATATGATCTTTACAGCTCTTATTGCACAATGTTTTCTTGTATCTCTTTGTCATCTAAGATACGGAGTATTTCTACTGTTTGCTGGTTTGACTTGTATCATGAGTTGCTTTGTATACTTCCTATTGCCTGAGACTAAACAGGTTCCGATCGAAGAGATAAATTTGCTATGGCAAAAACATTGGTTCTGGAAGAGATTTTGTGAACCTAAGATCCATGATGTGCAAAATGGTGGAGAGCAAGCTTAGATTATTGAGATTTGTTGAACCTGTAAATAATTTATGGATTTGGATCTGCATTTAATGTAGTTCCGAACAAAAAAGGAAAAACTTTCATTTTAGTTTAGTTTATTAAGATATGCCAACTAGTTTCTCCATGTTAATGTTCTTGATGCAATAGATTAATGAACTTCAACAAGAGGCTTTATTAGTCTAAAAGATTCCTCAAAGAGGTCATGGATTGGGACCTACCCCAACAATGGTATATGGGCCAAAGAATATTTCGGAAAATTCACAATACGAGATGGAAAAAAAATTAATCCGATGCAAGCTCAAGTGATAGAAGCACAGTTACAAGTTCAACAGGTTCATTCGCAAACTCAAGAAGTTTAGGAAGAAGCTGGCTGAGATATATGCTCAAGGTCAAGTTCAACTACAAACTTAACTGCAGGAATCGTTAAAATACGAAGCTCAATTGCAAGCACAAATGAATATAATGTTCGAGTAGATTCGTGCTTTCCAAGGTGGAAAAGTATAAAAAAAAAATCGAGTTTGTGGATGAAATTTGAAATCATGTTTGTGTGTTTGAATCATTTTCATTCTTATTTTGCGTAACTTTGATGGATTGGATAAGAATATTTTGAATGTAATTTTTTAGTTAAACTACATTTTTCGATTTCTCAATGAATTTGAATTTTGGATTTATTCAGAAATATGGTTCTAAATAATTAATTTAAATGCATTATGTGTTTGGCATATTTATCGAACTAAAATATTGTCGTCGTAGTTGGGTTGGGGATGGAATTTATGTGGCTATAGTGTAATTTTGGAGGTAAGAAAGTAGCTTAAATGAAATTGTGGGAGGGATTGCAGGGACCTTCTTTGCAATTACATTGTATAGTTTCAATTTACTGTTAGAAATTGCAGGTTTTGTGTTAAAATTTGCTGCAATTTTGATCGTATTACGTGTAGGAGAACTCTAATTGTTTGAGTAGTTGAAATTAATAAGATTTCAGCAAAAAAAAAAATAGAAAATGCTAATTCATATTAACTCATTTTTATTTTCGAACTGTGATTTAAACCATAGCATTTCATTAACTTAAACATGAAACAAGATCATGTCTATCATCAAAAACTAAACAATATCCAAACACAAAACCTCATTTCAAAGCAAAACACATAATCAATATTCAACACAGAAACGACAAATTATTCAAAAACTAGAGCAATTTAACACCTGCTTGAGCCAAAGAATCAATAACAGCTTTAATCTTGCCATGATATTTCTGCTCTCTCTTAAGAAAAACACAAACAGCAGGAATATCATTACTTAATAATCGCTCCCCAAGTAATTTTCCGATTTTTGCAGCAGCAGCTACATCTCTAGTACTTTCTCCAGCTTCTTGCATTTTAGTCCTCAACTCCTTTTCTTGTGTACTTGCAGCACATTTCACTGTAGCAGTTGGAGTATGAATTACTTGAGCATTTACGTACTTGTTCGTGAAATGCATCCTTAAAACGTAAGGTTTTAAATAATTTGTAATTCTTCCTGATTTAATCACTGGAGGTATCACCATTCTGTTTCAACAAAAGTATCATAGATATTAATACTTACACACTAACCCCTAAACTAAGACAAACTTTACGATTCAACCCCCCTCCAATCCCCTGCCCTTGAAATTTTATAAACACTAATCTTTCAAATAGATATAATATTCAATTAATTTAACGCGATGGGTTCAATTACATTATCATCGTCTTTAACGCGATGGGTTCATTTTAACACAAGAAAAAAATCTGAAATTGTAGGGTAAATCTGAAAAATTAGGGAAGTGAAGAAAATAGTATAAAGGTTGAATTTCAGTTTTGAAAAAAATCAAATCAGTTTACGTTTTATAATATCTAGGGTTTTAATTATACAAAATTGAATTTTTACCTTTGGTTGTTGAAGAGTAACTTCTTGTTGACGGTGTAGTAGTATCGTTGGTGGTGAAAATTATCTACCCGCGGCGGTGGTTATGGATGCGGAGGTTGGACAGTGGCTGCGTGAGGTATCTCAGTGTGGGATGAGTAGGAGGTATGTGAAGGAGATGAGTTTGAGCTTTTTATATTTTATTTTATTTCATCTTTTTAATCTTTTATGTTTTATAAACTTAAAAGAAAATCACTTTGGTAAATTTAACACCCGTCCCAAAAAAAATTTAACCGAAACAATTTGTTATAGTTTTTTTTCGGACGAAATTTTATTATAGGTAAATATTTTATTTAATAGGTGCGAATATGATGAGCAAAAGGGTACATGACATTTTTTGGCATGGACTAATAATGGTAATAAAGAAAAATGTAATTTTATAGGGGACCAAAATGAGCAGCTGAAATTAAAAGAGAAGATTTTGGCGGAACAGAACCTTATTACGGCAGGGACTGATTCGGCAATTAATGAAAATATTAATTTATTTGGTGACCGATGGGTTACAACATCACGCGGGGCGATTGGTAGAGTTGCTGCGGGTGATGGATTTAAGAAACCAGTAGACTTTGAGGAAGGGGAACGAATGGGGTGCGATACTTTTGGCGCTAGTCCGTTACCTACTTCAGACGATATGAGTCCTCTTGATCCTAGAGTACTTGCCTCTCCGTGGTGCCGGAAACACAATTGGAGAATATGGACAGGGACGAGCAAATGGAGCTACTTCTGGAAGGAGCGGATGCGAGGGAGCATGTTCTCTTTTAATCTCCTCTCGTTTTACTAACTATGTTTTTTTATGTGTAGACAAAACAAGAATACAGGTAGTTGGGGAGGTCTTTCTCAACCACTTAGTATACTCGTGTGGAATTGCCACGGCACGGCGGCGGCAAATTTTTAAAAGGTTGTTAGAGAATTGATGCGTATTCATCGAGTTTGGTTGACGGTTATAGTTGAACCGAGAGTTTAGTGGCGATAAAGCTAACAATATAATTCGAGGTTTGGGTAAAGCAAATTCGTCAAGAGTGGAGGCTAGTAACTTCAAAGGGGGTATTTGGCTACTATGGGATGATTTCGAGATCGGGGTTCGAGTTCTTTCGGATGGTAAACAGGTGATAAACATCGAGGTATCTAAACTCAACTGTGAATCATGGGTTTTCTCAGCTATTTATGCGTGTCCAAAGTGTTCGAATAGAGAATCGCTATAGAATGCTTTTCATTAGGCGTTCAGTAACGTGGGGAGACCGTGGTTGATTGCGGGTGACTTCAATCAAGTAGGTAAAGAGGAAGATAAGAAAAGAGGAGAACCAGGTAGTAACAAGGAGGATGGAAAAATTTGAGGAATGGCGTCAAGGATGTGATTTGATGGATTTAGGATTTGATGAAAAATTAAACCGATTTTATCTAATCTTATATGTCAAACTCAAAATCTGAAATGCAGCTAACTTATAGACACACGTGATCTCTAACTGTTGAAGAAAACAATATTAAAATACAGGGCATTCCTACTTAAGATACGCTATTTATCATTACATTATCATCATCTTTAACGCGATGGGTTCATTTTATCACAAGAAAAAAAATCTGAAATTGTAGGGTAAATCTGAAAAATTAGGGAAGTGAAGAAAATAGTTTAAAGGTTGAATGTCAGTTTTGAAAAAAAAACAAATCAGTTTACTTATTGTATTATCTAGGGTTAATTGTACAAAATAGAATTTTTACCTTTGGTTCTTAGAGAATATCTTCTTGTTGATGGTGTAGTAGTGTCGTTGGTGGTGAAAATTATCTCCCTGCGGTGGTGGTTATGGATGCGGGGGGTTGGACAGTGGCTACGAGTGGTATGTCAGTGAGGGGTGGGTAGGAGGTATGTGAAGGAGATGAATTTGAGCTTTTATATTTTATTTTCTTTCACCGTTTTGATCTTTTTTGTTTTGTAAGCTTAAAAATTCACTTTGGTAATTTTAATCGAAACAATTTATTATAGTTTTTTTCTTCGACAAATTTTATTATAGTTAAATAGTTTATTTAAATAAGATGGGTAAGGTACTCGAGAAAATAAAATACGATTGTGTTAGTAAAAGATTCTGGGTTGCGAAGATTTAGAGGATTCTCCAATCTGTAGATCAGACTGAAGAAATCAGTGGGTTTAAAAAAGGGTTTTGAATCAGGACATTGGGGAAAGGAGCACAGATATATGAGGATTGGTGGATGATTTCACCATAAATCGAGCGTTGGATTACTTAAGGATATGGTAGTATCATATGCTCTCGTGAGAAATATTTGATGTTTGATTGTGATTGCAATATATTAAACAAATATTTAAATCAAAATCGTAATTTAGGTCTTGATTTACACAAACTTACTAGTTAGTGGGAGACTTTGCCGGAGCAACAGAGAAGGACACCTCCAATGGTACAGGTTTCAGATAATACATGATTACTAGCTTCAGGTGCACATCCTTAAAATCTGAGGGTATATAGAACTCCACATGCAATTGATGGAGGACGGGAAGAACGATTCCCTAGAGAAATACGTCAAAGAATACAAAGTCCTACATGTTTTTAATATATATTCAAGGGAAACACATATAATTGATCGTATGTCTGTGGTAAATCAACTAAGTCCTCTATATTGGAAGATTTTAGATGCTTCAAGGTAAAGGAAGTTTAAGCCTCCACTGAGTTCAGCCTTTGATGGGACTAACGATCCCGAAGCTCATGTATATGCATACCAAATGCTTGTGGAGTTCATTGCAAAAACCGATGCAAACTATTGTCGAGCTTTTCTTACTACTTTGGTCAGTAATGCCCAAAAGTGGTTCTACATGTTAGAGCCAAATTCAATGAATTAGTAGATGGTTTGTAACGTAGGTTCCCAAACAGATCCAATGGTCAAACAAAATCATCTTTAATGGACATATTCCAAAAGTAAAACGAAAGCCTTCAGTCCTATGTTCATTGGTTCACAAAAATTGTGCATAATGGCAAGGATTTGAACCAATATATAGTATACTATGCATTTATCCAAGGGTTATTCAACACTGACTTTCAAATATGTTTGTCAGAGAGGCCTAAATCTATATTATGTGACATAATATCCGAGTCAAGAAAGTATATCCGAGCAGAGGAAACACAAAAGAGTGTTATATCACAGGTTAAAAGAAAGAGAGAACACAGTGAGAAATCTTCCGATTTGGGTAAGGAATGACCGACAATAGAATCATGTTGAAAGAATAGGGTATAATGGGTTTGGAAGAGTTGAGCCGAGGGATGAAGAGAGAAGCCGGGAAGGTAATTATACTAAAGAATGGTATAAGATCCTTATGAGCTCCTAGTGGTAATGGAAGCATAGATCAAAAAGGAAGAAGTACGCTAGCCTCCATAAATGTTTGTCGTTGAAAGAATTAGAGATAACACAAAGTAATTATTATTTTCATAAGGACCACAATCACTATACTAACCATTTTAAACATCTAAAATGTGAAATTAGAAAGTTGAGAGACTTGGTCAAATTTCCATATCCTTCAGATGGTAATATGAGAAATAAGTAATTTGATGTAAGAGTAAGACCCAATCATCATGAAAAAACACCGGAAAAAGGGAATGTATTTTGCAGAGATAGCGAGCATTGAAGGCATTTTGCCAATCCACGACCTAATCAAGAAGGACATTGGTATGATTTGGAGGTAAACACTATTTCGGGAAGACCATAAGGCAGTCAACGGTTTGATTATGAAGTGAACATGGAAACATGATTGCCTAAGAATGGAAGAGCTTACAACTTCGAGATAAATACTACTGTTGGGCCCCCCGAGAGTCGGTACTCTAGGAATAAATAAAAATAGTACGTGCAAGAAGCACACACTATACACCATTATGGTAGTCCTACACATGGGGATGACATAAATTCGCTAATAAGGATGTCAGCATGCTAATCTTTCCCCATGACAATCTTTTAGTAATACCTACAGTCATCCGGAATGAACTCATGCGTTGAGCGTTGGTCAATACGAGGAGTTCAATAAATTTATTGTATGCGGGAAAATTCAAACAACTAAAGATAGACTTGAAAGTAGTGAAACCTTACACCGACCTAATCAAGGGATTTACGGGATGGAGTTTTCGCCCGACGAGTTATATTAATCCGCCGATAAGTATTGGTCAGGGGAACCTTTTGAAAATTATGTTAGTACGATTTGTGGTGTTCGATTGTGATTTGACGTACCATTCTATCATTTGGATAACCACCTTAAACAAACTCCTAGGTACAGTCTCGTCGTGCCATCTAACATTGAAATTCTAACACTATCCAATGTAGTAGTTATCTAAGGGGATCAACAACGTGCACTTGATTAATACTTCAATTCCCTTGGGGTACCAGCTTGACTGAGGAAAAGGTCAAAGGTAAACAGCCAGACAATTTCCACAGGCGGTTCCATATGAATGAAAATCACTTCATCATTACCCTCGAGATATCACTCATCCCAAGAATAGAAACAAAATATGAGCATGATAACAGAGATATGTATGTATAGGCAGGTGATAAGGGGAGATTGGAGTAGTGAATTAGAAGATGAGGAGAACTAATAACTAGTGGGCCCGTAGGTGTGATAAAATAATGAATGTAAAAAGCGCGCACACCTTGGAAACCAAGATTAACTCTCCACAAGTGTACATGTTGTTACAAGTATTAAATAAGTAGATTAAGTTTGTTCTTTAGGGATTTAGGTAGTTATTTATACTCGTGATTAATATTAGCGTAGATGGTTTTATATGTCTTGATTAAAAATTAAAAATAAGAAGTGTTTGTTTTGTTTTATAAATGATATAAATAATTATACAAGGAAGATAGAAGCTCAAGATTACAAGTATGAACCTAATCTTATTTAAATCAATAGTTGTAGAAATAAATTGATTGTTCTTATTAACCGGGACTCGAAAATTCTCTTTAACTCCCGTAAGGGTCGACTTAGAAAGATCTCATACTCAAATCCTGAAGAACCATACCTAACCCTAGCGGCTACTTGGCTAGTCAAAACCTGTCGGATCACTAACGCACACCAAGTGTGTATACACTAATCCGTAATTAAAACCCCCCTTCCAGATGCTAGCTTAATTAATTGGGAAACCCAGTATGTGATCAAGATATGGGTAGAATTAAGTTAAGATGTATACCCTATAGATTCAAAACAAAATTTATTTAAATACTCAATAAAAAACAAATCAAATAATAAAAACTAGGTTCATGCTTAACAATCTTAAGCAAATAGATTTTACTGCATAATAAAACTAAGAATAAATAACTTAAAATTAAAGTAAATCCAAATTATGTAATGCTAATTAGCCTAAGTAGAAAGATGGAGAGGTGTAGAATTGACACGGTGAAACTCCAACTCTTGTTTTCCCCTTCTCTAGATCTTCCTGATCGCTTCTATGGTAGAATTCTTGATGAAAAAGTAAGCTCTGGCAGCCAAGGGATGACTTTTCTAATGTTCATAGCTGATATTAATAAGTGGGAAAATGTTTTAGGGTTTCCATAGGTCACGAGCTAGGTTTAAATGACCTAGCCCACCCCAAAAAACGTTTTCCTCCAATAGGGGACTATTTCGAGTCACACTTAGGGATGGAAACAATTCAGGTTTTTGCAAAAATATCAAAAACCATAACCATAACCGTTTATTTTATTAAAAATCATATCCTAACTGTTTTAACCATCGGTTACACATTTCAAAATCATAACCGCATTATTCGGTTTCGGTTTTTTAAATGGTCATGCGGTTTTTTAACCATAACAAAATGTTAATTTAAAAACTATATTATTTTCATACAATTAAACTACACATATAAGAAAAATTTCTAAGGTATATAAAATATTTTGTTGGTATTTGATTGAATTTCATATTTATCATTTAGTTGGTTAAATCTAATATTAAAATTTTGGTTTTAGAACTTTAATATATCTAATTTAACTTAGATTATTATAGAATATGAAAATATATGATAATAAGCGGTTTTCGGTTATTCGGTTTAATTTTTATCTAAAACCAAAACCTAACGGTTTTAACCATCAGTTACATTTTTGAAAATCATAACCTAATGGTTTTAACCACGGTTACGTAATTCGGGTTTTAATCGGTTCGATTACCATCGGTTTCGGTTTTTAACCGTAACCATTGCCATCTCTAGTCACGCCAGCTACAAAATTCATAACTTCTCTGAATCGCAATCTGTAAGTGGCCACGCGTTTCTAATTTAGAAACCTATCTTGGTATAAAATTTATTATGCAAATTCTTTGTAAATGTCACATGGAATCGAAAACAATTCACTTTCTAATTCTGGTTGACAACTCTTTCTGTTTCTAAAAACGGTCTTTGTTCTTCAACTCTTGTTTTTCTTCTTTGATCTCCTTTCCTTGACTTCTTATCCATGCGTTGGCATCTAATATCATCCTTGTACCTAAGAGCTTCACATTTAGCACACAAATTACGCACAAATATCTCAAAAAGTGATAAATCTTCATAATAAGGAAAGAAATGGAAATATATGAGATAATAAGGAAAAATCCCTCAGTTGGGCACGAAAGGAACTTAAAAAGATATCTCTTGATGGGATTAATTCATCACAATAAAGGAGACATCAATAACTTCATACTATATCAATCGAGAAGCTTTATTTTATTTCTCCTAAGGACTTGGATGAATGTTAGAGAATATGCTTGCTTCTTCCAACCTACCTAAAACAAGACACTAGGACGGGTCCATAGGGAGGCGCGCTCCTGGTGACACTCTGACGCTCAACATTAACATTATTGCTACCGGGTATTACTTAACCCGAGGAGCTATGGAGACTTAATCCAACTGTATAATAACCACAACCACTTTGGAGAGGGAGAAAAAGTTTTTTATAGAGTACCCAGAGTGTCGATTGGCGTGCAAAATGCTACTTGGTGCATATCATATGCCTGGTGGGAAGTTATTCTGCTGTTGCAGCATGCCCACTCCATGATGCTTACGCGCTCAACTACCTAGAGAGGTTGGACCAAAAAGAAGTCGGATTGCTCTTTTCTTCAGGTATATTTTGCTATTTCATTAAAGTTTTGATTTAGACTAATGGTGTATATCTTTTTGTGACAGATTTATAGACTTAAGAGACATCATTTGGGTATACTTTTTAGGTTTAACTGAGGTATTTATCCCTTTGATTTATATTATTTGAGTTTTAGCTTATTTTAGAGGATATATGTAATTTTGAAGCATTTTGAGGTAATTTGTGTGTTAAATGTGAAGCTCTGATATCTCCTTTATTGTGATAGATTAATCTAGTCATGAGACATATTTTTTAGGGGTATTTAGTGCATATTTGAGGGATTATTTCCTATATTTAGATAGTTTCTCATTTCTTGTTTTGTTCTAGAGAATTGTTACTTTAAGAGCTATTTGTGCGTATTATGTGTGTTCAGTGTGAAAATATTATATACTTGGATAATATTATAGCCCAAGACTAGGGTAAGAAGTTAGTAAAGAATGTTCAAACCCAAAGCAATGAGTTAAAGGACCAAAGAGCCACTTTTGGAAAGAGAGTAGTTTCCGGCTAACTTTGGAAATTGGCAAGATGGAGTCACCGCGAGAAATTTTGATCAATAATATGGAGAGGCCCTTTGGTTTTTGGATAGTAATTGAAGGCAGAAGCGCGTGTGGGTTGACGGTTGAAGTTAAGATGAAGAAATTATTAAAGTTTCAGCTGTCGTGGCTAGAACTAGTCCAATCCTTCGTGGAAATATTTTTGGTCTGACCTGGGTCGCTTATAGGGGTAAAATAACCTATAAAAATATAATTGGACCTTTATATATCAGTTTTATCATTAGAAGAGAGTCCTTAGTTGGTTAGAAGTCATAGAATTCAGCAAAGAGAAGAAAAATCACTTGGAGGAGAAGACGATAGAAGTTGGAGACTTACTGCACCACTTTCTACACAATTCAACCTTTAGTATTAGGGTAATTAGTGTTAGTTTATTGTCTTAAACATGATTCTAATCCTTTTACCGTCTAGTTCACTATTTTTATGATGAACTAATTTAATTTATCTTGAGTTTTCAATTATGTATGATCCTTGAATACTATTTTATGTTAATTGGGACCGTTTAAGGTTCAATTGAATTGGGTCAATGTTTATAGTTGTTTATGAATTGAATTATTTTATAATTTATATATCCTAATCAAATATATTTTGACCTTAGTATCTTAGATTGTCACCCTGACGGGGTGTCCAGGAACAAAACTAGTTCATTTATATCTGGTGTGCGGTAGTGATCCTTGCGGGATCGTCTAGCGGGATAATAATATAGGTTATATTATTTGGAGCACCGAGCTATTCCATAGAAAAATCTCTCCCGAGGATTCTAGCAATAGTTAGGCAGCCTATTAAGCTACCCTAGGTGGGAGTTTGAAGGAAGATAAAATCCCGATTAGCATAACGACCCAATCCACCCTTATAATTGGAATTGTCGACTTAGTATGATAGGGGAATACTAGCCAACTCGAGCTATACTCTCATCTCTCATTCTTAGTAGTTTATTTGTTTAGTAGTTAACTTGTAATTAGTGTAGTTATTGCAACTTAGTATTAAAAAGAAAACCAAAATAATATTCTATTTTTATTTCTATCTTTAGTAGTGAGCAACTAAATCATCTACACGGCATAAGAACACGAGTTTAGATTAAAAAAATTAGTCCTTGTGGTGAACGATATTATTACTTACTTATTACTTGCAAACGACCCGTGCACTTGCGAGGAATGATCTCCCAAGGTGTTGATTTGTTAGATTATTTTTATCACACATCGGGAGACAACAAGTTTTTGGCACCGCTTTCGGGGACTATTTTGTTAATTATTGTGTTTTTGTTTAGTATAGTAGAGTTAGTTATTTTTCTGATTTACGCTTGTTTTTTTTTGTGTCTGGTGGGGGCAAAGGTGTGATAAATAAATAGATAAATAAAGATAATAATAAAGAGTCACACACCCTTGACAACCACGAAACTCACTGCAAGTATCACAGATCGTATGCAAGTTTTAATGATAAGTCAAGTTCGTTCGCAGGGATTGTATCCGTTAAATCAATTTATGTTTAACAAGCGTATATGAATTTAGATGTTTGAATAAAATATGAAAAGGTAAATAACTATCTAATGCAAATAAATAAATAAAACAAATAAACAAAACAGATACTAAATATGAAAGTAAGTCAAATAGATTAGGATTACTACGTCTATTACTAAATTGTTATTCTAACCTGTCACATTAAGCATTATATATTAACCAGGATTGCAACAAACCTTAGTGGCTATCTAGTCACACTAGACGATTATGTGGTGTGTCAATAACTAAGAATAATCCTAAGATTGATCAGATCTAGGAAATAGGTCAAAACACATAATACAATATACGCCAAGCTTAACCAATTAAAATAACCAAATAGTAATTAAAGATCAAATAATAATCCAACAATTAAAAGTAAACTTACAGAATAACCGCTTAGAAATATGGTTGAGAATAGATCTATAGCTAATTACTCTAATATAGAGAAGGTGAGATGTAGAAGAGGAGTTGTCAGTTCCAATCTTCTTCTTCTTGTCTTCTTCTATAGGTCAACTTGCTTCTTGGATGAATAGCTTGATTCTAAGGATGAATATCTAACTAAAGGACTAAGCTATTGTTTAAAACTAAGAAAATATAAGTAAAGACTAAGCCTATACTTTGCAATTGAGCAAGGACATGTTTACAATGATAAGAGGGTGTATTTATAGGTATCTTGGAAGCCCTAATTCGTTTTCTTGAAGGAGAAGTAAGTAGTGGACTCCAAGCCCAACTCAAATTCGTAACCCTAAAAACATGAAATCAGGTCCGATCTTCTTTCGGCTCTAACAGCTTCAATAATCGTCCGTTTGACCCGTATGAGTACACCAAATTGATCGTCTCGGAAAGCTCTTCAACTTTGCTCTTGACCGTTTCTCCAAATTCCACACCGTTCTTGAGATATAAGCTGATTTGTGGTCGTAGGTGCAGAAATTCAGGATTAAGGCAGCTTTTCCTTTTCCATGTTTTTAGCTTTTATTTCCTTATCTCCAATTACCATGTCTATCTCTTTCCATAAGTTGTAGTCTTTGACTTGGAATCTAATTAATCTCCATAATTATCTTTAAAGCTTCACACTAAATAAATAATTAAACCCAATATGCTCTAAAAATATTATTTTACTAAATCAAGACTCAAAATAGGAAAGTGTAGCATTTCTCAAGAAAATCGACTATAATGACTTCTAAATCACTAAAAATGATGTCTCATCCTAATATAAATCTATCACAAATGAGGAGACATCAAGACCCCCAACTCAAAGTTGTATCGTCCCGATACAATAAAGATAAAAACAAAGGGAAGTCTCTAAATACACACCTATGTCAATTAAGCACAGAAGACAGAAGAATATGGAGAATAGACTCGAAGCAACTGCTCAGAAAATTTCATGTAATAATATTTAAAAACTACATACCTGTACACTTTTCATATCCACAGTCAACACGGTTTGAATTCAAGAGCAGATTAGTTTCGCAATGTAAGAAGGAGAGGAACTTTACTCAGTTTACCAAGGAAGCTATAGATTGTTCATTGAACTTCACTAGTGTCCAAAGATCCATTTAACTACTCTCTATTGGCTCAATCACTTCTCGATTACATAGCAAAGAATCACAAGGTCTTTAAGGTTGTAATTTAGGCTTAGGGACGGTATGATAAGTATATTTGGATAATTTAGAGTGAGCTTTTGGCTCTCTCCTCACTAGCCATCAACGAATCGCCCTAGAGCTTGAGTTACTCTCATAAAACGTTTCTCACTCAACCCAATTAATTCTTTGATGCACAATGTAGCATCCCCAATAACCCAAATTAAAGCATAAGATGTTCACATAAAAATTTCACTTTGCCGGTCCGAATATATATATTTTCTTTTCAAATCAATTTCTTTTCTATAGCCATGACTCTCTTTTTATGTTGAGATATCACACTAATTTTCTCATATATATATTTTTATGCCCTTATTGGCAAAATTAGCTCGTAGCTTCTTTTTCATTCACTATTACCCCGGCAAAGGATTACAATAAAAATCTGTGAATCATCATCAATTTTAAGAACAGAGCACAATTAATAAGCTCAAAATCTCATCCCAATAATATTTCCCATAATGGTGGACCCACCACCCCAAACTCAAGCTCTAAAACAACTGTCTATGCATCGCGATTCGAGTGCGGGTCATATGGAAAAGTCCTATAATCTAAAGGGATATGGCTTATAATGTGTTTAAATAAAAAGGCTTTAGAAAGGCTAGAAGGGGCTGAGAAGGATATAAAATATAAATTCAAAAATCACAAGGTGAGAAGGTATAAAAAGGCTTCAAGGGCTTCAATATGAAATACCGCCTTAATCACTTTCTACACTATGCAATTTCGTTATTTTCTTACCTTTAGCACTTTCATCAAATGGGTTTATCCACTAGCTTGGATCTCACGGCCTACACACTTCTCAAGGTTCCCTGAGATCGAACATACTTTCTATCGCATTGCTCACTAATCTTTTCTTTACTATCAATGTGTGTTTTCCTGCAAATACTTCAAAGCATACAAAATAAAATAGCTCATAAACATACTACTTTCTATCATTAACTTACTGAGCTTATGCTTTCAAGCTATTAAACACACTCTACATACATCTAAACCTTCAAATAAAAATTTTAATTTTACCTAAAAACAGAAAAATTGGAGATGAGAGACAACGAATCCCCACACCCCCAACTCAAAAATGAGTCGTGTCCCCACGACTCAAAAAGACTCGAAAATAAAATAAAAGAAAATTAAAATTTTAGCACATATTGCACATAAAAGAGTTGGTAAGGAAGAAAGAAAACATACTCTTCGAGGCTATTTACCTCGCCTGATCAATACCCGGAATAGGGTGCAGTGCTTTCATGTATGTAAATTTCTATTATCACCAATTTCGCTTACCCTTACATCTTCTTATGCTCCATCCTAATCAATCACACTCTAGAAATCTCTTGTTAATCTTCTTCCAACTTTGCTCTTTGAATAATCTCTCATGAGACAGTTGTTCATCCATGAATATGTTTTGAATACAGCTACTAGCGTCCCAGAAGCTTTTGTTCATCTTGGGTTAAAGGACTATCGATTGTAGAGGTTGTGGTGTCTTCCTTATGAAAGTTAAAACCTTTTTGTTCTTTGAATTCACCACCGCTAGCTTTCCTCCATTCTCTTGATCCGATTTACCTTGTATTTATTCCCAAACTAGTACCCATCTCAATTGAAATCTTCTAGAGTTTACCCAATATCTTGCTTTGATTCTTTATATCCCATACACTTGATAATATCTCTATTCTCTTCATCATCTCTTTTGACCCCCAACTCAAAGCTTTGAGCACTCTTAAAATTTGTAACTTATGATCATAGGTGGAACAAGCTTTATTTTGGTTAGGAAAGGTGTTAGGATGACAATTCTCCATGTGGGTATGATGGAATCAAGCTTTAATGGTGTGGGTTTAAGGATTTTTGGAAAAAGATGTTGAGATTCATGGCTTTGATTCTTGGTTTCTAGGTATCTTGATATGATTTGGGTGCTTGAATCTTTTTTGTAATGATGTAGGGAAGGATTTGGATGAGAATTCATGGTGATTTGGTGATGTTTTGATGTTAGGTGAAGGTTTCTTGAAGCTTTAATGGAGTTGGGAGAGTTCTGGAGAGAAAATAGAGGTTTAAGGTTTGATAAATTCGGAATAATAAGCATCCTTATAAGCTTGAAACCCTTTCTTTTCTCTCTCTGGCGGCTCGTGCGGACTACCCTGCGGACCAGGGGGTGTACCGCGGGGTACACCGCAGCATCTGATGGTCGAAAATTTTTGCTCACTGGATGAAACCCGTGGTAGGACCCCGTGGTACGGGTTTTTGAGCTGCGGACCATGGTCCGGTGTACCGCGGGGGTGCTCCGCGGCTCCTACGTCAAAAAACCCGTGGTAGGACCCCGTAGTACGTGTTTGTGCGGTGCATGGCGCGGTATAGGGTCCGGTATACCGGACCCATCAGCTATTTTTTTTTTTTCGTTACTGGATAAAACCCGTAGCTCTACCCCGTGGCACGGGTTTTTACCGTGCGGTGCACCGCGGCTGAGGTCCGGTGTACCGCACCTGGCAAAAACCTCCCCATCAGCTAGATCTCGAAAAGTTATGCAGTTTAGGCTCAAAAATCACCTGATTCCGACATCCGAGCGCAAAGATATGGCTTTCCGAAGTTTCTCCGTTCGAAAAAATTTTGTTCGCCTCCCTAACTCGATTTCTCCAATACCTAAGCATCAAAAACACTAATACCTTTCTCAAATATGCAATATCAACTAAGAACAACTAGATTAAACCTAAATTAAAAACGTAAAAGACATGAATATTAAAAAAAACTACGGGTTGTCTCCCGTACAGCACTTTTGTTTAACGTCTTTCAAAGTTAGACGTGTTACCTCGATTAAGGCTTGCGTACATAACCTCCCCAATAACGGGTTAGGTCATGCTCATCTACTATCCGAAGTTTGTGACCCTTCTTAGCTTGTATCTCAATCCGTTTTGACGAAATAAATCTTGTAACTACAAACGGACCCATCCACGAATCCTTGAATCCCCGTGGTCTATTCTCTTGTTTGGGGGCTTTCCATGCAACCATGTCACCAACCCCAAACTCACTTTTGATTCTCTTTTTCACGGGTTGAATGTGGACTTTCTTTTTAATTTCTTTTGTCACAACTCGGAGTGTCGGGGCTTCTATACGTGATTCCTCATGCTTTTCATCCACCAAGTGGAATATTTTAGATTCTTTTCCCACTTGGAAAGTCACGGTTCCCCTATGCATATCAATTATACTGTGACTTGTCGCCAAGAATGGGCGTCCAAGTATCAATGGAACATGTTGACCTGCAATGCTATCAAGGATAACAAAATCTGTAGGTATAGTTAAAGTACCTACTTGGACAAGCACGTCTTCAATGACTCCCCATGGCTTTATCGTTGAATTATCTAGGAGCAGCAGATCAATATCTTTTCTTTTGGCATCTCCCATGCCTAACTTCTTCAACAAACTCTTGGGCATGATATTCCTTCCTGAGCCCAAGTCACACATCGCTTTAGCTTTGAAATTACCACCTATATTAATGTGGAGATATAAAGCTCCAAGATCTTGCATCTTTTGTGGTAATTTTTTTGGAATGGTTGTCAAGCTTTCTTTAGTACGGTCCCTATTCTCAATCTCAACTTCTACACTTTCACTCTTCTTAGACAGATCTTCCTTGCAGACTACCGGTGGTGTAGGCTCTTTATATGCGATTACGTCCTCTATGCATATCGTGCTTTGTTCTTCTAGCTCATTAAGTGGACTTTTTGGTGATTCCACTTCCTCCTCTTCTTGAAGGCTGAACTCTTCAACAACATCGAACCAAACATCGCTATCGATTTCAGTGGCATCATCATCAATTTCTTTTCCTAGGCCAGTTTGCATGTATGGGACGTCGAGTATAGGAACAATGATTTCTTCTGGGCTTGACGTTTTAGTTTTAGTATCACCACTAGGATAAGTAATTCTTTGTAGATGAAGTGGTGATAGTAACGGATGTGTAGGTGGTGGTTCCACCTTACTTCCTTCTTTTTGCACCTCTTGTGCGGTTGTCTCTTCTTTATTGGTTTCTTTTTCTTCTTCCACATACTTGAATTCTGGTTCAACCTCCTTTGTAATTTGATCTTTAACAATTACTTCTTCTAAGCTAAGCTTGGTTGGTTCTTCTACGGTTGAAATTTCGAACCCAACATTGCTATAACCCAGTTTCTTATGTAATTCTTGTTGTAACTGTTGATTGATCGTAGTGAGGTCCGTTAATCTTTGCTTCATTGCTTGATATTTTTGGTGCATCGAACGTATTAAGGTTGTATTAGCATCTATCTTTGCCGCATGTTGCTTTTCCATACTCTCCAGATAACCTATACTTTCAAAAACTCGGTGAGATGGAAATGCTTGTAAAACCTGTTCTTCTATGATGCTTCGGATTAACGGTGGAGTCTCTTGCTGATATTTTAGAGAAGAATTGGTCACTTGCGTGACTTGTGTCTCCAAGGCCTCCACTTTTGCAGTTTGCTCATTGTGGAGCTGCACAACATTTTGAACCAGATTCACTAAATTACCCATCAGTCCTTCGAGCTTGGTTATAGTTTCTTGTTGTGGATTATGCATGGGTTGTGGTGGAGCTTGAAATTGATAGCTCGAACCTTCTTGATACAAATTTTGACTTCGGGCCCCATACATATTTGGTGCGTAATAATTTGCCATACCTAATAAACCTGAGAAGAGACTAAAAAGAAAACGCGTAAAACTGAAAACAAATAAAAACTTCTACACTAAATAACACAAAATAGATTTAACTTAAAGATAAATCCCCGGCAGCGGCGCCAAAAACTTGGTGGGGGCAAAGGTGTGATAAATAAATAGATAAATAAAGATAATAATAAAGAGTCACACACCCTTGACAACCACGAAACTCACTGCAAGTATCACAGATCGTATGCAAGTTTTAATGATAAGTCAAGTTCGTTCGCAGGGATTGTATCCGTTAAATCAATTTATGTTTAACAAGCGTATATGAATTTAGATGTTTGAATAAAATATGAAAAGGTAAATAACTATCTAATGCAAATAAATAAATAAAACAAATAAACAAAACAGATACTAAATATGAAAGTAAGTCAAATAGATTAGGATTACTACGTCTATTACTAAATTGTTATTCTAACCTGTCACATTAAGCATTATATATTAACCAGGATTGCAACAAACCTTAGTGGCTATCTAGTCACACTAGACGATTATGTGGTGTGTCAATAACTAAGAATAATCCTAAGATTGATCAGATCTAGGAAATAGGTCAAAACACATAATACAATATACGCCAAGCTTAACCAATTAAAATAACCAAATAGTAATTAAAGATCAAATAATAATCCAACAATTAAAAGTAAACTTACAGAATAACCGCTTAGAAATATGGTTGAGAATAGATCTATAGCTAATTACTCTAATATAGAGAAGGTGAGATGTAGAAGAGGAGTTGTCAGTTCCAATCTTCTTCTTCTTGTCTTCTTCTATAGGTCAACTTGCTTCTTGGATGAATAGCTTGATTCTAAGGATGAATATCTAACTAAAGGACTAAGCTATTGTTTAAAACTAAGAAAATATAAGTAAAGACTAAGCCTATACTTTGCAATTGAGCAAGGACATGTTTACAATGATAAGAGGGTGTATTTATAGGTATCTTGGAAGCCCTAATTCGTTTTCTTGAAGGAGAAGTAAGTAGTGGACTCCAAGCCCAACTCAAATTCGTAACCCTAAAAACATGAAATCAGGTCCGATCTTCTTTCGGCTCTAACAGCTTCAATAATCGTCCGTTTGACCCGTATGAGTACACCAAATTGATCGTCTCGGAAAGCTCTTCAACTTTGCTCTTGACCGTTTCTCCAAATTCCACACCGTTCTTGAGATATAAGCTGATTTGTGGTCGTAGGTGCAGAAATTCAGGATTAAGGCAGCTTTTCCTTTTCCATGTTTTTAGCTTTTATTTCCTTATCTCCAATTACCATGTCTATCTCTTTCCATAAGTTGTAGTCTTTGACTTGGAATCTAATTAATCTCCATAATTATCTTTAAAGCTTCACACTAAATAAATAATTAAACCCAATATGCTCTAAAAATATTATTTTACTAAATCAAGACTCAAAATAGGAAAGTGTAGCATTTCTCAAGAAAATCGACTATAATGACTTCTAAATCACTAAAAATGATGTCTCATCCTAATATAAATCTATCACAAATGAGGAGACATCAGTGTCTTTTTTGCAGATTATATAGGTTCTGTGTATTCTCTCGGATCTCGAGAAATTACTTCGAGTTAAAAGAAGAAGATAAAGTGAACAAATGAAGGAAAAATATATGGCGAATGAAAATGCATCATTGAATGTGAATACTTAGCGAAATCGAATCCCAAGAGTAGATGTTGAACCACCACCGGGGGAAAATCTGATCAATCCAAATCAAGTTCCCCCAGGAGATCAACTACAATTAGTAGGCAATGGAGGAGTTTCACCTAAGAATTCATGTAGAGAATAAGGTCTTCCTAGACAAGGAGGCCAAGTATGAGTTCAACCGTTAGGAATTCACATAATTATTTAAGTTCCTCGATTCAAACCCAATCCATGTAATGTTGAATCAATTCATGAGTTATGGTAATTATAGTGGAGTTGCACATCAAGATCTAGTCCTAGGGATTCAGAAGTTCATGTAGATATGTGATGCCTACATTACTCAAGGTGTCACTCACGAGCAAATGTGTTACTTCATGTTCCATTTTTCTTGACCGGGTGCAGGCGAATGGTTGGATCATCAACCACGAGAATCGATTATGTCATGAGACGCACTGTACGCAAAATTCCTAGACCAGTACTATCCACTGAGTATGAGAATGAAAGATCAAATGGAACTTGCTAATTTTTTACAAGACGGCGGAGAAAGCGTTAGCGAGACATGGACGATATTCAACAAGGGATAGCTAAATGTCCACTTAATGGTTAAACCCCGGGCTTCAGTTAGCAATGTTTTATGATAGTCTCTACGAGAGTTCACAATTAAGGTAGTAATCTTGGAGGTGGTGGTTATGTGTCCATGGATCCTAATGAATCATCGATTGGTATGGAGAAGATAGTCGAGAGTGGGATGAGCTGGCTGTCGTCGCGAACGCCAATCATAATGCTAAAAGAGGTACATTACGATTAGATATTGACACTACTATAGATGCAAAGTTATTGTCATTAGATAATCAAATGAAGTTGTTGGGACTAGTAATGAAAAAAGGCCTCGAAGGGAGACAATCTGAGTTGGAGATAGTTCAAGAGGCACAATGTTGTCCGCGTTGTGGAGAGAATGGTCATATTTGGGAAGTGCGCCATGGTAATCCGGATCCCGTGTTTTTGTGTGTCGAATCGTGGACACTACCATTCAGGTAGTCATGGGTATCAACATGGGAATCACAATCATACGGGCCTTCAATAGTCAAAACTGAATGAATATCAAGCTAATTTGTACCAACTGGATGTCCGGTCTGGGAAAGCCAAAAATTTGAAGTTGCTGGGCGAGACGAAGCGAGCAGAGCCGGATTTTTAGTGCTACGCAAAGACCAACATCAGCTCAGACCGTATTTCATAACCAGACGTACCAGGCCACCGAATGGAAGAAAAGACCATGATACTATCCAAGTCGGATTCGTGATTCATGTTCACCAGATCAATCTCACCCAACCGATCGAGTGAGAGCTAAAAAATCTGTGTAAAGCGCATTTCATAACTAGGTGGACCGGACTAATGCGAGAATAGGAGCTCGCTTATCCGTGTAGAGTGGATGTCATATCCGTGGACATTAGATGGAATTATGGGAAACGATCGAGAGTAGGAAACGAATTTGGTTAGGTCGGATTTCGATCCATGGACACTCGATCGTATTAGCACTACCGTCAGAGTCGGAGTAAGTGATCCGACCGGATCGTATTTTTATTTGAGTGAGCCGAATATAGCTGCTGGACAGGCGATCAAAGAATTTTTTTTTTGGCTATGACTGGATGAGATACTTCTCATCATACCCACTCCCAAGTCCTCTTCTTCTTCGTTTTCTTCTCCAACCTTCTTTCAAAAAAAAAAATACACCATTACACTTTCACCTTTAATCCACCAAAATATCACCTCTTACATCTATTAACCCTATTTTATCCATCAAAAAACACCCAAAATCAGAAAACCTAAAATCTCAATATTGTTTCAAATTTCTTTCTCCTAAATTCTTCATTTTCTCTTCACCTAAGCCAAATTTCACCATACCCACTTCACAAGAAATCATCCCAACACCAAACCCAATACAAAAATACTAAAATGATCCAAAATCAAGCAAAACTTTCAAACCCCTAACTTTCAAATTTGAAAATTCTTGAAATTTTGAATATTGAAGTATGTAGAGGAAACTTCTAATAGTTCAAATTCATCACCCGATAAAAATAGTTTGAGCTCCACTTTTTCTTTACTTTACAAAAATAAAATGTTGTGAATATTTAGCTTGAATTATTGGAATACACTTGATTATATTGTGTTGTTTTAGTTTGCATGGTTGAATTGTATCATAAATTTGTGACTTAGGTCAACTTTGAATTGTGTGATTTGAGTTTTTCAGTGAATTTTTGCTCATTTTTCTAGTAATTTTTGTAGATTTTCAAAATAATAAGATGACAAATAGAAAGGAAACTTTAGCTTTTTTTTTCCAAGTAGAAAAAGATTATCATGAACGTTTATACAGAGATTTTAAGAAAATGTAAAAGTCACTAAGAGACCCATTCTTCCAATCGGATAAATCAATATTCCGTCTAGCACTTTTTGCAGCAAGATCTGTGACATTATTAAGTTTCCTGTTGACGTACTTCACTTTCCATAGAGGAAATTTCAGAAGCCAGTTCCTCATTTCGGCAATGAAAGGGTAGATTTGCCAACGAAGACCTGTGTACTTGGCCATACCTTGAACAAGTTCAAGGTTATCGGAATAAAATGAAACATTTCGTAACTTACAGGCGGCAGCCGTTCTCATGGCCAAAAGGGCCGCCCAACATTCTCCCTCAATTGGACTTCTAACAAGAGTTCTGCCGATAATCTTGTGCGTTAACCTTCCTTCTTTATCAATTGCAATAGCTGCTACTCCTAATGGCTCATAATCTTTTTTAAAGGATGCATCGCTCATAAATATAAAATCTGAATCATCTGTTAAAATCGGGTTACTTTCTAAATCGACATTCTTATCTTCTTTGCCCCTTATAACATTCTTATTTTGAAAATCCTTCTCTGTATTTGCTTTATTAAAGAGGTCGTTCATCGCCGATTGAATTTTAAATAAGATATCTTTTGTAATCCATGGCAATTTCTCATGAAATCCTTTCAACTTCGCTTTCCAAATGTTCCAGATAGTAAGCAAAAAATAAGCCGTGAATTCATTTTGATCCCATCCATTCTTTGTATATTTCTTCCGCAAATCCAAAAACCATTCCCCCAAATTGTATTTCTTATCTTTATCAATAAATATTTGTAACCTCGAATTTGCCTAAACTGCCATACTTAAAGGGCACTTAATAAGGAGATGTTCAATATATTCCTTTTCAAGTTCACACCACTCGCATATATCTTCATTAGCACATTTTCTTACTTTTAGGTTCCGTTTGGTAGGCAAAGCACCATTGCAAGCTTTCCATCCGAAAGATCTTATCTTATTCATAACATTTGATTTCCAGATAACATTCCAAAGACTACTATTCTCATGTTTACCTTGCCTTGACGTTTGGGCTTCATTATGTATCTCCTCTTCCACCATTTTATGATAACCTGACTTTGTGCTATATTCTCCGTCCTTCGTGTATGGCCAAATTATCTTGTCTTCCTCCTTGAGCAGTAAAATAGGAATTCTACAAATATCATTAACAATATTCGGAGTAAAGAGTTGCCTTAACAATTCTATATTCTAGTCTGTCATGTCTTCATTAAAAAGTTGAGCCACTACTTCTAAATCACATCCACTAGGCTTTTCTAGCATAATCTTGTTACCAATCCAGTTTTGCTTCCAAATATTAATATTCAAACCGTTACCAATCCTCCAAATTGAATGTTGTTTTATGTATTGTAAACCTTTATAGATGCTTGACCAGCTCCATGATCTTTTTTTAGGTAGTTTAGTATTGATGATATTGTCAAACGGAAAATATATACCTTTTAATACTTTAGCAACTAAAGAATTCGGGTTATTCAAGATTCTCCATGCTTGTTTAGCTAGTAAGGCCATATTCATTTTCTGAAAATCTCTGAAGCCAATCCCTCCAATAGACTTAGCCCTGGCAATTTTTTTCCATTTGACCCAATGAATTCTCTTTTTATTGTTAGTATCCCACCAGAAATTCGCAATGATACCAGATAATTTTTTGCATAAGACTTTAGGAAACTCAAATATTGACATAGCATAGTTCAGTATCGATTGAAGGACTGCTTTTATAAGTACTTCCTTACCTCCATCAGACAGGATATTTGAAAAGTAGCTAGATGACTTGCTAAGTAACTTATCTTTAATATAGTTTAGGTTCTCTGATTTAGCACGTTTGAGAGAGAAAGGAATACCTAAGTATTTTCCAAAAGCTAACGTTCTTGTTACATTAAGTGTCTTAGCAACCTCTTCACATATTTGCTCCGGGGTTCCTTTGCTGAATAATATTGAAGATTTTTGAAAGTTAATTCTCTGTCCGGAAGCTTGGCAAAATAGTGCTATAGTATCTTTAAAAACATTAATTTCATTATCGTCAATATTGATGAAGACAAGTGCATCGTCCGCAAAGAGGAGGTGTGTGAGACTTGGGCAATTTCTTGTAATTTTAATTCCTTTGATATTACCTTCTCGGCATTGAAAGTTAATTAAACCTATAAGACTCTCAGTCAAAAGTGAGAATAATAATGGTGATAAAGGATCTCCTTGCCGAATTCCTCTGGACGGTGTAAATTTATCAAGTCTCTGACCATTGACTTTAACTTGGAAAGAAACCGTAGAAATGCAGTTATATATCCAGTTAACCCATTTATCACAAAATCCAATAGCTTTAAGTGTTTGGACAAGAAAGTCCCAGTTAACTTGGTCATAGGCTTTGGCCATATCAATTTTAACTGCCGCGACGTGTCTGTTAGACTTTCTTTTATTCTTGAGATAAAACGACACTTCTTGAGCGATTAAAATATTATCTTGTATACTTCTCCTTTTAATGAAAGCCGACTGAGTTGGTGATATAAGATTATCCATATATGGTTGTAATCTATTTGCCAGAATTTTAGATATAATTTTATAACTGAAATTTAAACAAGCAAAACTTTAGCTACTGCGAGAGATAAAGCGAATAATAGAGAGAGAAAGAACGGCTAGAGAAATAACTCTTTGACTACTCTAATCAATTGTATATTTAATATTATTTTTACATATTTCTTTTAATTAAATGAAGATGGTCTAAATTCTAATTTTTTTGGACGGAATTTTTATTTATTTCAATTCATTCTAATCGTTTTTTGTCGGAGTACATGTAGGTGATTAGATAAGTTTACCAACACTGATTAATTCTATAGAAATATACAAACCTATATCCTAGATAATAATATAAAATTAGATTACCTATGTTAAAAGAGTTTGAATAAGGTGGGTGACTTGATTTATGGAAAGAATACCGTGAATACTTAACACATGAAGTGGGTGACTTTTGTTGGTGCTTTATATAATAATGTCCCTGTAACCTTTCAAAGATCTTTAGTATATCAAATGATGACATCTTTAGGTTTTGATATCTACTCGTCATGAATATAAATTGGCCCTTAGCTAGGATTGAAAAGCCAAACCAACCGATCTATTAGTATCCTCTTCCTATTTTTTGGAATTTAAATAGATCTCTAAGATGGTGTACACATTCTGCACCAAACAAAACCTTGTTCTCTCTTAGGCCTTTTAAGATATTCTCATGAATCACTTAAATATTTCAGTTACCTATAAAGTAATGATATATCACTCAATTATTATTTAATATTATCTAATAACATGACTTAAATTAGTTGGTCGTAAATTGTTAATCTATTTATTCTTTTATCTAATTAACTATTTATTACTAATCAATACACGCCACGTCATTAGGTAGTATTTGAATAATATGATTTTAGATGGTATATATCATTACTCTTCGCTATACAATTCATCCATATAATAGACAAACATCTAATATCATCTTTACTTGTGTAAAAAATTTATATATTATTATTATTATTATTATTATTATTATTATTATTGTCAAATTTGTGTATTTATAGAGTAAATTGCATCCTTAATATTCCAAGTAACTACACCTATTTGTTATGAAAATGTGACATGTCAAAATCTTCCCCTCAACATGAACCAATGGTACGAAATTTTGGAATAACTCTGGGTGTATTTGTTAGCTACTCATTTAAAACGTAGAGGTATATTGTGTTACTTCACATATTACTAGAATTGGTGGTGCAATTTTTATATTTTCTGTTGGATAGATATTACTGGTGCAAATAACCTTGAATATTATTGTATTTAGAGTCAACTGGACCGGACTTAAATGGGAAAGGAACATTAGAGTTGAGATGTCATTGCTTAATCAAACTTTATTAATTTGAATGCTGTCTAAGTATTGACTTTAATGTTATTTAATTGCTCGTATGATGCAACATAAATTGACATTTGGTTATCAATTCTCATATATAATCTTGACTTTAATGTTGTTTTATGGGTAATTCTCCGTGACTAGATTAGATCATTATCTAACTTCACCTAGGATTTCCATTCAAACTAGATGAATGGAAGGATTGTCTTATGATTAAGAGGTGAGCATTCACTCAACGGCTCACGCTCTGTAAATTACATGTTATAAGTACTATCTATGTAACTTTGAGCCACATATGTACATATATGGCTACATACGCATCGACTATAAGAATTTACAATTGAACGATTTAAAATGAGATTGTCCAAAAAATAAAAAAGAGATAATGTAACAAGATTGACATTATTTCTGTTAGTGGTCGATTCTTAAAGTAACTATTATAAAATAAATTAGTTGATTAACTCAATTAGTAAGAGTCTTGCTATTTTTCATTATTTAAAAAAGAGGTACATATTTCGAACCCTCTCTCTTACGAGTGTGAGGTAGAAGACTCGAATCTTTCCCCTGAACATGGGTAACCTAATTCTGTTTTAGTCGTGGTGCGCGTAAACTGACTTGAATCACCTATGTAAAAAAAAAATTAAAAAATATCGTTTTTCAAAATAAAACCCTTTTCAACTTAAATGGGTATTCTTGCTTTCCACAGTTTGATAGTTAATTCTACTTTCTATATTTACTCTGCTACGAACAACGATAATGTATGCAATAGATTAGACATGGTGTATTATAAATTATTGATGAAGTTTTATCTTGAAGAATGGATGGATCTCTATAATCCTTTTATGAGTAGATTCTACAGCTTTTTTATTTCATGGGAGGAATATCTTTTATGTAATATTTACTCTATTAGTCTCTATATCGATTACATGGATGCATTGGATATGATGCTTCTTCTGCAAAAAAATTATCTTATAAAGATATTCACGCCAGAATGCTATACGGTTAGCCAAAATGAGGGTTCCAAGGAATTTATACACTTTATCACGGTGAAGTATTGGAAGTTGAGTAATTATAGCCATCTGTCAGGCATGCATATTTTGGGCCATCGATCTTTTGCTGTAAAGAAGGTACAGTATTGGAAGTTGAGTAATTATAGCCATCTGTCAGGCATGCATATTTTGGGCCATCGATCTTTTGCTGTAAAGAATGTACTAAGTGCTTTTATGACACAAGAAAAGGAGGAGGACTACTATGTTGGTGAATTACAAGGGAATGAAAATTTGGGTTTTTCCAAGGGTGATGATTGTCAAGGACATATCGATGGAGTTTCAAGTGATGAATCGTCTTCTAATGAGGCCGCGAGTACACAGGGGCTTCATGTGATGGAAAGTGGACCTATTCATAAGGAGATGCTGGTTTTTTGTAAGGGTGTCGAGTGTGAAGGACACCTTGAATCGGTTTCAAGTGATGGTTCGAGTTCTGATGGTGCGACGAGTACCCGGGGGTTTCCTGTGAAGAAAGTTCGCTCTAATGTGCTAGTGGATGGCGGCCTATCCCTTACCAAGGCCGGGTTCAATGGATAATTTACTTGTTTGGAATTGTCGGGGGGCGAGTGCACCCACGACAAAGAAAATGTTTAAGTCCCTTATCGCTAAGTTTAGTATTTCTATTGCTTGTTTGCTCGAGTCTAAGATTAGAAGTAATAAAGTCAAATCTTGTAATCACTTTAGTGCTTTTAATAATTCACATGTGGTGGAACCCAGAGGAAGATCGTTTATGTCTGGAGGTATACTACTATTGTGGAAGGAGTCGGTTAAGCTTAGAGTGATTAACTCATCGTCGTCTTTTGTAATTGCAAGAATTGATGAATCTGGTTTATTTTCTTGGTATCTTGTGTGTATTTATGCACCTAATGATGATGGAGAAAGGTACAAACTTTGGAACTCTCTTTCAAATTGGTATTCAAAAATTGATAATCCTACACTTTTTATTGGAGATTTTAACGACATATCAAGAACATCGGAGAAGCATGGTAAGAAAGAAGCAAACTTTGATAGGATTGTTAAATTCAATGAGTTTATTAATGATAATCAATTAGTGGATTTACCTAGTAAAGGTTGTTATTATACTTGGTCTAATAAGAGAAAAGGTGATGAATTGGTTAAAGAAAGACTTGATCGGGGATTGGCTTCTCCTTCTTGGTGTCACCACTTTAATAATTTTAATTTACAAGTTCCTCCGGCCATTGGTTCGGATCACTCTCCTCTTGTTCTTACTAAAGACATGTCTATGTCGGCAATAAATAAATATTTCATGTTTGAATCGAGATGGATTGAAAATGAGCAATGCAAAGACGTGATAGCTAATGCTTGGGGCAATTTTCGTAATATTCAAAATATTCAAGATTTTTGTGAAAAGAGAGATAATACTTGTGCAGCTTTAATGGGATGGAGTAAGGATACTTTTCGAAATGCTAGAAAACTTATTAATGATTATCAGAAAGAACTTATTAAAATTCAAAATGAACCTCCATCGGATGATAATTGGTTTAGAGAGCGGGTGATTTATGAGAAATTAGAAGAAGCGTGGAAGCAAGAAAAGGCTTTTTGGGCAGATAGGGCACGAGACTTAAATATAAAGAAAGGGGATAAGAATACAAGCTATTTTTTGCCAAAACTCTTCATAGAAGGAAAATCAATAGAATTTCTGCTTTAAAAAAGGAAGATGGATCATGGACTGTTGATAATACGGAGATTAATAACATCATTAATAAGTTTTATGCTAATCTCTTCTTATGTAAAGATACATATGGCTCTGAAGATATTCTTAAACATATTCCGTGTAAGATTACAACCCAAATGAATGATTCGCTCACAAAAATTCCTGATTTGGAAGAAGTTAAAAAGGCTGTCTTTAGCATGTCTGGATCAAAAGCGCCAGGACCGGATGGTCTACCCGGCAATTTTTACCAGGAGTACTGGGACATCGTCAAAGAAGATATCTTTATTATGGTCAAGAATTTCTTTAATCATAATTCTCCTCTGCATGGAATTAATGATACTGTTATCTCTTTGATCCCGAAAGGTGACTCGCAAGAAACTATATTGGATTATCGTCCGATAGCGTGCATAAATTTCAGCTATAAGATCATATCAAAAATTCTTGCTCTCAGATTGCAACCTTTAATGGACGATATCATTTCTCAAACGCAGTCAGCGTTTATTAAGGGCAGGAGTATTCAAGATAATATTCTCATCGCTCAAGAAGTTTCTTTCTTTTTGAAAAATAAAAGAAAATCTAATAAAAATTATGCGGCTATTAAAATTGATATGGCCAAAGCATATGATCAGGTTAATTGGGATTTCCTTATCAAAATACTCCGAAGCCTTGGTTTTTGTGAAAAATGGACGGATTGGATTTATAATTGCATCTCATCAGTTTCCTTACAAATTAAAGTAAATGGGCAAAGATTGGATAAATTTTACCCATCACAAGGGATAAGACAAGGAGATCCTTTATCTCCGTTACTCTTTTCTATTCTCACTGAAAGCCTTATTAGCCTCATCAATTTCCATTGCAGAGAAGGTAATATTAAGGGTATTACCATCACCAGGAATTGTCCGAGACTTACTCATTTACTTTTCGCTGATGACGCATTGTTCTTTGTCAATGTTGAGGAACAAGAGATTAATACTTTCAAATCTATATTGTCAGCTTTTTGTAATGCTTCTGGTCAGAAAATCAATCTTCATAAATCATCCATAATATTTAGTAAAGGGACTCCCGAGGTAGTCTGTGATCAAGTTTCTGAGAAGCTTAATATTAATAGAACCAGCTGCTTCGGAAAGTACTTAGGTATTCCTTTTTCTATTAAAAGGGCGAAATCGGATAATCTTAATTATATTAAAGATCGCCTTCTTTCAAAATCAGTTAGTTGGGTGTCAACACTTTTATCGGATGGAGGTAAAGAAGTTTTAATTAAAGCTGTTATGCAAGCTATCCCGAATTATGCGATGTCTATCTTTGAGTTTCCCAAGACACTTTGCAAAAAATTATCGAGTTTTATTGCTAATTTCTGGTGGGACTCCAATAATCGTAAGCGGATTCATTGGCTCTCCTGGAAGAAAATAGCGAGGTCAAAGAAAATTGGGGGTATAGGATTTAGAGACTTTCAGAAGATGAATATTGCTTTGTTGGCTAAACAAGCTTGGAGAATCGTTAATAATCCTAATTCCTTGGTTGCCAAGGTACTTAAAGGTATATATTCACCTCACTCTAGATTGTTTGATTGTAAACTTGCTAAAAAGAGATCTTGGAGTTGGGCGAGCTTGTATAAAGGGTTACAATTCATTAAGGCTCATGGAGTTTGGCAAATTGGTAATGGATATAGTACTAATATATGGGATCACAAATGGATTGGTAATAACATTACTGTTAGCCTCACCTTGTTTTTATTCCCGTTTTAATATTCGACAAATCATCATTTACACTAAAATTCATTTTTGTATCACTTAAGATGTTTTCCAAAACCCCTCATTAGATTAGTTGTGTTTACTTCACTGTTTTTAGCTTGAAATTCAAAATAGCAGCTCCGCGGTACACCGGACGAACCACGCGGTACACCGCAGAGTCACGGACCAGTATTGCGGTGCATTGAATAGTCCGACCAGTATGCTCACGAAATGCACGGTACACCGGACCTAGGCGCGGTACACCGGACCAAGGCACGGACCAGGGTTGCGGTACATTGTATGGTCCGACCAGTAAGCCGACCAGTAAGCTCAAAAGTTAGTCGAACAGTCATGCGGTGCACCGGACCATATCCGCGGTACACCGCACGAGAGGGTTTCAGCACTATTACTAGAGGACAAAGCTTATATCCGTTGGAGAGAAAATAGATCCGTTGGAGAGAAGCCTTATGACCGTTGGACCATATTTTCAGCTATAAAATGGAGCTCATTCAAGACACAACTCAAGCCTTCCATCTACCAATCTTAAGAGCAATTAATTCTATCATTCAAGGAGGTTTCAAAGGAGCATTCAAGTCATATTTATTGTGAAGCTAATTAGTCTTATCTACTCATTTAGGAGTTTAGTTACAAAGCTTTTATAAGCACCCCTAAACACTTTTCCCTTTCCTCTTAGTTCTTGTAATAGATTAAGAGAGTAGTGTGAGCATAGGTTTATGCTTGGTTCCTTGTGTTGGTGATAACACAAGTGTATTTCCTTCAAAGGGTTTTTGAAGTGGTTGTAAGGGTTTGTATCTCACCCGGTTAAGAGTTACGAAGATTAGTTGAGAATCTTGCAAATCCTAAGGAGGCTTCCTTAGGTAGTGGATGTAGGGAAACCGAACCACTATACATCGTTGTGTATCGTATTCTATCTCTACACTCTTTATATTTCCGCACTCTATATGCTTGATAAAATGCCTACTTGAATAGTTTGATATTATTGTCTATTAGGATTATCTAGTTTTATACTATTTAGTTTGCTAATACAATAGGATTCAAATTAGCTTTTAATTTTATTTACTTGAAATAAAATTAGCCGATTAATTTCTATTGTCCTATTCAACCCCCCTTCTAGGACGCATATAGTATATCAATTACTCTTGAAAGACCGAAGAATTGTTGTGTGGAAAGAGTCGGACAACTTTTTAATGATACATTCACAGGATGGGATGCTAATAAACTTAGAGAGATCTTTCATTCTAACATAGTTAGTGATATCATGAAGATTCCTATTATCAACATTAAGGATGAGGATAAACTGATTTGGCCACATACGAAAGATGGGATATATTCAACTAAGTCTGGGTATCATACTATGGTTAATTTGGAGTTACAAAATGGAGCTGAAACATCTAGAATGGGTGAGCAAAACAACTCCAAATTATGGAACACCATTTGGAAGTCTAATGTTCCTTCAAAAGTGCGTTCTTTCGGTTGGAAAATATGCAATGGGGCTATACCCACGAAAAAGAATTTATGGGCAAGGAGATGTTGCCCGAATGCTTGTTGTGGTTGGTGTGAAGACAATACGGAGGATATTGAACATTTGTTTTTACATTGCCCTTTTAGTATGTCGGTGTGGGCTAATTCGATAATGCAAATCAAGATAGATAAGGCTCAAGCGGATAATATTAGAGATTGGTTCCTTTCTACTATTGATAATTTCGCAAATAACGGGTGGGATAAAAGGGAAATCACGAGCTATATCCTTCCCACCTTGTGGAATATATGGAAGGCCAAGATGAAGGGTCTTTACGAAAAGGTTGAATGGAACATATATGAGATTAATTCTAATGTTAAAAAAGTATTTAGATCCCTATTTGAGAGTAATAATGCAGATAATAAGATGGATAATAGGAGCACAAAAGAAATCAAAGAAAAAAGAGTCGGCAATAATGTGGAGGAGTTGATCGAGGATAACCCTATTCTTTCAGATGATGCAGAATATATATTTATGAGTGATGCCTCTTTCAAAAAGGAATACGAACCTGCAGGAATGGCGGCAATTGCTATAGATAAAGAAGGTAAGGTGGCACATAGGATTGAATCAAGAACCATTATTAGAAGTTCTATTGAAGGAGAATGCTGGGCGATCCTTCTTGCTATGAGAAGGGCGGCTAGTTATAACTTACGGAGTGCTTCTTTCTACTCCGACAACCTTGAACTGATTCAAGGTATTTCAAGAGAAGCAGGTCTTCGATGGCAAATCTCTCCTTTTATTGCCGAAATGAAGAGCTGGTTGGCGAAGTTCCCTAATTGGAAGGTCAACTACGTTAATAGAAAGTTTAATAACGTCACAGATCTCGCAGCTAAAAGTGCAAGACGGAACATTGATACATCAAAATGGAAGAATGGGTCCTTAAATGATTTTTATATTTTCTTAAAATCGTTGTATAAACACTCTTAATTTGTGTTTTCTTTTCTTTTTATGACAAAAAAAAAAAAAAAAAGGGTATTCTTGCTTTCAATAAGAAAAAGTATTCCTGGCATGCATGATCAAATGTCATTTGCTCCAAACCAAATATATGCTCAGAATTACTTTTATGACATAGATGACAAAGACATTCATTTTCCCCGGAAAAGATACTACATAAAAAAGATACATAAATCTCCAATAACTCAAAATATTGAAATTACTGCATCTACTACACAGAGAACAAATTTTAGCATATACCTATCTGATGACAAATCTCTTGCAAATGCTGAAGATGAATGGGCATTTGAAAGTCCATCTACAGGATCCGCCCGTCTTGACCACCTAACTAGATTATATGTCAATCCATTCTAAATTCTCGAGATATTTTGGAACTTAATACTTTGATCAGCTTGAAATTTCTTAGATATTTTGAATACTTTGATCAGCTTAGATGTTTTTAGATATTTTAAAGAGGAAATACCTCTTTTGTCTCCTAATTTTTAACGTGTTTGACATGTTGACTCTTGATTTTTAAAATGCGACTGGATACCTCTTAATTTTTGTTTTCGTGACACTTTGCCCTCTGTTAACGATTTCCGCCCAAAATCAGCGTTAAGTGTCACGTGAGTGGCACATGTTCGCTTTTTTATTATTTTTTATTCTTAATTCTAATTAATCAATTAATTATGTTAACTCCATATTTTTTAAAGGACAAAATAGAAATTTAATAATAGTTTTACTATTATTAATAAAAATAATAAAATAACCCCCCCCCCCGGTACCCCCCCACCACTCTTCTTCTTCGTCTTCCACTTCTTCTTCTTCCCCAAACAAATCGATTTTCCATATCTATTTGCAGCAACTCTTGAGATGGTCTTAGAAAGATTTATACCGTTACCTGTATCCCATTGTTCGGAAGAGCCAGATTCACCAGCTCAGGCAAGTCAAATTCCACCACCGAGGGTTACCTACTGATGTTGATTGAAATAATGCACATTTCTTGGTAAAGTATTTGAAGATGCTACTTTATGCTTCTATGGTACTAAGTATGTCACTAGTAACTTGTACTTTGATGATATACTTATTTTGTATCGAGCATTTGTACGGTTGGCCGAGGGATGACTCGATTTTAGATAACATGGTTGTGAAAATGAAGGAAAAAATTGACAAGGACTGGGTTTAAAGTCTAATATGAATCTGTTACTATATATGGAGGCTATTCTTAACCCGATAAAGAAACTTTCGCATGTTAGATATTTGTTGGAGTATATGCACGGGACTTGTGATGTTGGCCCCTTAGTTGATGATACCTTCGCGGTTTGGAATCTGTGTTTGAGAGTTATTATACAATAGCACACCCCATTGTTGTAAGGACTGAACCAGCTGCATTATCTTGTGCAACTAGTGACCCTAAAAAATTCTTTAAAGATCAATTCAAATAATTCCATGATTCTACCTAAACAAATAGAAGTATCTTCCGGAAACTATTGAAGGCGACGAAGATGAAAATTTTGATGTTCTGGTGTGGTGGAGGGAAAATTCGTAATGTTTTCCGATTTTGTCTTTGATGTCTCGGAATATAATATATGTCCCAGTATCTATTGTTGCTTCTTAATCTTCTTTTAGTATGGGAGAAGATTTTAGGATAGTTTCCGGAGCTCTTTACACCCCTAATACCGTGGAGGTCCTTGTATGTACACAAAACTGATTACGTGAATCGTTAACATTGGAAGCTACCATGGACAAAGTTGAAGAACTTGAGGGTGAGTTTGGTAAGTTTTACTTTGTTATTATAGTTTGTATTTCTTACTTTCTCTACTTATTGTGAACTCTTTTTTAAAGAATTTGACTTGACATCTGGAACCGCTGGATAAATATCAATAACAATGTCTACTAATTCCCAGTTAGAACTTAATCATTATCATTGTGTTTATTAACATGTGTTTGGTAGCTGCCTTTAATAGTTGCCTACGTGATTGAAACATAATCTGGTGATGAGGAATAGTTGGTTTTCCGGGAGTCCTGGGATATTTTCAACTATATTTGAGGCCGGCGAAAATGTATATTACACGAGCCTGTGATGATTTACCAATTAAAAATTAATCTTCCTAGCCTATGATAAAACTAGTTCTGAGATTTAAGGCTTAATATATTCAAGCGTTAAACCTTGTTTGGAATGATGTAAGTTACAATTTATCCCGAAATGCTTTAAGTGGAACCAACTCGCAACATCTCAAGAATTGAAAACTATTTTTTGTGATTGAACTTGAAATGTAATTAATACTTGTGATTTTTTTGTGAATCATAAGGAACTTGCCTTTTGTTGAACTTATAACAATTTTGTGATTGTACTTCAAATAAAAGGTATTGTGTTGGACTTAAAGTATTATGTATTGCTTTTGTATGTTTCATATAAGACTTATTAACAAAATTCATGTTAAATTACCCTTGGGTAACCCAAGATTACCCGTGTACGGATAACCCGAGGGTAAGGTAAAATTTAATCCTACCCTTACCCTTGGCAAAGCCAAAAATCCTATCCTTACCTTAGATCCCAACCGGGAAAAACCCACCCGTGCTTATCCCTAGTTTTTATCGTCCCAACCTTATATTTTTTTTATAATCAATACAAATATTATTTATGAAAATAATTTGATTAACTCATAAAATAATATGAAAAATATAAAAAATCTTACAGCTGCAGCTTGCTTCGTATCTTGTATTAATTCAATAAAAATATAAAGAGTTGAACTCATTATCTCATTAAATTTTGTGTTTTAACACCCTCCTGTTAACCGTTGACCCTGGCTAAAATTATATACATATATATAAAATGAGTCATGCAACCATTACCAACCAATGTCAGAGTACCTGTTAATAAAGTCATAATCTCAATGTATATCCAGATGAATCAACTAATAATGTTGTTTTTAGTTATTCAATTCATGTTCTTCAGTGTAAAAGCTCAATCCCCTTCAGGCAACTTTTATATCCCATCATCGTCAAATGATGTTGTCAACAACTTCCGACCAAACCTAGTTGTTGTCGTTTCAATCATCACCACCATGTTATTTTGCACTTTTCTTCTTCTTCTTTATGCTAAATATTGTCAGAGGGGGTCCTCTGTTTATAATAACACAAACAACGTGCATATTCATGATACTCTCCCTCCTTCGAGTTCACGATTTTCAGGAATCAACAAGAATGTCATTGAATCTTTACCTTTCTTCAGATTCTCTGCTTTAAAGGGTTCCAGAGAAGGTCTTGAATGTGTTGTTTGCTTATCTAAATTCGAAGATATTGAAATTCTTAGGTTATTGCCAAAGTGTAGGCATGCTTTTCATATAGTTTGTATTGATCAATGGCTAGAGAAGCATTCAAGTTGTCCACTTTGTAGGCATAAGGTAAATTCTGATGATCTTGATCTCTTGAAAGATTCAAATAGTTGGAGGTTCCTAACTAATCCATCGGATCCTAATGAGGAATCTAATTTCGAGTTATTTGTTGAACGTGAGGAAGAAGATCAACATGGATCATCGAGATTTAGCTTTGGCGGCAGTTTTAGGAAATACGAAACATTACCTCCTATACAACAAAGTAATGATTTAGATGAAAATAACAAAGTTTTGCATAAGTTAAATCACACGATTGTGATATCCGATGTTGTTTTGAAGAATAGATGGAGCAATTTAAGCTCTTCCGATTTGTTGTATTTGAATTCGGAAATGATTAGTGATGTATCAAGCAATAGATTTTCTTCCCTGGATTCGAATTTAGAGCAATTATCTCGAATTGAAGCAAATAAAGAGGGTGCAAAGATGAATTTCCATAGTGAGAGCTCAGCAAGCTCTTCGAAAATAGCGAATCATGCTGAGAAAAGATCCATGTCTGAGATTATAGTTCATTCGAGATTCAGGGAGTTTAATATGAAAAATAATGATAAAGAATTATCTGTTCCTGGAATTAATATCAGAGAGGAAAGAAAGAGGAGGCTTTGGCTACGAATTGCTAGAAGAACAGTTCAGTTGTTTGCTAATAGAGATCAGAGATCTTCTTTAGCAAATGAAAATACAAGACAGTCATCAAATGTATGAATTTTAATTACTTGTCAAGTTCTTTATATCCGTTGATTTTGAAGTCACAATAATGGGGTTCCTTTACAAAGTTTGCACGCTATCCGCAATACAAAAAGACAACTAACTAGAAATTGCTTGAAAAGTGAACTTACTTTCTTTACCAGATGACTTCACAAGCTTTTGTATATGTATACTTTGACTTCCATGGTTCCATTATATTACATATTCCTTTTTCTTATGCATTTCTTAATATTGATAAACTCGGATACTTATATACACAAAGTTTTGAATCCCCCATTTTCAATCATTCTATGAATTTTTCAGTTTTGAGTTAGTTGGCTCATTATTATTAAATTTGTCCACACTTATTAATGTAATAAATTTGTCCACACTTATTAATGTCTGGTACCAAAAGCTCCTGGCTTGGATGGTCTTCCATTCAATTTTTACTAGGAGTTCTAGTATATATAGTATATATTCTTAAAGACGATATGTCCAAAATTATTTCTGAATTTTCTGAGCATAACCCCTCTACAAGAGTAACAAAACACTTATTACTCTTATTCCTAAAAGTGATTCTCAAGAGTCTATCAAAGATTATAAACCGATTGTGTGCATCAATTTTGTTTATAAATTATCGCAAAAATCATGGCTCTTAGATTACAACCGCTTATGAAAGAAGTCATTTTTCCAACTCAATCTGCTTTCATTAAAAATAGAAGCATTTAAGATAATATTATGAGTGTTGGATTTTGTGACAAATGGAAGACCCTGATTTTCAATTGCACATCTGTCTCTTTCCAAGTCAAAGTCAATGGACAAAGACTTAAAAGAATCTTCCCTGGACAAGGTATTAGGCAAGACGATCCTTTTTCATTACTTCTCTTTTCTTTACTCACAGAAAGTCTTACTGGTCTCATTATTTTCCAATGCCGAGAAGAAAATATCAAGGGGATTTCTATCACTAGGCATTGTCCTAAACCCACTCATCTCCTTTTTGCCGATGATACTCTTTTTTTTATTAATATCAACAAGGAAGAAATCAATGCTTTCAAAAATACCCTCTATAACTATTGTTGGGCTTCTGAACAAAGGATATTTTTTCATATATCAGTGCTCATGGTGAGTAAAGATACTCTGGATGGAATAAGTAATGAACTCTCGCATAACCTTAACATCAGGATTACTAGATCACTTGGTAAATATTTGGGTATCCCCCTCCCTCTCTCTCTCTCTCTCTCTCTCTCTCTCTCTCTCTCTCTCTCTCTCTCTCTCTCTCTCTCTCTCTCTCTCTCTCTCTCTTTCTCTCAAAAGATCTAAAACTGATAATTATATTAAGGATAGACTTCTCGCTAAATCAGCTAGTTGTGTTTCTAACCTCTTGTCCGATGGTGGGAAAGAAATTATCATTAAAGCTGTTCTTCAGTCTATATCCAATTACGCGATGTCTATCTTTGAATTTCTTACAAATCTATGCAAGAAAATGTCCAGAATTATTGCCGATTTCTAGTGGGATTCTGGTTATAAGAAAATAATTTATTGGATGACTTGGAAAAAGGTGTCTAAATCTAAATCCATTGGAGGTATTGACTTTACAGTTTTCTATAAAATGAATATTACGCTTTTAGCTAACTAGCATGGAGGATTATCAACAACCCAAACTCCTTTATTACTAAAGTACTCAAAGGAATCTACCGTCCTAATACAAAAATATGGGATACCAAACTGGGTAAGAAAATATCATGGATTTTGGCGAGTATTTTCAAAGGGATACAATTTATTAAAATATTCTCCATATGGAAAATTGGGAATGGCCTAAATACTAATAGTTGGGATCATAATAGGATTAGTTAAAGCCTTAAGATGGAAAATCCAAATAACTGCAAGATTGAAGTGGTTGTCAAACTCTTTAATATGGACCTTACTGGATTGAACATTGATCTTTTGACTGGCATTACACATCCTAACATTATTGAAGAAATAAAAAAATCAATCCTTCAACTTGACAAAGAGAATAGGCTTATCTGGCCGCTTACAAAGAACATGAACTATTCCACCAAATCAAGTTATCATGCCCTTGTTAATGTCGAATTGGCTAATGAAACTCAACACTCTAGCGACGGTGAAAGAAATAAGGGCGAACACTGGGAAAACGTCTGGCAGAGCATGTCCCATAAAAAATTAGGATCTTTGGTTGGAAAATTTGTAACAAAGCCCTAACTACTAAAGGAAACCTTTTCAAAAGGATATGTGTCCAAAATACGAACTATGATTGATGCGATTCTAACTTGGGTAATATTGAGAATCTTGTCCTTAAATGCCCCTTCAGTATTGGTTTCTGGGTTGTATCTACCCTACAAATCAAGATTGATCGTGAGGATATCTTCCCCGAATGGTTTCTCCAAACAATCATTAGCTACAGTAGTAATGGTTGGGACAAAATGAAGGTGGCCGCTTATATTGTTTGGACGGTTTGGAATATTTGGAAAGTAAGGATGAGTGGTCTTTTCGAAAGCAAAAAATGGTCCAACTATGAATTGTTAGAAAAACTAACATCCTCATTGCTAAGTTATTTGATTCACCTCACCTGCCAGACCTGACAACACTTACCTGAGTAATAATGATACCAATAAAGAAGAAAGTGACAACCCCATTCTATCGGACGAAACTTATTACATCTGGCTTAATGATACTTCTTTTATTAAAAATGAGAGCCTGCGTCAATTGTATCTAGTGTTGAAGGCAAGATCACAAATAAAGTTAGACTATCATCCTAGCCATGAGACCAACTGTTGGTCTCAATCTTCAGAATTGTTATTTCTACTTTAATAACCTTAAATTCATTCAAGGTATCCATAAAATGTCTGGTATCTATTGGAACATCTAATCTATTGTTGTTGAAATCGACAGATGATTTTCGTTTATACAAAATTGGAAGTTACACATATCAGTAGGCGGATACGCTTGCCTAATATATTTGTCGCAATTCTGATATCTCAGGATAGTACGACCACTCTCATATTGGCTCATTTATCTTTCTGTCACGTATTTGTAGTATTAATGTTACTTCTTAACTTTTATCTCCCAACAAAAAAAAAAAAAGAGTAATAAAGTAGTTTAATATGGGTTTTTACCATCCCAACCTTACATGTCTTTTAATAATATACTAATATTATTGATGAAAATAATTTGATTAACTCATAATAATATGAAAAATATAGAAAAATCTACAGCTGCTTCGTATCTTGTAATAAATCAATACAAATATAAAGACTTGAACTCATTATCTCATTAAATTTTGTATTTTAATACCCTCATGTTAACCATTATCTCATTAAATTTTGTATTTTAACACCCTCATGTTAACCATTATCTCATTAAATTTTGTATTTTAACACCCTCATGTTAACCATTGACCTCGGCAAGATTTATATACATATATAAAATGACTCATTCAACCATCACCAAGCAATGTCAAGTGCCTGTTAATAAGCACACGCATCATGATATCAATGTATATTCAGAAGATGGATCAACTAAAACTATCGTTTTTAGTTATTCAATTCATGTTCTTTAGTGTAAAAGCACAATCCCCTTCAGACAACAATTATATCCCATCATCGTCATATAATGCTGTCAACTTCCGACCAAACCTAGTTGTTGTCGTTTCAATCGTCACCACCATGTTATTTTGCACTTTACTCCTTCTTCTTTATGTTAAATATTGTCACAGGGGATCCTCTGATTATGATAATATCAACAACGTGCATATTCATAATACTCTCCCTCCTTTGAGCTCACGATTTTCAGGAATAAACAAGAATGTCATTGAATCTTTACCTTTCTTCAGATTCTCTGCTTTAAAGGGTTCTAGAGAAGGTCTTGAATGTGTTGTTTGCTTATCTAAATTCGAAGATATTGAAATTCTTCGGTTATTACCAAAGTGTAGGCATGCTTTTCATATAGTTTGTATTGATCAATGGCTAGAGAAGCATTCAAGTTGTCCACTTTGTAGGCATAAGGTAAGTTCTGATGATCTTGAACTCTTGAAAGACTCAAATAGTTGGAGGTTCCTAACTAATCCATCGGATCCTAATGAGGAATCCAATTTCGAGTTATTTGTTGAACGTGAGGAAGAAGATCAACATGGCTCATCGAGACATAACTTTGGGGACAGTTTTAGGAAATACGGAACATTGACTCCTATACAACAGAGTAATGATTCAGATGAAATTAATAAAGTTTTGCATAAGTTGAATCACACGATTGTGATATCCGATGTTGCTTTGAAGAATAGATGGAGCAATTTAAGCTCTTCTGACTTGTTGTATTTAAATTCGGAAATGATTAGCGATGTATCAAGCAATAGATTTTCTTCCCTGGATTCAAATTTAGAGCAATTATCTCGAAAAGATGGTGCAAAGATGAATTTGTAGGTGAAAAATATCACCGTTAAGAAAAGTTTTGACGAAAACGAAACAAAATAATTTAGAATTTCAATTAACTGTAAACTAACTATTACACGGAAATTGAATTACAACGGAAAAGAATTACAAAGCTATTACACGGAAAAACGAAAGCACAAAACTTACACGGTAAAGGGATAATTCCCGGTGTTAAAAATTTTTTCTGCTTTGATTTGCTCTGTAATTCGTAGTAAACTCTGATGGGGAATGAGCTCTTATTTATAGGGGAGAGGGGAGACTCTTGTAACCGACCAATCAGATTCCGTGATTCCCTCCACTAATTGATTTGACAGTTTACTGATTTTATTCCTGGACCAAAACTTGTTTCATTTTTTGACTCCCCAAACGACCCACGCTCCCACGAAACTTGTTTCATTTTTCATTTTTTGACTCCCCAAACGACCCACGACATACGCTCCCACGCCGGTGCCGGTGCCGGGCCGGACGGGTGGTGGTGCGCGTGGGTTAGATCAATGATTTGCCATGTGCATGGGTGTTGGCTTTTGAACATTGTTGAAATTACCAAGTATAAAAAATGTTTTATACTCCCTCCACCCACCGATGTGGGAAGTAAACCATCGTTTACTTTCAAATATTCCAACAGAATTTCCATAGCGAGAGCTCAACAGAATTTCCATAGCTCTTCGAAAATAGTGAATCATGCTGAGATAAGATCCATGTCTGAAATTATAGTTCATTCAAGATTCAGAGAGTTTAATATACAAAATAATGATAAAGAATTATCTGTTCCTGGAATTAATATCAGAGAGGAAAGAAAGAGGAGGCTTTGGCTGAGAATTGCTAAAAGAACAGTTCAGTTGTTTGCTAACAGAGATCAGAAATCTTCTTTAGCAAATGAAAATGAAAAACAATCATTAAATGTATGAATTTTTGTAACTTGTCAAGTTCTTTATATCCGTTGATTTTTCAGAAGCCACAATAGTGAGGCTCCAAGGATTGCCGAGTTTGCACGTTATCCACAATACAAAAAGACAACTAACGAGGAAGTATGACTTTACAAGCTTTTGGGATATGTATACTTTGACTTCCATGGTTTCATTAAATTACATATTCCTTTTTCTTTTGCATTTCTTGTTATTGATATACTTGGATACTTAGATACACAATAAGATTTCAAAAAATATTGAATCCCGCATTCTTGGCTCATTATTATTAAATTTGTCCACACACTTTTTAATCCTCCTTAGGGAGTTTTAAAGAAATTTATTCTCGGGTGACTTCCAGTTTGATTAACACTATTCTTAATATTCTTCAATCAGCTTCTAATCGGATGGAAGAAAAATTGTTGTATTTGATGTGAATAATATAGTGAGAATGAATTTCAATATCCTTTGATATTTCTTAATCTTTTCATTTGTCGCCTGCGCCGATTGTCCATCTAAAGAGTTATAGACGCAAGGGACATTTGACAGAGCTTATCTCTTTAAATGACACATCACTCTATTATTTAATATAAGAAACTGCATTATCTTCATTCTATTTTTTTCTTGAGAATGTATAATAGAAAGCCAATAGAACATTAACCGATTCCTAATCTAAAGAATTAGGAGACTAAGTAGAGATGCCCTTCATCGACTGAGGTCTTCTGTCTAGCATTGCGTGCATTACAGTTTGTCATTCCATTGAATTTACGCGAAAGATGTTTGAAAAACATGTTTCTATACTCTTCCGCCATGAGTTTAATCCGCTTGATAATTGGTTTGATCTTCCACCACGCTGCTAACAACGACTTGATGCCTTGGATAATTCCAAGATTGTTTTAGAGAAAATCGTCATGTTACCCGTTTGTGTATCTTGTCTGGTAATTCTGATACCAGTTCGCTTCGTTTTAGTTTTAAAAGATGTCTCACACTTTATAATTGTGTGAGTTACATTCAACTCGGTAGATGTCCAAGGATTTGTTGATCTCCGTGTTTGTGGCTCTGTGTTGGGTATTGGGGTCTCGTCCCAGTTATTACCGAAAATGTCTGTCATACCTGCATGGGCAGTTTTAATAACAGTGATGGTATGTACGTGTGTGTTCTTCTGTATTGTTTTCATTTTATGTTTCCAGATATTCTACATTATTATCATAATATATGCCGTGATACGGCGTTTATCCCAATGTGTTGGGCCAGCTTCATCATAAATTTTTAAAAACCATTCTACAATACTCTCCAGCAGATCATCAATGATTCAAATTTGTACTTCCGACCCTGCACAAACATGTTTACATAATGAGCATGTTAACAAAACATGTTTTACCGTCCCCGCTTGCTCGTCGCACCAATAGCACCATTGTTCTGTATCACAGTGTCGAAGTTTTAAATTTTTCCTTGTTGGTAAAATATTTCTGCAGAACTTGATTTTGTTTGGAACATTAGATTTCCAAATCTTGTTCCATAGTGAAGAATCTTCAAGGTATGGTTGTGCAGAAATTTAAACTTCACCTTGGTCAGGAATATCTGAAAGTGCTCGATATCCTGCTTCAGTGGTATATTCACATGTGAGTGTGTGTGGCCAGGTAAAGGTATCCTGATAATCTCTATTTAAGATCGGTATTATCATAATTTCTCCTTTTACTGGATCAGGGATAATCAAATCAACAATTTCCCTGTTCCATTTGTCGTTGTCTTGTTTCATAAGTTGGTCTACAGTTTCAAAATTTGTGTCATTTGGTTTATCTTTAATTAATCCTGATTGTAACCACTAATGTGCCCATATGTTAGTGTGTTCACTGTTTCCTATATGTATGATACCTTATTGTATTAAATGATCCCTTCCTTTCAAAATACTGGCACAGGATCATGGCCTGCTTTGTCCTAATTTAATAATTAGAAAATCCGAGTTAGGATAATAAATACCTTTAAGGACTTTGGCCGCTAGTGAATTCGGGTTTTGTAGTAATATCCATGTTTGCGCTGCAAGTAGTGTTGTGTTCATCCGTTTAAGGTCTCGGAATCCTATACCTCCCATTACTTTAGCCGCATTTTCCTTTTCTATAATGAGTTTCACCAGAACTTTGCAATAATTTACGCCAGTTTCCTGCAAAAAGTGATTGGAAAAGAAAAGACAGACATTGCGTAGGTCGGGATGGCCTGTAGTACAACTTTTATTAATATTTTTTATTTCCACCTTCCGATAGAAGCTTGGCAATCCATCATTGCGCTTTATTAAAGACTTTGTCAGCAATCCATGATAGGGTCTCAATCTTCGACCTTTCGTGACATAGTGGCACTCAAAGATATTTCCCCAAATCTGTGGCTTCTTGAATTTGTAAGATGTCTGTAGTCTGTATTCTGATACTTTTCAGTGTTAGTTTACTGAAACATATGGCCGGTTTGTTGAAATTGACTCTCTATCCTGAGCATTTACAATAAGTATCAATACATTCTTGAAATTTTAGGATTTGTTGTCCTTCGAGAGAGAGAAAAAACAACGAGTCATCAACAAATAAAAGATGTGATAAGACCGGGCAATTGTGAGTAATACAAATTCCTTTGATGCATCCATCCATGACCTTAGTTTAATAAGGGTGATAAGAGCTTCTATCATAATCGAGAACAATAAGTGAGATAGAGGACCGCCTTGTCTAAGCCCCCGCCTTGGTTTAATAGGGGGTTGTCTCTCGCCATTTATCTTTATTTGGAAAGTGACCGTTGAGATACAGTTCCAGATCCAGTTAATCCAAATTTGATTGAATCCCAACTGCTCTAATAGTACTCGGATGAAGACCCATCTTACCTGATCATATCCTTTGGCCATAAGGTACCTGATAGCTGAATGGTCCGTGTATACAACAGTTTACTTCCCAATCAGATAAGAACGGAATTTATCAAAAGCATAAACCACGGCCAACATCTCTTTCTCCATTACTGTATAATTCATCTGGGCAGCGTTTAAAGTCTTACTTGCATAATAAATCGTGTGGAAAATCTTGTCTTTCCTCTGTCCCAACACAACACCCATAGCTTGATCACTAGCATCGCACATAAGTTCAAATGGAGCTTTCCAGTCAGGAGGTATAACAATAGGTGTGGAGATTAGTTTCTCTTTAATCGTAAAAAACGCTTGAAGGCATTTGTCAGTAAAGTTAAAAGGAGTATCCTTTTCAAGTAAAGAACAAAGCGGTTTGGCGATCTTGGAGAAATATTTAATAAATCTTTGATAAAATCCTGTGTGACCCAAGAAACTTCTCACTCCTCTTACAGAAACTGGAGGTCGTAATGTTTTGATAACTTCAATTTTAGCACGATCAACCTCCATCCCTGCCTTCGAAACCTTATGTCCCAACACAATTCCCTCTTGAACCATGAAGTGGCATTTTTCCCAATTAAGCTCAAGATCTTTTTCTCTACATCTCACAAGGACTTTCTCAAGATTATTCAAACAATCATCAAAACTATCTCCAAACACCGAAAAATCATCCATAAAAACCTCCAAGTATTTATCAATCATGTCCCAAATATAGCCATCATGCACCTCTGGAACGTGGCAGGTGCATTACATAAACCAAACGGCATTCTTCTATAAGCAAAAGTACCAAACGGACAAGTAAAAGTTGTTTTGTGTTAGTCAAGGGGATCCACACAAATCTGATTATAGCCCGAATATCCGTCAAGGAAACAATAATATTCTCTCCCTGCAAGTTTGTCTAGCATCTGATCAATGAATGGTAGCGGGAAGTGATCTTTCTTTGTAGCTTTGTTGAGTCTTCGGTAATCCATGCATACTCGCCACCCCACAACTGTTCTTGATGGTATGGCTTCGCCTTGATCATTAAGGATGGTAGTGATACCTCCTTTCTTTGGAACACATTGCACTGGACTAACCCAATCACTGCTAGCAATCGGATAGATAATTCCTGCGTCTAACAACTTGATAACTTCCTTCCTCACCACTTCTTTCATAGCTGGCATGAGTCTCCTTTGTCCCTCTATAGATCACCCACCTTCGTTCTCAAGAATGATTTTGTGTTTGCAAACGGAAGGACTAATTCCTTTGATGTCGGCAATAGTCCATCTGATTGCTTCTTTGTTAGCGCGAAGTACATGAAGTAGCTTCTCCTCTTGAGGACCTGAAAGGTTAGCAGAAATAATAACAGGCAAAGTTTTGTTCGTACCTAGATATGCATAGCGTAGATGATCTGGAAGCGGTTTTTCTTCGAGAACAGGTGGACATATTATAGATGGTTGTTTCATTGGCTCAATGTCACCTGATTCTCGAAGTAGTTCTCGTACATTTGATCCTAATGCAGCAACATCTTCAGGGGGGATTTCGAGTTCCTCTTGTTATTCAAGTGCCAAGGCTTCGTCAAGATCATCATCTAAGCTTGCTTCATTGAAGACTTCTTGCGCAATTTTTCCGATGACATCTATTTTGAAACATTCATCTTTCGACTTTGGTAACTTCATAGCCTTAAACACATTGAATCGTATATGTTCGTCTTGTACCCTCATGATCAACTCACCATTCTCAACATCAATTAGTGTACGCCCCGTGGCTAAGAATGGTCTACCCAAGATGATGGGGACATTCTTATCCGCGTTGTAGTCAAGAATAATAAAATCACAAGGAAAAATAAAAGAACCAGCTTTAACTAAAACATCTTCAATTTTACCTACTGGTCGTGAGAGGCGATCCTCCATTTGTAATACCACAGATGTGGGTACTACCTCTCCTATATTAAGCTTCTCGAACAAAGATCTAGGCATGAGATTGATGCTTGCGCCTAAATCACACAATGCTTTCCCGGTCCAACTATCTCCAATGCCGATGGGAATTGTAAAACTTTCGGGATCTTCTAGCTTTGGTGGCAACTTACTTTGACATATAGCGCTGCACTCCACAGGCAATCCAATTGTTTCCCCAGTTTCTATACTTTGCTTGTTGGAGAGAATGTCTTTCATGAATTTAAGATAGGTTGGCATCCTCTTGAGAGCTTCAACAAGCGGTATATTCACCTCTAACTTTTTCAACATGTCAACGAACTTCTTGAATTCCAGGTCATTGTCCTTCTTTCTGACACGCGAAGGGTATGGTGGTGGAGGGCGTATATTAAGTTCCACTGGTTTTCTTGTCTTTTCAGGTGTCTCGTCTTGGACACTCTTCGGTTTAACTACCTCTTCTACTGTATCTTTGATTGTTTCTTCTCCCCCCTTCTCTGGAATAGGGATTCGTTCAGGTTCTCTTCTTGGTGGAGGTAGTTGTTTTCCACTTCGCAATTCAACTGCATGACATGAATCGTCTCTAGGAGCAATAGTATCACTTGGAAGTTGCCCTTTTGGCCGATTTTGTAATGTACTTGCCAAATGTGATAAAGTATGCTCTAGTTTCTTGATTACCTTCTGCTGAGCTTGAATCTTCTGTTGGCTACGACTTATATTGTTTTCAATTGCTTGCATCATTTTAGCCATACTCGAATTCAAGCTTTGGATTTGTTCTTTCCTTGCCAGTTGCATTGATTGTTTCGGTGGATCTTTCTTCGTTTCTTGACAAATTTTCTCAACATTGGGTGCCTTTTGCTGAATAGGTTGTGGTGGATTATAAGATTGAGGTTGGGGTTGAGGATAAGTTTCTTGCTTTCTGATCCAACTTCTTTGTTGTGGAGGTTGTTGATAATTAGCGTAGATTTCTTGAGGATAAGTATAACCATTAGAATAATAGTTATCTTGCGGATATGTAACGGAAGCTACTGCTGGATTATTCATACATCCTTCCCACACATGATTTCTTGATCCACAACCAGGACACGAAGGAATTGCGCGTACTGCATTTACCTAGGCAATCGTTCGGGCTTGTTTTTGTAGTTCTTCGAGTTGTTGGGCCAATTATTTAAGCTTCAGAGATTCTGAAGTGTTTTCTTTTTCTAGTTTCTTTGGCCAACTTCTCTCATTCTCAAGAATTCTTTCCATCCCCAACTCAACTTCTTCAGGGGCTAGTAACACAAAACCTGCGTTTCCTAACGAATCTGCTTTCTCTCTTGATTTGTCATTAAGGCCTCCATAAACCAAGGTTAAATAATATTCCGGCGAGGATTGATGATATAGACATCTCGCCTTCTTTTCTGTAAATCGTAACCATGCTTCACCCAAACTCTCACCGTCTTCCTGTATAAATTTCTCAAGCTCCAACATATCTTTTAAACGTCTACTAACCGGATAGAAGCGGTCTAGGAATCTTGCTTGAAGCTTTTCCCAATCTGGAATAACATGAGGATATTGGGTATCATACCAATTGCTTGCACCTCTGGTCAAGAAGAACTGGAACATCACGTAGTAAACTTGTTCCCTAGTAACTCCTCTTACGATATAAGCATCACAAATTTGCAGGAATTTTTTAATATATTAGATCGGATCTTGATGTGCAGCACCGCTGAATAATCCATGAGTTGCAAACTGCGTTAACATCCCTGGATCAGGCTTAAATTTAGCGGCTTGAATTTCTGGAGCGCGAATTCCTCGTGGCTCCACTCTAAACTCGATGGGTAGCTCAAGTCTCCTTGGGTTCTCCATCTGTAATTATCTATATAAGAAAAACTAAAAGACAAAAGCGTAAAATAGAACTAACTAAAATAAAAGCACAAGATATATGCACAAGGACTAACGATGTAGTCTCCGGCAGCGGCGCCAAAAACTTGGTACGGCCTAAGGTGTGATAAAATATGATATAAATAAAAGAGTTTTTAGCCAATTAAGTCCACCAACCCAACTATTCATCCCTAATAGGTCCAACCCATCATTCCTTCCCATTCAGGTCCAGCTGATTTTTCCATATACCATCGTTGCCACTTTGACAAGATCAGATCATATATTTGACTCCCCTTGATTCTCTCATGTAACCAACTCCACATTATTAGCTAATTGATTTAAATCCCTTAAATATTGCTTTTATTACGGGAAACTCAATTAATAATTTAACAAATCCATTCTCATACACAAACCAATGCTTTTCACAAAACACCACCACCACCAAAACACCTCCACGGAGATCGGAGCAGCCTCCTTGTTCGACGAGCAACCATGAAGATTGCAGACACACTCGCTATCTGCAGCAGTTAACCACCACAGCGCCGCCATAGTCTGTCTCTTTTTCTTCGAAGCAGCAACAATGGCAGCACCAAGGTCACGCTCGAAGGATACCAGATCTGCAGGTCTCTTCGTGTCTCCAAATCGGCGCCCAAGGAGGAGAGCTTCGAAGGAACCACCACAGCGCCACCATTGCTGCGCGAACATTGCAGCCCCTATTCTCATCGGCACCGTTCAGCAGCAGAAGAAGAAGAAGAATAGCGCCGCTGGTTCAAAGCTCAACTGGAGAAGAATAGCACCGCTGGTTCGAAGCTCAACCGATCTGGAGCCATTAACGTTTGAAGCTTCGCATTTGAGGAGAAAGACGAAGTTGAGAGGACGAAGACGATGGGGATGAATGGCTGTCGCTGTGATGCAGATGTACACCATCGATTTTTACAGAGAACCCATCAAAGCAAAGCTAATAACACACCGTAAACCATTAGTTTTAAAATGCAACCCATCAATATCATACACATAACCCACTACCAATAGACGACAACACTAAAGGCTAACCCACCGAACTCAACATTCACACCACCGAGTTTAGTGGACAACCCACCATCGTCCATTTGAACAAAAGTTTCAAGTTTTTCATCAGTTGATGCATTAGAATTTTTTTAGTTACTGATTGTAATTTTTCTGGGTTATTGATTTAATTGATTGCATGATTTTAGCGATTTTTGTTTGTTTTAATTTCTTTGTTTTAATTTTTAACTGATTGCATGATTTTAGTGTTTTAGTTTTGGTAACAAATCTCCAATTAATGGGTAACTAGGGGTAAGTCTGTCATTTGCGATGGGCTGGACCTGATGGGCAATCACTGATTACCTGTGGACTCTATAAGGAAATCACCCTAAATAAAAAGCAAATAATCACCCTAGACTGAGCACGGTTCTGCAAGTATACAGATCGTATGCAAGTTTTAGAAAATAAGTAAGATTCGTTCCGCAGAGACTACGAAGGTTAGGGGAATCTTATGCAAGAATCAAGTGCAAATAATTAAAGCTAGGACAACTAAACGCAAGAAAAAGAAAGACAACAGATATTTATTTGGTTTTCAATTAAACTAAATTAAACTAATAAATTAAAGACAGAAAATTAAATGCGAAAAGAGAAGTAGTATGAGAATATAGCTTGAGTCATTAGCATGTAATCCCCACTAGTTTTGCCGTTCTAAACATGTAAGGGTGAATTATGTAGTATTTCAATAATCGGTTCCAATTACGCTAGGTAGTTTTAAATAAGATTTACTTGTGTCAATAAGGCTTCCTAAGCAAACTGTTCATGTAATTGGTAAATAGTAGCATGTACTACCATAGTGATTATCTAGTTAGGTTAATTTGTCAGATCTAAACCGAATACTAGACGTTATGTGCTAAACATGTAATTAAACACCGTTGTCAATGGTGACCTAACTACTAGATGGTAATTCTAAATGGCTGCAGTCCACAAGAACACAGAATATAAATCCAAACACATAAACAGAAAATAAAAACTACAATTCAATTTAAAATATAAAATTCCCAAATTAGATAGAAGTCAATCAAAACTAGGGTTCATACATATATGCTAAAACTCAAGCTAAAGAAATTTAGTTCATACAAGAAAAGAATGAAATTACAAATTTAAAGGTAGAAGAAGACATTGTGATGAACAGCTCCTTCCAGACTTCTTTTCTTGTGTTGTAATCTTCCTCTTGGTTTAAGGTTTCACCAAGGATGATTTTAGAGTGTTAAGAGGCTGTATTTATAGTGTATAGGTTGACCTAATTCGTTTCTTGGAGATGAGGTTAAGTGATGGACTCCAAGCCCAACTCAAATTCGTATGGAAATAAAGATAATTACTGCTGAACTGTTTTGAGTATATCTTCTTCGTTATTGGTCGGTTTTTGCTCCACAATATATCAAAAGAATCCTCATCGAATTTTCTACGTCCCTATGAAAGGAATCTTCCAAAATCGGCTTCATTTTGGAGTTATCACCACTTCTTTAGGCGTTGCTGCAGAAATTCAGATTTAGGCAGCTTTTCCTTTTCCATGTTTTTGGCCTTTGTTTCCTTTATCTCCAATTTTCATGTAAATCTCTTTCCATATCTTGTAGTCTTTGACTTGGACTCTAATTAATCTCCATAATTATCTTTAAAGTTTCACACTAAATAAACAATTAAACCCAATATGCTCTAAAATATTATGTTACTAAATCAAGACCCAAAATAGGAAAGTGCACTAAACTAAGCTAAAATCAACCTATAAACTAATAAATACGCCTAAAATGATGTCTCGGAAGTATATTTAATTATCATAAATGAGGAGACATCAACTGCATATCAGTTTATTAGATAGAAAGATAAAGGAAGATGACATTGGACATCTAAGTTTGCTTGTACTCCATAATTGTAAGTATTTACAATTTGTTTTGTAAAAAATGATCAATTTGTCTGATTTGTTAGCTCTAAAGTGAAAGTTATAATCTCAGTTGTTATTGTTATTTATATTTATAGTTTTTATACAATTTATAGTTTTAGGGATACATAATGAAAAGATAATATAATTTTTTACAACATTATATTAGATTCATGACAGTTTTTAGTAATTAAGTTACGATTTTTTAGACAAATAACTCTTATTTCTAATATAAACAAGGTGTTGTTATTTATATTTATAGTTTTTATATAATTTATAATTTTAGAAATTTATTGAGACAAGTGAAAAGATAAAACAAATTTTACGATATTATATTAGTTTTATGAAAGATTTTAGTAAATTACAAATTTTAGACAAATAAGTTTTATTTTAAATAAAAATGAGGTGTTATATTAAAATATAATTCAAAAATATATCAATTGTATAATAAATTAAAAACAAATCCATAAAACAAAGAAACATTAGAAAAAAATGCCACTAATTCCCTTGTCATATTATTTATATCTATTAAGTAAAATCTTTTTCATAGTTTTTATGATTTTTATTGATTTTTATTGATTTTTATAGTAAATTATTTTTGTAAATAAATAGATCAAATTTAAAATTTTGCACAATACTTTTAAATTCTATCAAATAATTCAATTAGATGAGTTCAACTAAAACTTTTCACAGCTTGTCCACCTTTGATTCACAATTCAAATTTTGGATAATATTATATTATTTAGTAATTAGTAATATACTTTGTATGTTTCTGTTTAATATATATTTTCTTTGGAAAAAGAAAAAAATAGGCAAGCCCCTCTCAATGGTTTAAAACACAACTTTCACAGAAAAAATAATAAAAAGATTACTAATTGTGAGACTTACCGAATTTCAACAATCACTTAAATTAAAATTAAGTAGAATAAACTTATTTTAATTTACTCATATTTCTTCTCTGAAGATAAAAGAGTTGATCTACAAAGGTGACCAGAAGATGTAATTCTTACGCACACAAATTTTCCCGAACAAAAACCATTTGAGTCAAATTATGAATCGATTCCATCATAACAACAATACTCTTCTAAATTTCACACTTCACTTCTCGCACTAATAGTGTTTACTTCAGTTAATCAAGAAGGCAAAGAGTGGGGCCATCGAATACATGAAAGCATGGCGGGCCAATAATGGTAAATCAGAGAGGGTTAGAAATCACGTGGAATGGATTAAATGGTGTAAACGAAATAGGGGTCTTACGCTTAATACATATGGTAGCTTCATCGAGCGATCAGGCAAGGGTGAGCCGGGCTGGAGGTTTATTCAGAGATGGTGATGGAACCTGAGTGAAGGGGTTTACATGAACTTCAAATGTTCAATGGCGGTAATAGCGAGATTGATTGCGGTATATGAAGGACTTAAAATGGCTGTGAATTTGGGATTTCAAGAGTTAAGAGTGGAGGTTTGTTAGATAACCGATGCTCAATACGCCCCCTCACGTGCAAGCTAGATTCATGTCATTTTTTTTGCATGTCTAGTATTTGCTACGTGAATTTTTAAATTGGGTGACGACGGCAAGACTCGAACCACCGACCTCTTATGGATCTGGGCTCTGATACCATGTTAGATAACCGATTCTCCCAAAAGTTTAAGCTGTCAGGAGGGGTCATCTTATATATTATATATGAGTATTACATGCTCAATAAGGTGGATTCGGAGGAAGCGTTAAGAGCGATTAGACAGCCAGGTGGTGAGTATGGTCCGGCAATGGAGATGATTAGTGGGATTCGTGGGATCTTGGTTCATAATAGGCTTTACTCTCAGACACATATTTTGCGAAGCTAACATAAGTGCGAATTTACTAGCGTGTATGGGTTTGAAACAAGAGTGTGAATATACAAACCCTAGAAGACCCTCCGAATTTGGCGTGGAAAGTGCTTAAAGATAAATTTGGTTGTAAGACCCCAAGAAGATTCTACACGAGCGAGCTTCAACGGGTCATGGAAATGCATTGATCTTATATTAAAACGGTCCTAGGACCTCCATTGCATTAAAAAATATATGTAATATATATAAATAATATAGTCTTATTTATGATGTAAATTAATTATTGTAATTTCAATATATTGGTGATGATGATAAGATGGCGTCATTAATTAGGCTGTCGATGAAGTCACTCAGATATTCGAGGGCTTCTCGTTGTTTTCCTTGATGTAAATATTTTGGAAGGTCGGTCTATTACATCTTAGTAGCAGTATGTTTTTGTTCTCATATTTTCATTACTTTTATATCTTTAAATGGATTGTTCATTTTATTGTTTTAATCATAATTATCTGATTATATAATTATGAAGGGGAACTTATGTATTAATTTACTTGTTATGTGAAGTTATGTGAAGTGTACAATGAATTACTGATAATTGAGTTGCTAAACGAGTGATAATGCATGTTTTAATGGAAAGGTTGTCTGTAATGGCAAAGTGAAATGGATCAAAGTGGTCAAATATAGCATAGAGCTAATGTGTAACGATGATGGCTTCAAAGAGTTATATGACAAAACATTTAGTTTGGGAGTGATTGTCTAGTGATTGGTTGGTGGGGGAGTGAGAGAGCTCTTCACTCCTTATAGGAGTAGTAGTATCAGGCCTTCAACTCAGGCTTATGTAATAATTATTCGAGTCTTGAATCAACTAGCCTAAAATAATAAACCCACCTCACTCCCTTATAAACAATGTGCAAATATAGTTCAATACCTGCGAGGAATTTATATTCTCAACATGTAGACAAACACTTAGTTATAGGGATCCAAGAGGTTGCTCCCATTGTATTTTTGGTTTAATCCATAACCCCCGCTATGAGTGTGATTGGTTTATGGGTGGAACTAGTTCATGTGGTGCTACTCAAAGGGGGCAGGGGTCCCACACACTTTCTTGCTAGGACAAGCTTGCAACTAAGTTTAGAATCTTGGATTAAGGAGTGATTACAAATGTGAACTGTAGTGAGCCTATTACCCAAACAAAACTTATAACCTTATGCCTACAACTACAAGCAAGACTAGTGATGTAGGCTGAACCTTAAATCAACTAACTAAAGATGGTCAATCAAGTTATTAATTGAACCCATAACACTCATAAAACTAGGAAAAAATGTTGGGCCATTGTATATTCCAATTGATACAAAGTCGAACAATTTTTAGTTCTAGCTTTGTGAGAGATCTTTCTTTCCCATATTGAATTATATATGCTTGCATATTTTGTAGCTTAAGTATCACTCTAAGAGGTGGTGAAGACATAACCGGGAATACATTTATATGTTCTAACACTTTTGGGAGAGACGAGACAAATTGCTTATGTCTTACAAGTTTTATGCATATTGGCAGTGTTTTAATTATGGACTTTTTTATACAAAGTTTCTATACTTATAGTTTGGTTTATAGATGCATTGAATTACCATGAGGTACATAATTCGATTTTAATGGAACGTTATTCATTTTTGGTGGGTGTGATCGATTGCAAAAAATATCCAACTCATAAAAGCAAAGGGTGGAAAAGTTACCTGGAGCCTGGTTCCAGCAAAGATGGAAGTACGGTGATTGCTTGCCTTTATTGAAGATCCTAGTGGTTATTATGTTTGAACTTCTGAGTAGTTATGTCAAGTAATGTTTTGTGTTAGAGATTTTGATGCTCTATAAATTTTTATAAAAATGTTTGATACTTAGGCCCCGTTTGGTTCGTGAAAATAATGGGTGTTTTCTGTTTTCATTTTTTATATTTTTCAAAATGCTACTGAAAACGTGTTTGGCTAAAGAAAATGAAAACAGTTTTTTAGAAAATAAAATGAAAACAATGCTATATTAGAGAACGTGAAATTGACGTTTTCCATATTTTCTAAAAATATTGAAACTGAAAACGAAAATCATTTTCTGAAAATGTATTCTGAAAACGAAAACAGAAAATGTTTTCATAAACCAAACAGGGCCTTAGATTTTACTGTTTTTTTCTAATACACTGAAGAGTCACTTTGGAACCGGAACTATTTTGACTATATAAAATTCGAACCCAGGATACTGAGATTTTCAGCTTTGAAATGGAAAATTCATATAATTTTTTTCTATGATTAGCATGTCATTTAAAATTTGTATGGTTAACCACCATAGGTCCAACATTTATTCTTCTTAAAAATTGAGTATTACAAGTAATATTTCTATTATTGATTATTAAATAGTACTCCTTCCTTCCGTTTCTAAAAGGTTATCACTTATACTAAAAATAGTTAGTTCCAAAAAAATTGTCACTTTAAAAAAGAAAATCAAGACACTTTTTTTTTATACCACTTTTACCCCTAACTAATGTTCCCAATAAGGTATTTTAATAATCACATATATAATAAATAAAAAAATTTAATTTATGTGAAAAACAAACGTGACAACTTTTTAGAAACAGAGGAAGTATCTCATCTCGTTCATTGGACTTTCATCGTGTGAGCCTCGCTTTTGGGGAAGATAATTGTACCTAATCTTACTCGTCCCTAAGCCCAAGTTTTCATCGTGTCAAATAGTAAAGTTGATACTAATTTATATTGTTAGCTGGCTAAAAAACGTTCAAATCAATAAAATACAAATATTACAAGGATATCATTTTTTAAAGGTCCAAACCCTATACACAACACTCCCAACATCCTTGACCTAACTAATCCATTAACAGCCTAACAAGAAAGCCTAAACTACCCAAAAATCCTCCTCTTCCCTCTTAATCACAGTGAAAATCCAAAAACCAAATTAAAACTTTAATAAAGAATCGGATCCCAACTCTCTCTCTTTTCTTTTTCACCACCCCACCATTCCGCCTCCCCTCCCTCTATCTTCTCTCCCACCATCCCACCCGGATCTCACCTTCCCCCAACAAACAACAGCGCCCCAGATCTCACCTTCCCACCAACAAACAGCAACCCTCTCAACCAACAGCCCTCTCTCTCTTCACACCCATACCCAGGTCTCACCTTCCCACCAACAAACACTCCTGCGCAATGTGGGCCATTCTCCACTGCCAAACCGCCGCCGTTCATGGGCCAAAGAAAACCATTGTCGCTCGGTTGCACAAGAAAACCATTGGCATCGTGGCTCATTCTCCACCACCTTTTCACCGTCGTTGGGCTGGTGCACAAGAAAACTGCTGCCTTTCGTGGACCATTTTCCACCACCAACAATCATCGTCACCGCACGACTGCATAAGAAACCCGCCGCTAACATTTTTATATCCAGTGGTGAGTTAAAAGAGATTTTGTGGCGTTGTTTGTTCCAATTCAACGAGTGTAGAGTATCTGTTTTGTTTTTTGTTCCCATGCAACGAGTGGCAGAGTGTGAAGAGATTTCTTTTTGTTCTTTGTTCCAATAATGCGAGTGTGAAGAGATCTTAATTCGTTTTTATTCCAATGCTAGAGTGTGAATTTTTGTTTTTTGATCCAATTGTTGTGAGTGTGAAGAGATCTCGTTTTGTTTTTGTTTATTGTTAGGGTAGAATTAGCCTAATTGAATCCGTACCCACATAACTATTTGTTCAAATTGGTCTGTAACCATATAGCTATATGTTCGAGATGGGTACGTACCTATATAGCTATTGGACAGCATTAACATATTCATACATAAAAAGCTAAGTTACATATGTCATGCATAAGTACTGCCAAAGGTTTTCACTCTCACTCTCACCACAATTTTGCTGCCAAATATGCTCATAGTTCTCTTCACTCCTCCACTCAAAGTTTGGTCCTCTTCTCTTCCAACACATTTGATTTATGATAACTTGCTAAAAACTGTTGAGAGCTTTTCAATGCTCAATAGAATTATATTTTGCTTTTCGTGCCTACGATACATTTATAAGTTTGTCGGGTGTAGCTTTTGCAACTTGCAAATTATTCTCAATATGATTGTTTCTTATTTTAAAATTTCTTTTAATCAATTCCTTTGGGTCAACTTTGATATATAGCACTTTACCCTGCCAAAAGGTGGTTTTGATTCAATATCGAATATTTTTTTTTTCGCCGGTTGATATTTACCTCTCCGTAAATTTGAAGCCTGCATCCTCCATATGGTAATTACAGTTATATGGAGGAAATTATTGAGTAGCAAGAAACTTTCCTGATACAAATTGTTGTAACTTGATTGGACAAAACATGCAACTGAAATAGATTCCAATTTGAATAATTTACCCAATGCACCAATAATATTAAATCCAGAGTTAGCTATGCCCTTCATAAGCACCTTCCCATGAAGAGCAAATCCTGCAAATTGAAGAAGTATGTATTCATAATTGACTCAAAAATCTAACATGAGTTAAGTTAAATCAATCAATTTATATCATAATTTTGACTTTAATGTGAGAACTAAAATACTTTAAAGCATTCCATATAAGATCTTCTTACAAGCCCCGCTTTTGAAATACCATAACAATCTGTTACGTTCCAAAGATAAATTTAATATCAAATCTCTATTAATGAACGGAGATTACAACTCTCTTAAAATAAAACAAATCATTTTACACAATCAAGTAATGAAACCCAAATCAAAGTCTCCAATTTCATGTATAAAAAGTATTAAACTCCTTTTAATATAGAAGATTCATAATTCATATTTTCATCTTAGAAAAAAATAGCTAACCCGAACTTTCTTTCCTCTTCTAAAAATCTCCACATATCCAAAACATATCTTCATCTAAATAAAAAAAAACTAAAATAGTCAACTAGACCATACATATATATAGTTAAAGAAACAAAAAAAAATAAAAATACCATTTATTTATTTAGCTGAAGAAATTCTTCGCAATGAAGAAATCCATCCACCTGGCGGAACACCATTTTCACCATTTCCAAGACCAGAATTATTTCCACTTGATGATGCCATATTACTGTTACTTAAAACCTACAAAATAAAGCTAAATTCACAATCTTATAATAAAAACTTAAATAAATGTTTTTTTATTAAATATTTACGTTTTTTTCAAGAGCATTTCCAGAAGCTAAATTCTTGTTTATTATTGGCGCTTTAAATTGCATTCGAATCCCTGAGCTAGTTCGATCTGTTAACTCACTTGGATGTGGTGCAGTATTACCTGTAGAAACTAACATTAAAAAAAAAATTAGTGTGTCTAATTTCTTTTTTATTTAATTTTGGGTTTAATTTTAATATAAGATATTATATACCTTGATGCTTGTCTGAATTCATAGTAGCTATACGACTACTTTCTCCTGTAATTGGCTGTTAAGAATATAATTAGTAAGAAAAAATAAATAGAAAAATAATTAATTTAATTTAATACCTTTTGATGAGTAGATTTATTCCCTTGTGCTTGTTGATATTTAAGTATAGTCCAATCGAAAACAAAGTCAAATTCATTTCCTATCACATATCAAATACTAATCATTAACGAAATTATTTAAAAAAATATATGATGTAATAACTAATAAATAATAATACACACCTTCTCTAATAAACAATTCTTTAAATAAACGCTTTAAAAATCCATAATCTGGACGTTGATCAAATGTTAATGAATGACAATAATGAAGGTATGAAGCAAATTCCACAGGATTTGACTTGCATAAAACCTAAAAAAAATTAAAAAAATTAAAAAAAATCGAAAAAGAAGAAAAATATGTATTATTTTATACCTCTATAGGAGTTGATAATTTCTTCTCACATATTTTATCATACTTTTGCTTCTTTGTAGCAGATTTTAAGCCTTGCCATGGAAGACTATACAAGAAATTACGTAAGTAATATTTTCGTAAAACTAAAAAAAAAAATTGAAAAAAAAATTACCTTCCTCTCAAGAAATATAGCAATACATATCCCAAAGACTCTAAATCATCGCGTCTACTTTGCTCTATGTGTAAAAAAAAAATGTTAAACAATTTTTAGCTTCATCGAAAAATCAACCCTGTAAAAAATTATATTTAAAAAAAAAAAAAACTCACCAATCCCTAAATGAGTATTGCAACTAGCATAACGTGCTGTCCCTGTAAGATTCTTGTTCTCTCTGTAAAAATTAATTTTTTATTAATTTTCATTTCGAAATTACAATTAATAAGATATAAGAAGTACCTGTAAGGAATATGCCGATTACTTAGTGCATCTCGATATCTTTTAGCAAGACCAAAGTCAATGATATAAACCTACATGTATATTGAAGATGAGAGTGATAATACTAATAATTAATAATATAAAGAAGGTTATTTTGGTAAAGTTTACTTGATTTGCTTTTCGACCAAGACCCATGAGAAAGTTATCTGGTTTGATATCTCGATGTAAGTATCCTTTAGAATGTATAAATTCAATCCTTGATAACTGTATAATAAAGAATAATAATAAATACATTTAATTTCAACTCTGTATAAGCTCTGTTTTATTATTATTATTATTATTTCTTACCATTTGATCAGCTAACATTAGAACAGTTTTGAGTGAAAATTTTCTACCACAGTAAACAAATAAATCTTCAAGACTTGGTCCAAGTAAATCCATGACTAAAGCATTATCTTCTCCATCCACACCAGACCATTTTATGTTTGGTACTGCACCTATTTATACAGTAATATAAACATTAAAAGAGTGAAATACTCACTAGAATACCATAATATCCATTGAAATGAGAGCAATTTTTACTTGTTTATATCTACATACTTCCATTCTGAAGAATCCTGTATAATTTTGCTTCGTATTGTAATTGTGGATGCTTTGTCTTCCTATTTTCCTGCAAAATAGTTACAATAAAGGAAATTTTAAAAAAAATGAAAATTAAATTATTTCTGATTAATTGAAACTTACGATCTTCACAGCTACGATTTCAAATGTATCGATATGTGTAGCTGCAAATTTCAAACAAATCCACATTAAATCAACAGAAACAAACAATAATTTCAAAAAATTACACAGTATATTAGTGTACAGTGAACTGATATAAGAAAAAATGAATTACCGAGAAAGATTTCACCGAATGATCCGCTACCGATTTTGCGGCCAAGCTTATATTTACCTCCGACGATCCTTTCCATGTCTTCTTCAATTTGTTTTTATATATTATTTCAGATCGATCGAATTGATTTCAAAATCATGTAATCGAGAAACCTTTATAAGAAAACAATTCAATTTTTTTCTCAATAAATTGAAACCACAAAACTAAAATTGGTATAGCTTAAAACTAATATAAATGAGGGTTTTGAGGAGAGAGTGAGACCCTTTTGAGCTTACGTTATGATTCACGAGAGCAGGAGAGAGAGAAAAATCAGGAATCAATAATAAGTGGATAACGTTTTCACGTGGAATGTGTGTGTATGAAGGGTAATTTTGGAATTTCTTTGATAGGTGGTAGGCCAGGTAGGTGTGGTTTACATTGACTTGTTGACTTTATTGTCTTTTTTCATACATTTGAGGTCGAACAGGTAGGTACCCAAACCCTAATGCGTATAACTATCTTAGGTGTGATCGAGTCGCTCTTATTTTTCATGATCCGCACTCTATAAGCTATCTTGGGGATTTACATATGGTGTCCGACGGGTTGACAATTTAGACCCAGGGTTAGTTAATCAGCGTCCTTGTTTGCCCAAAAATAATTTCCTTAGAAGGACATCTACTTAATTTTATACAAGTTCATTTGACATAAACTTAGACCTCACATTCCTAGATCTCATAAAGTCCTTCACTAACACGTATAATTCTAGTAGTAAGTCTTAATGTATAAATTTTGAAGCCATGTTTCTTTATCATTCTAAGTCTATAATAATAAAGATGCAAACTACTATGTTAGGGTTTCCGTTGGTTGTTACTGAAAAATTAGATGTTGCATTACGTTGGGTCCAAATAATATAAGAAAAATTTAAACTTTGGATGCTGATACAATATGGTTCTATTTTGGGGTGGTTTACCCGTATGAGTATAAAATAAGAATAAGGTACATTGTTACAGTTGGTATATGGCGTAAGGAACATGGTGTTCAAATGAGAAAGAAGATGAAGGAGTAAAGATGGGAGATGGTATCATAGGGTTCTGATATTTTGATTGGAGAAGATGAAAGAGATGAGGCTATAAGTCACGGGGCATAATGGAGTTTGACAGATTCAATCTTGAAGACGGCGTTACGGGGAATAGAGCGCTACTCCCTCCATTCTACAAGAATGTCCACTTATTTTTTCACACAATTCTAGATATATAAATACTAAAATATCCCCATAAAATGTCCTAAAATCATAAAATGATTATTGAAAACATATATTTTAATATTTTAATAAATGTATTAGTGACAAAAGTTTAAAAAAATGTATAGACATTCTAAGTGGACAATTATTTTGAAACTATATTTTTGATAAATAGACAATTATCTTGGAACTGGGAGAGTACGTTTTCCAACAAAGAAGATGACCAATAGAGTTAATTACTCAATTTTTTTTATGAATTTATCAAACCTTGTATAAGAACAAGAGGTTAATTAGAGTTAGCTTTTGAAACAACGGAAAACGAATTAAAAAAAAACAAAAAAATTACTTCCCGACGTAATTCTTTTTTTTTTTCGATGTATGGGTGTCCGGGCCAACTTACGCGCACCACGACTAATCCCATAGGAAATATACACGCCTCCTCATGCATACTTCCACTTAATCAGAACTAGGTTACCCATGTTCAGGGAGGAGACTCGAACCATGCACCCCTTGCTTACCCCCTTTAAGGGCTCAAGAAATAACACGGCTGAGGGGATTCGAACCCTGCACCTCCTAGTTGAGAGACAGGATCATGGCCACTGAGCTAGTCCCAGTGGTTTCCCGACGTAATTCTTTCTACTAGAAGAAGAGTTTGTTTCAAATAATAATTTTAATATTGGACTCTCAGTCCTTTTTATCAACATTTTAAACTTTAATAAATAAAACCAATTTGTCTTTTTGTGGGTGTTTGTTTGCACTTAATAAGATCTTAGAGGATATTTGTTTGCACTAAATAACATTTTAACCTAATTCATTAACACACTGGATCAATCAAGTAAGAAAAAAATAAATTGTTTGTTTACTTAATAAAACAAAAGACGCCTTAATCTGGTTTATTAAAACACCAGTAACATTGTTTGTTTATCCTGACCAATTTAGATCTGAATATCTATTAACTAAAATGTTTAATTAAGATTTAAAACTATGTCTAATTCATTCGTCACCTTAGTCTAAGTTCTAAGTTCTATTCAACTGTCATTCATCCGATACTTCACTAAAACAAATCAAACGACACACGACACCTTAGTCTTGTCAGATATCATGAGATGTCTTAAAGTGCTTATGGAATAGATTTATGAAACTATCGTGTGACACGGCATCTTAATCATTGTCACGTGTCTAAATCAGAGTTGCGCACATTGATACAACATGGATATTGTAGAATTTTCCTAACCATGGAAATAATTAGAAATGTAGAAAGGGCATTAGATGAAATACAATTTTATTAATCTACTAACAATGATTTCCTCAGTTGTTAACATCTAGATTTTCAATAATTTCAAAATGCATCTGTAGATTAGGAAGTGTATCAGCAAAATACAACCTCTCACATACAAATAATTTCCCTATATTCTTTTGAGCTACATCCTTAAGAAGACGCACTAGTTCATCTTTCTCCTTTACTATCCATATACGTCTTCCATCACACCATTGCCTAGGTGTCCCATGAAAGAAAAAACGTATTCCAGACACAGAATGTTTAAGGTACTCACAGAGTTTATCAATTGATTCTCTGTTATTAATATATGCTCCTTTACAGTTTAATCCAACATCCACATAATGGATCTCAGATACACTATTTATTTGATGCTCCTTTCCATGAATTGCAATTCCCAGCTCACTCACTAGCTGATTAAGGATAATACCACCTTTACTAAATCCAATTATTATTGTTTTTGTTTTTGTTTCTTCTTCAGTTTTGTCATTCTCTTTCCCTGAAATTATATTATTTACCTGTTTTAAGCAATTTGACAAGAGTAAGAAAGTTGACGTTGAAGCAGGAAATCCAGTAGGATCATATGACTTAGGCTCTCCATACTCATTTACACAAGGAATAAACTCTTTATACACAGCATAAGGGCCATTATAAATAGGAGCTTCAACAACCCATGCATTAATTGAGGTTCCAAATTTAGAAACAAGTATATCGGCTATTGTCTGAACATTTGATAACCTCTCAATTACAGGATTTCCTGTACCTTGAACTCGATCTCCGCTGAAGAATATGACATTTGATGAAGCCACGGCAAGGCTTTTGGTTGAGTTTGAGAAGCAAAGAGATGCACCAACCTTGTACACTGTGCTACTATTACTATACAAGGCTACTTTCAATATTCCTCTCCAACGATCCATCTCTCAGAATGCTTTGAAAGATCGGCATACACATTATAAGTAAGGGTATATATAGATAAGACTGTAAAAGGCTTCCAACGGTCATAAAATGGACATTGTAGGATGTGTATAAAAATATAATAAACATCACGAGTGTAATTATACGTAAATCAGATAATTTTGAAAAATTGTAAAAGTGATGATTTGATGTTAAAATAATTCAATTTTTTAGAGTTTCAATGGTAAAAATTAATATTTTACCTTAAGTTGGTTTCTTCGATTGTTGATGGCGTAGCCAAGCCGGGATGATGGTGGAGAATGATCTCGTGGCGGTGGTTTTCTTGTGCAGGAGAGCGGCTAGGTGGGAAGGTGAGACCTGAGTGTGAAGAGATTTCCTTTTGTTTTTTGTTCCAATGCGAATGTGAAGAGATGGGTTTTTCATTGTCTTTATTTTCTTTTCTAACATAAAAAAAAAATGTTTCATTGTTATTCAACGTTTAATTTTTCCTTTCTTTTTTTTTCTTAATTTTTTTTAGAATTTCCGATTAGTCTAGTGTTTATCGTATCTGCCATAACCAGTCGATAATAATTAGAATTTTTTTTTCATACAAAAGATCTTATTGACTAAACTAGGACAACTCTAGCAATTGTGTAACCACTTCTATCTCTTGTAATCAACTTCCAAAAATACTCAGATGGATCATTAAATGTCACAGGTTAACTAGCCATTCTTGCACCTTCCTTTACTAGCTTATCAGCACAAAGGTTTGCTTCACGAAAAACATGATTAAGTTCGATATTCGGAAACTTACTCAGCAATGTGCAACATTCTTTAATAATCGAAACATAGCGACTGCCTAAGCTCCCACCGCCCTTCACTAGCGCGTAGAGATTCCTCGAGTCCATCTCATAGTGAGTAGAGCTCCCACCGCCCTTCACTAGCGCGTGGAGCTCCTCTGAATCTGTTTCAATTATCAAATCAGTAAAATCATTGTTACAAGCACATCTAAGACCAAAATGTAGTGCTAACAATTCCGAAATAAATGGTGACACAACCAAGCAAGCACCCAAAAAACCGGAAATATATGTATCGTACTTATCTCTTATTATACCACCAATACCAGCCAACTATTTCGCACTAACGAAGCTTCCATCTATGTTTAATTTGAGACCCATGGTAGGCTTTATCCATTTGACCATTACATTACTAGCCAACTTGATCAATCCACCATCAATCGACTTACCCCACGCTAAAATAAAACTACTAGCTAAAGAGAAGATATCCCTTTTGAGTTCCGACACATGGGGTATAGTAGATTCCACATTAAATATAATCAAGTTTCTTTTAACCCAAATAGTCCAATGCGCGGTTACATAAACGTATGGCCACTCTAGTCTGTTAATTTGTGCCTTGGATTGCAGATGGCCTTCAACTTATGTTTTAACACCTCTCGAATCATCTGCCGCAGAAATTGCAGCAGCAGAATTGATGCTTTGTTGCTGCAGAATCCCGTGAACAACAGTTATGTCTATAGTTGCAGCAGGTTCGTCTCTCCTGCTTTGTTGCTCCAGCTGTACATCCCTGTCCGCAGCAGCTCTCCTCGGCAAGGTATCTCGGCTGTAAAACCAGCAACTATTCAACAGCTTTAACGCCTCCTTGTCACGGCTTCTCAGCAGCTCGCACTCCTACTGTTCATCCCTCAGCTCCGCGACAGCATCCTGCTCCAGCCAATCCACCGAATTCCTACCTCCAGGTCCACAAGCCGAGCCAGCGGCAGTTTCTCCAGGACTTGAAGCACCTGAAACAAGACCCAATAAATCCCACACCAACACAACAATTTTACATTTCAAAAAAACATGAATTAAATCTTCCCTTTCAGCGCCGCATATTGCACACGCTCTCGATTCAATAATATTTTGTTTATACAAAATTTCCAGTTGTAGCGACCCGGTTTAACACGACTCTCCACAAGAAAACCCGTATTTTTTTGGAACATTTTAATTTCCATATCAAGTCTCATTTAAACGACTCATACCCTTCATCCTCAAGCAAGCTCATGAAGGCCGACTTCACTGAAAAGGAGCCTGAATTTTCCCACTTCCATCTTATTTTCGTCCCTTCTTCATCACTTTGATCAACAAACCCATCCCGAAATGCTTCTACACCCGCTAGAATTGCCTTACAAGCATTTGATTCATTCCCATTTCGGATTCGATTCAATAATCCATTTCTGAAATATTTGTTTATGAAGACATTCACCCACGCTACAGATTGTCCCTCCTGGAGAATCTTCCATACCAACTTGGCTAGCAAAGTTAAATTATATCTCTCGGAGCTCCTTATTCCAAGACCACCATTAACCTTAGCTTTACACACTTGATTCCACGCTACCCAATGTATCTTCCTTTCCGAACCTGACGAGCCCCAGATAAATTCCCTAATAACTCTGTCAATATCTTTACATATATATTTCGGTAACTTCAACACTTGTATTTGATAAACGGGCATCACGTTCAGCACCGATTGAGCAATGTGACACGACCAGCCAGTGATAGAGTTTTTGTCTTCCAAGTTGCTAGTCTGCATCTCATTTTCTCCACTATGCCTTTATAAACCCCCTTAGGTAATCTACCCGAAAGAATAGAAACTCCAAGGTAGGTACCGAAAGAGTTACTATGGCAAAATCCACTTGCCAAGGCTAATTCCTTCTGTAAATGATCATGTACATTTGAGGAGAAATATATTAGGGACTTCTCAGCACTAATTGTCTGCCCAGCTTCTTTACAGAACCTGTCCATCACTTCTTTTAGGGTCCGTACCTGTAAAAAAGAGGCCTCACCAAACAAAATTAGATCGTCCGCAAAAAATAAATGTGATAACTTAGGACCTTGACGCCCAATCTGAATCTCCTTCCATTTCCCCACAACACAAAACTCCTGAATTAGTAAGGACAGCCTCTCCATCCACAAGACAAAGATATACGGCGAGAGTGGGTCCCCTTGGCGGATTCCACGATGAGGAGAAAAAGGAGCTAAAGGTTCCCAATTCCAAAGGACTCGTATTTCATTCTCCTTCATACTAGACATTATGATTTTTATCCAATTCTCCGGAAGACCATAGAATCTAACTGTCTCCTCAATGAAATCCCATCTAATCTTATCATACGCCTTCGCAAGGTCAATTTTTACAGCCATGATTCCATTCCTCCCTTGGAGATGTCGCATCTTGTGATCCACCTCACGGACTAGCACCACATTATCCACCGTTGATCGATCTTGCAAAAAAATACTTTGGCAAGGGCCAATAATGTTAGATAAAATAGGCCTTAGTCTATTGACCATTGCCTTCATTATAAATTCAACCGGAGAATTTATAAGACTAATAGGACGGAGTAAGCGTACCCGGTTCGGGTCTGGTACTTTCGGAATAAGGTGTATAAGTGTACCATTCAGACCCGAAGGAAGATGGCCTGTACTAATTGCATCTCGAACCATTTTGCAAACTGAGTGACTCACTGAGCTCCAACACTTTTGGTAGAAAGCTGCTGACATACCATCCGGGCCAGGGGCTTTGGTCGGATTGGATTGGAAGACCACTATACGAATTTCTTCATCGGAAAAGGGTTGTGCAAGCTCTCATGTAATATCCCCTTCAAGTGGATCATAATTAGAACTTTAGAACATTGAAAATCTGTTTTGACATCAAAAAAATCGAAAATAAAAAATTTCAAATCTAATTTACATCTTTAAATAAAAATTTCTAAAAATAAAATAAATACGTGGATACACTTATAACTATCAATCAAGTGTTTCTAGAGGTTTTATACGACATTCACAACAAATAATTACAATTCCTTTAACTGGTAGAGGTAAAATGAACATAAAATAGTAAACAAGTTATTTCATAGCCACAAATACTAACTATATATGCATACTCATATTAAAAAAAATGAAAATAATTTTATGAATATAGACCTCACTAAATCAATTTTAAATTTACTTCAATCCCCAGGTAGTTTAACAAACAACTTAGTAATCAGAAAAAATAACTAACCACGCATTAAACAATAACTTTTAGGCTATAAATAAATTATCTAATTGCATCGAGAAATGAAAATAATGTTAGACAACCGATTCTCCCAAAAGCTTAAGCTATCAGGAGGAGTCATCTTATATATTATATATGAGTATTACATGCTCAATACGCCCCCTCACGTGCAAGCTAGATTCATGTCATTTTTTTTGCATGTCTAGTCTTTGCTACGTGAATTTTTAAATTGGGTGACGACGGCAAGACTCGAACCCGCGACCTCTTATGGATCTAGGCTCTGATACCATGTTAAACAACCGATTCTCCCAAAAGCTTAAGCTATCAGGAGGAGTCATCTTATATATTATATATGAGTATTACATGCTCAATAAATAATTAGAGATGAGAAACGCATGTGCATACATATCAGCAGAAAGAGAAGAGTTAAAAAGAGCAAAGAGATGTGTTTTATTTTACGCGTAAGGAGAAGTTCAAATTGAGTCAGACCTGTTTTTCTTTCTTTAAGTAATTTCACAAACACAGAAAAATGATACATAATAAGTTGTTAAAAAAGTGAAAATAATAACTTAATCTTTTTTTTGGACGGATAAAGAAACACGAAAAACAATGTCAAGGAAACATCCACATCAACCGATAATTAATCTACTCCTAATCTATCGAATAAAGTAGTAAAACACTGAATATCTGTGTTGGGACTTCTATCATTGGCTTCATGTCTAGCGATCTTTGATAGTTGGTATGCGCGTTCGTTCACCTTTCTTGGTATATGTTTGAAGGTGATTGACCCATATTTCTCTGTTAATCAATTTATATCCCGGATGATAGGATGTATTCTCCCACTGGCCGCTGACATATGCCCAATATCTTGAATAATCTACAGGTTATATGAGAAAACAATTTCTCTTATTCGGATAATTTTTGCAAATCCGAGTAGCTATGTGAATCGCAAAATCTTCTCCTTCTAAGCAAGAGTTACATCTAATTGTTCCGTTTATTCAATTTTAGTATTCGTCTGTTTGTTCTATTGGACTATACTGATACTTGTATCTTCATACATAGCTTTAAAAGATGTATCGCAGTATAACGCAATTGAGTAATCTAACAAAGATTTGTCACTTCATTTTCTTCATTGGCTTGAGAAATAGTATTTGTTATTGATCCTTCATTCCTCCAATTAGGTCCATGTAGTTTTTTCATGAGTTTATTGGTTGCCTGTATAATTCCATCAACATCAATTGGTAAGTCTCTATACAAAGCGTTCATTTTAGCCTTCCAAACATTCTACATATTAATCATAATATATTATGCAGTCTTCCTTCTATCCCACCCTCCTTTATTATATTTTTCAATTGTTTTCAGCATCCAATCCACTAGTTCGTCTTCAAGATTCGAATCTACTTTAATTTGAAGTGACGAGCTTGCCCAAATAACTTGACAAACTATACAATTAATAATAAGATGCGTAGTAGAATCAATTGTGTCCAGACACCATATACATTTATCAGAATCAACAGATATCCTTCTATAAAGATTTTGTTTTGTAGGAATTCCATTATTGCACATTTTTCAGATATAAAAGCGTATTTTATTGGGGACATTAGAATTTCACACATCCCAAAGATCACTTCTGAAAATATTAGTTACATTAGACGAATGAGGTCCTCGCAAAACCTGTTATTCCTTCATCACGGTTTTGTCCTAATAGATTTTCCTGATAAAGATTTTTAATGAGCTAGTTTTAGTTAGTGTATAAAGAAATATACTCTTTTTCCTTCACTAGATTTTTTTCCTACTAGGTTTTTCTACGAAAGTTTTAACGAGACATATTCTTAGAGACTGAATATCCAAAGGGGAGTGTTATAAACTCATTTAATGGATTTTTTTTTTTTTTAATTATAATTTAATGGATATTTATTCCATCCTATAGGCTAGTTTTCAAGTTCATGAACACTAGGGTTTAGGGTTACCTACTACCTATAAATAGGAGCTCCCACTATAATCTTTACTCTCTCTAATAACAAACAGAACACTACGCTTTCATTCTTTACCGTTCACAGCAATATATATATATATATATATATCTCTATATAATATTGGAGAAGGGCCAACGGCCCGAAATGTCTCCTGTTTTTCTCCACAATTTATAGCCTTCAGATCAAATTTCAATCATTTTCGGCCTTTAGATCGATTATAATTAATGGTCCAGATTGTCTAAATTAAATCCATGGTTTAAAATGTCTTGATGTCTCCTCTATATTTTTCGGCCATTGGATTTTTTTTTTAAATTCAAAATTTAAAACCAAAAACAAAAAACAAAAAACAAAATTCCACGCTTCTTCACCTCAATCGAAGATCCCACCAAGCCGCTCCTCCACAATCCCAATCTGAATCGCCGCTCCTTCACGAATCTGAATCGAAATCGAAGAACCTCATAGCCCTCTGATCGAAATCTGTTCACACTCACCTTCCCACCGAGCACTCTCCTGCACAAGAAAACCGCCGCCACTCGGTAACCATTATCCGACAACATCAACCCAAGCTTGGAGAAGAACTCAAAACTAAGGTAAGAAATTATTGTACCGTACCTAATTGAAACTCCAAAAGTGAAATCACTACCTAATTGAGAGGTGTTTTGTCATCTATTGAGTTAAGAAGAGGCGATTACTGTACGATTGATTTCTTCATTTTCCTGTTTCAGATATGCAGGATTATGACAGATGTGAAGCAGAAATAAAAAGGTTTCGATTCTCCACTGTTGAGCTTCATAATGTGAGTAATAACGTCTACATTTGTTACAGGCTGAGATTGAAAAGGTGAAAAAGAGAAGAGAAGAAAGGGCAACTGAGAAAGCACAACACGAGAAAGAAATTGCCAAAGGATGTATTCAATTGAAAGGTCTAAAGTTACAATGTCTTAGTGTTACAGATGAAGCATTAGAAGCTGTTGGTTTATTTTGTACATCTTTAGAGTTATTAGCTCTTTACAGCTCTCAAAGATTTACAGACAATTTAGCTTTCAGGAGTCTATGTGCTATAGGGAAAGGATGTAAGAGATTAAAGAGTCTTACATTAAGTTATTGTTACTTTTTGGGCGATAAAGGTTTAGTAGCAGATGCAAGTGGTTGTCCAGAGCTTACATATCTTGAAGTTAATGGGTGTCATAATATTGGTTCATTTGGATTAGAATCTGTTGGAAGGTCTTGCACGTAAGGTGTACTGTGCCCATTTTACATTAATTAATTATTTAATTAATGTTATATAATGATTCCCTGTTATATAAAATGCAGACAACTCCCTTTTTTAATCCTTGCTACTCATTATTTTGTTGTGAGTAGGTTGGGAATAAGGGAATTATAGCTGTTGGTGAGAAATGCAAGAAACTTACAGATCTTAGTCTACGATTCTGTGATAAGTATGTCTCTTAATTTTTTTTAATTTTTCTTTTCTGAAATACACTCCATTTTATTGTAATATTTTCGTCCATTTCTTCATTGAATTTGTAATTTTTTGTGCAGCGCAAAACAAAGTGATGGATGAACCTAAGCAACACGTATGTGGTTGTGTTATTTTGTGAAAAGACACTCTTATTTGCAGGTATTATTACTGTTCTTAATTTGATGACATATATGTATTCCAATACAGTATAAAATTGCAGGTGGATTTTCATTTAGAGAAAATGATCACAAATGATAGTTTGCCATACATGTAATTGCTTTCAAAGTCATCTGTTACATTTCATTATAGGTTCGTTTTTTTTTTTTTTTTATATACCTTTTCAAACTGACTTTGCAGATAAGTCTTTGATTAAATTACTGGTTTGCAGTGGAATTTTCGGATAGGTTTTACTCCAAGAGAAGGTTTAGTATATCAAAGGTATGATTTCATTTTTTTGATTTTTCTGCTTTTGAGCGCGATTGATTTTATTTACTCGATCTATTACAGACGCTGATTTTTTGTTTAGGCTTGGCATTCGGAAGGAAGATTTACCAAAGTTTGGTCAATAGATAAGATATAATTTAAATTTTTGTTAGATAGATAATACTTTATTTTTTATTTTTTATTTTATCATTAGCTTTAACTTTAAATTTAAGATAGATAGATTAGAGTTTATTTTTTAGTTTATCATTATCTTAAATTTAAATTTTTATTTGATTAGCTTAACTAATAAATTATTTGTTATAATTAGTTTATTTTATTTCTTTCATTTTTCAATAATTACTAAAAAAAATCTTTAATTATATTCAATTCTTTTACTAAAAGTTTTTTTTTTTATTGACGTGGACTATTTGTATACTATTTATATTAAATATATAAAAGTAACCATATATATATATACAAATAGCGCACGATTTTTTTTAGTTTGGCATTTAATAGAATTACTGTTTTATTTGTTATAATTAGTTCAGTTTACCTTAATTACTCAATGTTTACTTTAATTAGAAAATAAAAAAAATTGTAATCTTAATCGTATCCTAACTTAACAATTATTTCTTTATCTTTTTTTATTAAATTTGTTTGAAGAAAAAATTATTTTAGTTTGTAATAAAAAAAATATTTTAATTTATAATGAATAAGCTTATTAAAATCTAATTTTGAAATGTATAAGTTTAAAATTTTGAATTTTTTAATCGATTTGTTTTTTATTTTTTCTCGGCATTTTTAATATTTTCATATTTTTTAACGTGATCTTTTTTTTTGGACATTCTTACGTGTGATCATTTTCGTAATGTATCTTATATTTAAAATATTAAAAATTAATTTTGTATACTAATATATCTTTTTGTTTTTAGGGAATTTTTTTCCGTTTGACTTCGACTCCGATTTCATTTAGGTAATAAATTCGTTGTTATAATTTGTTCATTTTATTTCTTTCATTTTTCCTTAATTACTCAAAATTTTCTTTAATTATATTCAATTCTTTACCAAACAATTTTTTTACGTGGACTATTTGTATACTAATTAATATATATTTACTATATACTAATATATATTTATTGTATACTAATTTTTTTTACGTGGACTATTTGTATACTAATTAATATATATTTACTATATACTAATATATTTTTATTGTATACTAATATAACTTTATAATATCCTTACTATTTTTTTAATTTATACTAATATATCTTTATTTTATACTAATATATCTTTATTGATTTTTTATGCAGGATTATCAGACTTCCTATATCATATTCTCGCCGTCTAAAATAAAGCAACTAAAAAAAATGGGATGAAATAAAAAAAATTAAGTAGAAACCAGAGAAAATCAAATGAGTTACCATTACACAGATTTTGGCTGGATGGGAATACAATCACATAGTTTTTGTAAGAGTTTATCTTGGTTAATTGATTTATGGTTTATGTAATTGTTTGTGAAAACATCATCCTACTTTTTGTGCTTGGTTGAATTTTTATCAGTTTATTTTTATTTCAAGAATTATTCGTTTATTCCGTGTAAATTATTTTTTCAAAATCAATATTGTAGGAGTGCCTTCAGGCACGGGTTCATACCTAGTATATATATATATAACAAAAATATATTTTACAATAAAAAATGAAGTTTTATTACAAACTTATGCACTCGAACATAATTTCAACGTCACCCACATATATCTCTCAAATTTCTTAACACTCTATTTACAACATAAATGTCATTCATATATCCTATATTTGTATGTATCTATCTCTTTGTTTATCTTCTAGGAAAATAATATTATTCAAAAGAAAAAAATATAATTATTCAATATAAGTTAGATGTTTGTCTAACAAAATCACATAATAATTAAATATCGATGTTACTTTTTTATTTCAATAACTTCAAAAATTGATGCCTCCATTATCAAACAACTCTGACAAACTCCATCGAATTTTTTGTTATTGTGTTTTTTTTTTAAATCGGGTGTGTCTGTGCAATTGTGTTTTTTTATTTCATTTGATATTTAAATTCTTATCTCAAAGTTTGTTGTTGAGTTATATATGAGGGTATTTTTTTAAGCCCCAATTGTTGATTGATGCCTATTGAAAAACTTATTTAGAAAAAGGTGTCTAGAAAAAAATATTTATTAAAAACAGTCTTATCCCAAATTACCCTTATAATTAACAATTAAAAAATAAGAAAAAAACTAATAAACACGCGCGCGTCCGTGAATTTTTTTTTAAAATCGTCATAACTAATTCAAAAAAAATCAAAAAAATCAAAAAAAATTATATTTAGATAAATCAAATTAATATTTACGTCTATGATTTTTTTCTGAATTTTCTGAATTTTTTGATTTTTTTTTATTTTCTTAATTTTTTTTTCGCAAACACGAAATTTCATGTTTAAAACATGGAATTTCATGTTTAAAACATGGAATTTCATGTTTATTTCACGGTTTAAAACACGGAATTCCATGTTTCTGCGAAAAAAAATTAAAAGAATTCGAAAAAATTAAAAATTCAAAAAAATTCAAAAAGATTCATAGACGTAAATATTAATTAGATTTATTCAAAAATATTTTTTTTTTAATTTTATGATTTTTTTTGAATTAGTTATGACGGTTTTAAAAAAATTTCACGGACGCGCACATGTGATGAAATTTGTAAAGGTATAGAAAATATAAAGGGGATGTTTTCTATAAATAATTACTTTATTAGGCATTTTTTTATAAATAAAATTATTGAAGGCATAAAAAAACAATTAAAAAATTTAATGAGGATGTTTTCAACAATAACCCCTTTTTTTTAAATGAAACTGTAAGATCCTAATTATTGACCTTTAAGGATAATTAACAACTAACCATAATTATTGTTTAATATATAAGTGCATTTTTTAAATGAGTTTTTGTTGAAGACCATTTTGGATAATATCCCTTTCTTTTGTAACAATCAAATCAAATTCTCAAAATTCCTTATTTTGACAACTATCTTTAAAAAAAAATACTGTCGTATTTATCAACATTCTCAATCTCGTCTCGTTTACATATTAAAAGCAATTTCTTTTTAGATGATTGACACATAAGGATTTGGAGACTACTTTTTTTTTTCTAAAGAAACTAGTAGAAATCTTATTTATTCAAAGAGATCTAAAAATGACAAACTACTAAAATACCTTTATAAATACTACAAGACAAACAGAGTGATGTCACTGTTCATATCTCTCCACTACCCACATACCACCGACAACCGACCACTGGAAAAAATGATGAGTTTCGGAAAAAATTGATTAATTTCCAAAAAAGAAATGACGAGTACTCATAAAAAATTATAAGTATTATTAAAAAATGATGAGTATTGTTAAAAAGCAAAAAGTAGATAGTAGATAGTCTAAATAATAATTTATTCAATTTTAACCTATTTTATACAATTTTAGATTAATTACAAAATAAATAATAAACTAAACTAATAACAAAAAAACTAATTACATTCATGTTTTACCAGATCTGGAAAAAAAAACTAAAACCTTACTTTGCGTACGATATACGCTAATAAAAAAATTGGTGCAATTCTGATTCACGAACGAAGAACAGATCCGACGAATCACGAACTCCGGCGACTCAGGAACCGCTGGTGACTCACAAACAAGAACGAATCTCGAGCGGAATGGATCAAGCAACGCACGGAGGAGAGCAAGGCGGTATTCGTGGTGGTGTTGCGTCGAAATAAATGAAGCTGCTGCCATCATCAAAAACCTTCTTTTACGGCTCGAACCACTTGAAAAAATGACGAGTTTCGAACTGGAGCTGCTCTATGCCGTGGATCTTTTCTCGGTGTAGCTTGAAGGCCGCGATCAAGGAGGGAGATGAAGGGACTGCTTTGTTTGCACATGAGCTCAATGGAAGACGCGCTTCACTACGCGAGCCCTGGAAGACGGAGGGGACTGGATCCGTGCGCCGGAACGAAAATTAGCAAGGCAGAAGAAACTGGATTTGTGCGCCGGAACTGGATCTGTGCGCAGCAGTGGTCTTCGAGCTTGCAGTAGTGGTCTTCTTCGAGTATAGCTCCGTCCATGGCTTCTCAGGCGAAGGAGAAGCAGCGTGCTCCGGCGAGAGAGAGTATAAATGAGAGAGATGAGAGAGAAAATAGTTTAGGGTTTTAATAAAAAAATTCTGAAAATAAAATACCATATATATAAGAAATGAAAAATAAAATAGGGTAGATTTGTAAATAGGAATTAGGTTATAATGTTAAAATCTTGTTGAGGTCTTTAGTGAGAAGAGTAAAAAACGGGGTTGGGTTAGGAATAGGGGATGGGTGTTTAAAACCCCTTGGGTCAAAATCTTTTTTTTTTTTTTAATACTAATATGGTAGAAGTATTATATATAAATTTAAATAATATTTACATTTTACGTTTTGTATATAAATAAGGATTAATGACCAAAAAACCTCAAATTCGAATTAATTCCCCCTCAGCTCGGCCTAGCTATCAGATCGGTTCTACCGGTCCTACGGACCGGATCGGCTGGTTCAAGGACCTGAACCGAGATGGAGCACTAGTAGGGAACCGTATCGGACCGATCCTTAGCTTATCGGTCCGGTTCTGCAAAAAAATAAAAGTTTAGAACCGGATCGTACCGATAATATAATTAATTAATTTTTAATCGTCCTGAATTATTAAGAAAAATGAAAAAAACAATAGGAACCGGTACGGAACCGGAACTGTAATCCGGTCCGGATCTTCCCCTCACCTTCCCGAGAACCGGACCGAACCGCTCTGATAAAAAGAGAACCGGTGGACTGGGACGGTCCGGTAAGGCCCAGATCCGCTAAAGACTAGCCAAACCGGTCTGTTAGCCACCCTGGCCCTTTAGCCCAACCATCATTTTTTTCCACAAAAGGCCACATGCATTTTCTTTTTCCCTTTCTTTCCCATATAAAGAGTTGTTTGAGTTATAAGATTCTTCCCATAATTCAAATTTTGAGTTATGGGAAGCAGGGGCGGAGCCACGTGATGAGGATCGAGGCCATGGCCCCCCTGGATATTAAGAAAAAAAAGATCCCTTTATATATAAAAAATATTAATTATATGTTATTTTTTACCTTTAAATTTTAAAAAATATTTTTTTGGCCCCCCCTAAATTTTTAAAACTATTCATTTGGACCCCCTTAAATTTTTAGAATCTTCATTTGATTCTTTAATTTTTAAATTTTATTTTATTAAACTCATAATTATATTATTTTTTGAATAAATTATATGTTTTTTTGTATTAAATAAAAAATAATCAATTAAAAAGTTATATCAACTTATAATGCATTTTTATATAATATAAAGCTTTATTTTAAAATTTTTTATAATATATGGACCTATAGTGCATATAAGTCCGAATTTTTTTCCGGGGTCGTTGCCCTCAAACCCCTTTGGCCCCCCCTACTAAAATATCCTGGTTCCACCCCTGATGGGAAGCTTCCCAAAACTCAGATTTTGAGTTATCGGAAACTTCTGATGACTCACTGTTTTTTAGAAATGACGGTGCGTTTTATGGGCAAATGTGTAAGGTGTCAGGTATCTATTGAGCATTAACCATATATGTAATAAGTTTTGATAATTTAACTCTATTTATTTTACCATAAATATAATTTATAATCATATTTGTATTTTGATACAATTCATGTTAATGATTTTATAATTAAACGATACTAAAGAATTTTACAATATTATATTAGTTTCACGTAATTACTCAATTGTGATTTGGAACAAATCAACTTTTAATTTAAGTAAAAATTAGATGGCATATTAAGAATTAATTTAAGTTATTTTTATTACATTATAAGTAAAATTCAAATAATAGTAATTATAAAAGTTATTTTTAACAAATTCCATAAGTATCAAACTCCTTAGCTAAACTTTTTAAATTCATCATTTATTTTCTATCTTAATTTTTATTCCACCACAAATTAACCGTAATCTCTTTAAAAATTCCAATGACACTTTATTATTTTTTAACATTATTTATGTTTAAAAACTCAATTTAAAATTTTTATCCAGAATTTTTAAACTTTGAAATGACAAATTATAGGGTAATGCTTCTTTATTAAGTTTTTCCTTATAAGACTTTTTCTTTTATCAAATTCTTTATAAGACGATATCTATTTTTAGAATTAGTGTTTCTTGTATGGATGATTGTTGACTATTAATTACTCCTAATTATATCTTATAGTAGATAGGTGATACTATTTTAAAGTTTTTCGATTTAGGTAATTATTATTTTTTTACAATACAGATATTTTGTTTCATATTTTTAATAAAACTGTTTACCCAAAAAAAAATGATCATTTTGACAACATAATTGAAGTGCATGATCATTAAGGGTTATTATTGCATTTGAACCCCAACCAAAAAATTATTTTAATATTATTATTATTACGGCATAATATTAATAAAACAAATTTAAAGTAATAAAAAGGTTCATATTAAACTTCATAAACGAGTGCTTTTGAATTGTTATTTGCTCTAATCTTTATTAACACGATTACCAACAATTAATATTTCTGTTTTTTGCAGTAATCAGGCTCTAACATACGTTAACCATGTCTTGAGATATTACTAATTATGGTTCACACAATCAAAATATATTAACACTTAGTTCTTATACACACGAGTTATTATACTGAATTAACGATAAGTAATACCTTATGCCTCTTTGATTCTCTATGGTCCAAACCCAATTGTGGGTTATTCAAGAAGATTTGCGGTGTTTAAAACTCTTGCATGTCACAGTTGCAGAGTTAACTCTGATTAGGTACCTCTCAATAGCTCTACTTTTGGATTTTGTTGTCAGGTGTTCTTGTTGTTGTTCCTTTCATGGGGTCGGACAGGTTCGAGGGATTCAGTAGTTGATGATATTTCGTTTGGAAAGACGACTATCATTTGTGTTAATGATGTTTTGTCTGAGAAGACTACTACTATTTGTAACCAACACGAGGATAATTGTTTTGTAAACTAGGGTTATTTTGGATTTTTTTTTTGTGTAAATACGATTGGTGTAGATAGTGTGAATAGTAATTTGTTTTAACGGTATAAGCGCTCTATTTTCTAAAAGAAAAAGAATATAGTCTAAAAGTGAGACAATAACATAAGTTAAGGATCATTTTAAGATTTTTTGAAGTTCGAGGATTCAAATGGAAAATGGATATAGTTAAGGGATCATTTGGAAAAACTTCCCCTATACTATATGATTACAAATTTAGTCCCTATTTTGACTATTTTTCGGCATCATCACCTCACACATACACACTGAGACAACGAATATGGTAGGAGATGTGGAGAAGATGGTGGGAGTGGGCCTTGTTTGGGGAGCTACAAACGCGTTCATGAAACGTGGCGCCATAATATGGGATCAAAGACTCAAATCTTCATCACATCCAAACACGTTGCATCAGTCCGTCATCAAAAGAACCCTCAGCAATTGGCTCAACCTTATATTAACTTGGCAATACTCTTTACCCTTTTTCTTAAATCTTTCAGCTTCAACAACTTTTTTTGCTATATTGAGTGATACCCCGATATCTTTAGCTATTTCGGTGACCAATGCCACCACATTTGCCGCCACTGCTGTGTTTGGGATCCTTCTTGATGAAAAAACCCGTGTTGGATCCGCTTTGTTTGGTACATTTCTGAATGTTCTTGGTGTTTATGTTTGTACTTTGTAATCATTAATCCAATTTTGTAACATCGTTTTATAATTTTGATATTTAAACAAGAATTTACGAATACACATCATTGAATTTAAAAGTAATATAAGTAAATCGATTACATAGGTTGTGAACTTAATTGATATTGTGGCAAGAAACATTTACTAGGGAAGAGTCCTATAAATAGTTTAGTATCTGTACAATAATCGTAGATCATATAGTTTTTCTGAACAAAGTTTAATTGATCAATCTCAGCACTACTCACTTCATCATAAGGTGGTAAGTTCCACCAATTGTCTCGAGAAGGGGTGGAACATGTGGTTATACTTGTGATTAAAATAATCACCGGTTTGACAAAAGAAATGGTTTCCAAAGAAAAACAAAAGTAGTAATATATAATTTTAGTGTACACTAACTATTACAGAAAAATTGAATTACGATTACAAGACACTTGCACGGAAATGAAATACACTTACACGGAAATGAAAGAAAAAACAATAACAGTCACCGACGGTTGTTAAAAAGATATTCCGGCGTACCGGTATCTCTAACGGAAAAACATAACTTAACTATAGCGTTTTTAGAGAGAAGGTGAGGCATAATGTTTGTTCTTTCTGGTGTATTTCGTAGCTGATATGGGTGGAGTGGGAGATCTTTATATAGGGGAGAGGCGAGGAGTCAAACTAATTCAAAAAAGTTTTGATTGGCTCTTAATCTCCACGTTTTTATATTCTGTAACAGCTGTTGGTTGACTTGAGTTTGATATTCCCACGTGTTGACTATCTCCTTGTTGGTTGACTTGAGTTTGATATTCCCACGTGTTGACTATCTCCTTGTAACAGCTGCTGGAATATTCTTAACGCGTGCGTGATGATAGGAAAATCCATTTCATTTTTCATTTTTTGACTCCCCAAACTCCCCCACGACCCACGTCGTGGCCGGGGCGGGCGGGTAATGGTGGTGGTGGTGCGTGCGTGTGGGGGCTTCCTTGTTCCCTTTTAGCTTCCATAGTGACTAGATATTGTGATAGGAATACATAGGTAAGTTAATTTATATAGATAAACTTTTTTACTCACCTCCTATGTGGGACAAAATCCTTCACAAAAGTTGTCTTTTCCACTTCTCAAAGGGAATGAGAAGAGTCTTAGTTAATCCTCTATATTAATCTAAGTCTCTTCCGCTTCTCCTAAAAGAACATGATCAGATTATAGATTATACACTTAAATTAATAAATATATAATCATTAATCCAACAATACTAGCTGGGCCATTCCAGGAACAAGATCTGAGTCTAAAGCTACGGAATTGGGAGATGAAAGGCGAGTTTTTCCAGTCAATTTTATCAAGACCACCTCTTGTTGCCCAGCTATCAGCATTCCATATGCTCGAATAAACCCTCATCCCTTGTTGGTTCAGGTACATCATCACTTGGTTTAAATAGTTTCGGCAGACTCTAATGGGCACACTATCCACATACCAACTGAAATAAAAATATAAATAAATTCTTTATCATTAACTGAAGTAATGGCTTAATGAATCAAACATCATTTGGAGTCAATACAACCACATCAATTAAAAGATATTCAGATCTGGATTGGTCAAAAGACCCGTCAGAGAGATGAACTTACATAATGTGTGGGGTTCCAATGAATTGTGTAATTGTGAAAATCAGCGGTAGGATCAAACCATAAATTGAATTGTTGTTCACTGCCTCCACGTCCTTGAGTAAATACATTGGTGTGACTAGTATAAGGTTGTCCCGATACATTTCCTAGGAACTTAAAATCAATCTCATCGTGAGATTCTCCACTTGATGATAGCTACAAAAATGTATTCAATATAAATTTGATTCTAATAAGATTTGGTTAGCATATCTTAAGTGATTATATTTATCAAGCCTAATCATATATATTAAATTAAAAGTACAAATTACGAGCATTGGTCAATCAAATCTAAGATTATATCTATTAAATAAAAACTAAACAAACACTGAACATCTCAAAGAGAAACAACAACACATTTACACAATATTGACACCATCGAAAAGACAAACATCATTTCAGACATCCATTCTGAAAAGTCCACAAAAAATTATTCTTTTGAAATATACAAGCCTCAAAATATGGAGAAAAAAATTGACTAACATTCATGCGTCCATGAATAGCAAGATAGTAGAAAATAATATGATTCTAGAAAAAGAAACTAAAATAGTGATTGCTGTAAAAAATCGTGAAGTTTGGTAGCCTCTGGATCATTAAACCTATCACCATAAAAGGTGACACAAACAAAACAAAAATCAAGAAGGATCGGTCACTGAACAAGTACCAATCAGCCATAGGCCAACCAAAGCCACCAAATCGAGTTAGCAGACAATGACTCATGAGTGAACGACAAACACCCACTTAATTTTATACCAAGCTGAAAGTGTGAATTACACTTGTCCTCGATGTGGACTGTCCTTATAGCACGAAAAACGCATATACTCTAAAAATTGAAAGAAACCCCTATGTGGTCTACCTTAATAGCACAAAATGCCCATGTACTATAAAAATTGCAAGAAACCTCCATACGGTAAAAGATAATAAGTACGAAACCCTATTCGATCAATTTTCTTAGAAAAATGTATTTCATGTGCATTGGTGTGATGGTATAATCACATTAATACACTTTAAATATATATATTAATTGAAAATTGAGCGAAGGGGCGTTTCGTGCTTATTATTTTAAACCACATCGGAATTTTCTGCAATATTTAACGTACATGGGGTTTCGTGCTATTAGGGTAGACCACATGGGGCTTCCTGTAAATTTTGGAATACATGGAGTTTTTGTGCTATTACGGTACACCTCATGGGGTCAAGTGTAATCTACCCATTTGAATAAGTCTTTTCTCATTTTTGTGCTATGAATAGTATTATTTTATAGAGTAATGCTATTATCACCCCTTCACCCCTTATGTGTCACCTATGTGGAGGTTTTAAAAACCAATCATAATATTTCTCTTTTTTAGATAACTTTTTTCTCTCTCTTTTATTTAATGCCACATAAGGTGACACATAAGGGGTGAAGGGGTAATATATATCATTACTCCAAAGGATATATGTGTATCGGTAGTTACTATAAATGGCAATATCCCAGATAAAAAAGGTTACCCGTTTTTCTAGCAAAATTGTTATAACGTTTTCAGTAAGATGCTAGAGAAAGACAGAGACAGTCGGCAACCTTGTCAACATGCATGTCGGAATTCTGACCCAAAATGGGTAGTCGTTTTCAGGTGAAAAATATTTACCATTTTTGGTAAAATGAACATTTGACTTCTTATCCTTAGATCATTAAATGCACAACGATCAAATAGTACAATCCAGCTAAAACGGTTACCTATTTTTGTGCAAAACGTTATAACATTTTCTGTAAAAATAAATTTGAATTGACAACATAAGGGGCATCATCCAAGGCTATATAACCCCTTTTAAGAGAGCTTTAGATACAACTTTGACCTCCATATCTACCACATTTTGAATCATTCAATTCAAACTCCCTTTATTACTTCTCAAGCATTCAAGAATATCATCTTCACATCATCATTGAAGGCTTAATTTTATCTTTGATTTACTAGATCTTTAAGGAGTAGAATCATATTTGTAACCCATAACACCCATCATAAAGATTGATAGTTGGTCTACTGGTTAGACTACTCCGTAGAGACCAAGAGGTCCTAGGGTCGAATCTTATTAGAGTTAAAATAATTTCGAGTCCAAAGTGACTCTCATATGTATTCAAACAAAACATTCCATAATAAATATTCTCATCTTAATTACTATTTAGAATAGAGGGGGAAAACTTCCTTTATTGGAAGGAGGGAGAAAACTTTCTTTGATTGGAAGGGGAGACTTATGTATATTATCGCTCACATTTTCACTTATTCAAAGGACCTAAAAGGATCATACATCTCCGATCACCATAAAAGTAAGCAAACTATTATGCTAATAAAATATTTCTCTTATTACAAAATTAGATATTAATTTTGAATTTCGCAGGTAGGAAGAAACGTTTGAAATTTATGATAACCTTTAACATTATACTTTATAGATAAATATTATGTTTTAACCTCAAATAAACTAATTATAATAACTGACTACTAATCTAATGATGCGTGTCTTGTTATTATAATTAATGTCTATGATATGAAAAATGTACCATCTAATATTGGATAAAATTCTTACCCTATTAAAAATCCTCTAAATAATTGTACAATTGAAATATATTCAAAAACTCAATTAATAAAAATGTTAATTAATTTTAACATAAAATAAAATGCATTTAATCGTCATTAAACTTAAACTGAACTAAAATATAATAAAACTCTCGAATAAGCCTGGACAAGTTAAGCTCTCAATTATGCCTAAACTTAAATAAAATAAATTGAAAAAATAAACCAGCTAGTCATACTAAACAAACAGTTTAAAAATTAATTAATAACTAACAAACTATAAATACCCAACCATTTAACCTAATAAAATAGTTACGGGCTTTTCATTTCTATAACATAATCTGAATTAAGATGAAGACAATCATTTTACTAATTTTTTTCCCTAAAAGATAAGATTTTATTTTCGTATCTTTTTGGAAAGTTATATCCCATTGTGTGTATAAATAGGCCTAGAAAATCTGTTTATGGATGTTGATTTTGTTAGGAAAGATACGAGGTTAAATATGGAAAATGGAAGTGCGATAATAATACAATCGTTTATTTCTTGAAACTTGAAATGTTTTTTCTTTTCTATTTGGTTCAAAATGGATTTGCAGGGTGCACAATGTTTTTGCAAATATGCAAAAATATTGTAGGATTGGGAGAGGCCTGAGAATTTGTAGTGGAGTTTACAAGTTTCACTAGAGCGTGTTTTATCTTTGTAAGTGGTCAAATTCTGCAAAAATTGCAGATTCAATTATGTTGCAGGTACCGTTGGAGTCTATAGATGCTCTTTTATGCTATCTTGGCAATATTTCTTTGATGATTTATATGATTATGAGATTGAGGTTTTTTTTTCGTGAAAGAAAATTAAGTAGAGTTGTGATTACATATAGTTAAATGAGTTGATCATCAAACGATCTTGCCATCCAGATAAGTTGATGTTTCATCAGATACATTTAGCTAAAGAATTCACTGTACTATTAAAACTTCTTCTGATATGTGCAACTCTCCACTGAGGGAAATGTGATAGCCATATCTCCAACTCCATAAGAATTGGCCTGAGACTCCAATGAGGGCACATTTTTGATGAATTCCTTGAATAAGTTCAATGTTGTCAGAGTAGAATGGACAACTCTGAAGATTGAGATTATTAGCAGATCTCATGGCCAGAAGAACAACCTAGGCTTCTCCCTTGATAGTAATCTTAATATAGCATCTCCTAGTAACCTTGTGAAAATTAAACCATTCATGTCAACAAAAATAAAAGCAGTACCTGCGGGTTTCCAGTTCTTTGTAAAAGAAGTATCACAAAGTCAAATAGTGTTTACGTTGTCACCAAGAATGGAATTATCATGTATGATATCTGAAGTGGGTTCTCATTGAGAGCTGAGTTGTTGGGATGTGTTTCCAAATAACTTTGAAATGAGAGAATTAGTCCTCCTAAAGATTTCCAGTGAGGACTATCTTTTGCCTTCGAAAAAACCTTTCATCCTATTTTTAAAAATATTCCAAGGAATGCAAAGGATGTAAGCAGCAACTAACCTCATGTCCCATCCATCATTGGCGGAGTTATTAATCATGAGAAGGTGTCACTCAGAAAATGGGAGTATTGAATCTTTATTAATACTTATTTGGAGGGAGGACTTTGCCAGACCTGACACCAACAGGCATCTCATAAAAAGGTGATTGATGTCTTCATTTTCGGGTTCGCACCATTCACATTTAGCGTTTTGACACATTTTTTTGATGTAGCTTATTTGGTTGTTAAAGCACCATTACATATCTTCCAGTCAAAGATGCTTATTTTAGATGGGACATTTAAATGCCAGGCCATCATCTAAAGTTCATTATTATTTTCCTCACCCATTCGGGACGATTGAGCTTCCTTCGCAATGTCTTCATTGTTAAGGGCATGATAACCGGATTTGGTAGGATAAACACCGTCCTTACAAAAAGGTCAGAAAATTTTATCATCTTGATCTAGTTGCATAATCCGATTTTTTTTAATTTTCCCAATGACGTTACACGAGATAATATCTTTAAGAAGCTTGGTATTCCATCCATACATATCATTATTAAATAACGGATTCACCACTTCCATTTTACAATTAATCGTTTTTATACTATATATCCTTTTCCAATCCAATTATTTCCCAGATATTTGTACTCAAACCATTTCTGATCTGCCAAACATAGAATTATTTAAGCATTTGGATACCTTTATGAATAATGACCCAGCTCCAAGATCTCTAATTTGCAAGATTCGCGTCCCATGTGGGCAATAAATAGCCTTCAAAACCATAGAAACAAGGGAGTCGGGGTTATTAATAATTCTCCATGTTTGTTTAACTAACAATGCCAGCTTCATTTTTTTTGGAAATCTTGAAATCCATTACCCCAATATTTTTAGCTCTAGCCACTTTTTTCAGGCAACCTAGTAAATCCTTTTTTTGTAGTTCTAGAGTCCATCCAAAAGTTAGATAAGATTCCAGACATTTTATTGCATAGCTTTTTAAGGAATTCAAATATAGACATAACATAGTTATGAATAGATTGACATACCGATTTGATGAGAACCCCCTTGATATACTATATGCGTTCTAGAAGGGGGGGTTGAATAGGACAATAAAAATTAATCGGCTAATTTTATTTCAAGTAAATAAAATTAAAAGCTAATTTGAATCCTATTGTATTAGCAAACTAAATAGTATAAAACTAGATAATCCTAATAGACAATATTATCAAACTATTCAAGTAGGCATTTTATCAAGCATATAGAGTGCGGAAATATAAAGAGTGTAGAGATAGAATACGATACACAACGATGTATAGTGGTTCGGTTTCCCTACATCCACTACCTAAGGAAGCCTCCTTAGGATTTGCAAGATTCTCAACTAATATTCGTAACTCTTAACCGGGTGAGATACAAACCCTTACAACCACTTCAAAAACCCTTTGAAGGAAATACACTTGTGTTATCACCAACACAAGGAACCAAGCATAAACCTATGCTCACACTACTCTCTTAATCTATTACAAGAACTAAGAGGAAAGGGAAAAGTGTTTAGGGGTGCTTATAAAAGCTTTGTAACTAAACTCCTAAAATGAGTAGATAATAACTAATTAGCTTCACAATAAATATGACTTGAATGCTCCTTTGAAACCTCCTTGAATGATAGAATTAATTGCTCTTAAGATTGGTAGATGGAAGGCTTAAGTTGTGTCTTGAATGAACTCCATTTTATAGCTGAAAATGTGGTCCAACGGTCATAAGGCTTCTCTCTAACGGATCTATTATATCTCCAACGGATATAAGCTTTGTCCTCTTGTAATAGTGCAGAAAACCCTCTTGTGCGGTGTACCGCGGATATGGTCCGGTGCACCGCAGAGCTGTTCGACTTAACTTCGAGCTTACTGGTCGGACTATCCTATGTACCGCAGCCTTGGTCCGTGCCTTGGTCCGGTGTACCGCGCCTAGGTCCGGTGTACCGTGCAATTTCATGAGCATACTGACGGGCTATCCTGTGCACCGCGCTTCTGGTCCGTGACTCTGCGGTGTACCGCGTGATTCATCCGGTGTACCGCGGAGCTGCTCTTTTGAATTTCAAGCTAAATACAAGGAAGTAAACACAACTAATCTAATGAGGGGTTTTGGAAAACATCTTAAGTGATACAAAAATGAATTTTAGTTGAAATGATGATTTGTCGAATATTAAAACGGGAATAAAAACAAGGTGAGGCTAACACCCCTTCCCACCATCTGATAATAAGCTAGAGATCCAATTGGCAGATTTAGAGAGAAATTTGTCCTTAATATAATTAAGACTGAAGGATTTGGATCTTTTGAGAGAAAGAGGTATGCAAAAATACTTGTCAAGAGATATAGTGTTAACAATAATATGGTAAAAGTATTATATATAAATATGATAGAAGTATTATATATAAATATAGATAATATTTACATTTAACTTTGTTGTATATAAATAATAAATTTGTTAATTTAACTTTATTCAATATATGTAGGTGATAATATTATTTTATCATAAATATAATTTATACTCATATTTATATTTTGATGCAATTTATATGTAATGATTTAATGAAAATGATATATAATAAAAAATATACTAGTAAATTTTACAATATTATAATAGTTTTACGTATATCTTTTGATAAACTATGATTTGGACTAAATCAACTTTTCAATTTAAGTAAAAATTAAATGGCATGTTAAGAATTATTTAAGTTATTTTTTATTAAATTATAAGTAAACATTCAAATAATAAAAAATATAAAGTTATTATTAACAAATTTTCATAAGTATCAAACTTCTTAACTAAAACTTTCAAAATTCATCATTCATTTTTTATCTTAATTTTTATTTCACCACAAATTAAACATAATCTCTTTAAATTTTATAATGACACTTTAGTGTTTTTTAACATTATTTATGTTAAAATGTCTATTTTAAAATTGAGGCAATTACTAATACCACCCTAGAGAGAGGTGATATTACCCATAAAAGTCATGTCTAATATAAAAACCATAATTAGACAATAATACCCTTGACTAAATATTCCCACCAAAAAAATTCCGACCAACTTTTCCGGCCAAATTATTTTCCCGCCAAATTTTTCCGGCCACATTTTTTTCCACCAAATTTTTCCGGCCAATTTTTTTTCCCACCAAAGTTTTTCGGACAATTTTTTTTCCCACCAAATTTTATGTTGTTATTTGGTGGGAAAAATCCCACCAAATTATATGTGGGGGATTATGTTGCTTAATAGATAGATTTTAAAATTAGATAACGAGTTAAACCTCTAACGTATATATGAATAGTCAAAAAGAATCTAACAAATTACATTGATTTATGTTGTGTTGGTGAATGAATCCTACCAAAATAGTTTTGATTTATGTTGTTATTTGGTGGGAAAAATCCCACCAAACTTGAAACATTTTTTTTTGTTCCAAAAGCTTTCATAAAAAAAACAATGAAACATATGATAAAACCTAAACCCATCTCTTTACACTCGCATTAGAAAAAAAAAACAAGAAGAATTAGTGTATTGGAAAAAACACTCCTTGTACAATTATCAAATACCAAATGGATGTCAATTTTGAGTAACCTAAGCTTCTGCTGGTATAGAAGGAGAAGGAGTGACATTTCCAACACCATTCTCAAATGTCTCCCATTGAGTTGTTACAGGTGCACCATTATTAGTCTCACTCACAATTTCACAATTCATAGCCTTTAAACTATCCACTTTCTCCACCATGCTTTGCACCCTTCGCACCTGTACACAGTTAAAACTCTATATTACTACTAATTGCATTAATTATGTAATTTCAAACATGTAAACCTATTTACTTCAAAGTACTAACCTCTTTTTTTTTTTGCACTCTGCCTTCACCTTGGGCATCAATTCCATCTAATTTAAGCAGGTGTCTCATAAGCATCTCTGTTAAATAAATTATATCCTTTTCATCAACTTTAGTTTCACTTCCAATAACCGCTTCTAAATCCAACAACTAAAATAAACCCATAAAGTACTAATCAAACTTCATTATCAAACCAATAAATACTTTAAAAAAAATGAATTATATACCTGTTCTGAGAGTGTATCAATTTCTACTTTCACTTTGGCAACAACTTCTTCTCCTACTGATATTTCAACGGGTCCCGCCTCCACTTCTTCAGGGATTTCAATTTTGATTTCCATGTGATTATCAGAGATTGCCTCTTCCTCGGTACAACACTGATTTGCAAAGTGTTGTTGGAAAAAATCCAGCTGATCTGCAATGTGTGCTCCAGGGACTGATCTGCAATGTGTTCTCCAGGGAAGGGTGATTCTAAGGCACAGGCTGTGAAGTCAGGTACAACCTTTAAAAAGAAGGCAAAGAAGATCACTATATCTGTGTGAACCAAAAGTCAATACCCAAATTAAACTCATAAAACTGGATAATAAACTATAAATAACATAATCAGAAACGTTACTTAATATAGAAGAATCTACAAACTCCGATTGTGTTCCTTAGCGGTACTAAATAACACTTCTTTTCACCCTAATGTAATAAACCATTTCAAAATTTACTTGTCCACCACTACTCTGGAATTTTTGAAGTAGTCATTTTTTCCAATGGTACTTATTAGCGAATTTTCCCCCAGATTAACTTTCAAAAAAGGAGTTAGGTCCCTATATTTTCAATGATAAATTGTTTAGTCCCTAAAGTTTTCCAACACATCTGATCCCCGAAATATTCGGACTAATAACCACATCACCTTTGATTGTATTCGAAGCAGTTGCAAGATTTGTTTTCGCCTCAATTTAAGCCACTAAACTTCTGGAAATTGCAAAATAAGACCTTAGTTTTCTATCCTCCAATTGTACGGCCCCAAAGAAATTCTCTACATCTCTGCAACGTCTCGTATTACAGCTTGTACCTGTACCGTTACATTTTCCGCAAACAACACTCTTAGTTACTTTATTTTGCAAATTAGTCCCTGCGAATGTTTTTCCAACTTCCCAGCATTTTTATTTTCCTGATTTGAAGTATCAGTACTTATACACCTGGAATATACCTTATTAGAATTTATCAAATCAGCCCCTCCAATATTTGATTTTATACAACACGGCTGCACCAAAACAGTAAGTTAAATCAGATTGAATCAACAAACTTGGAATTAAATTAAAGGAATCATTATTTCTAAAAATGTTAAACCTATCGATCACTAAGCAAGAATGTAAGTTATAAGAACTTTTTATATGCCCCAGTTATGCCTACAAATTTTACAAATTCTTCGTTACTTTTAAACATTTGATACAAAGTTCAGTTATAGGCTTTATAGTCATGATTACCAATTACAGAATAGTCTGTACAAACTTTTTTTTCATGAGAATATTCAAAAACAGAGTCTACTTTTTTATCCGATGGTTCAGCTTCTACTTGATTTGAAAATGAACAGAAAATTAATAGACCTATAAATAATCCAGCAAGTCCGTAACATTTATCCCAGGACAACATTTCACCATCAAGGTTTCAATTGCAATTTCAATGGATGATAATCTTGGTTGTAGACGACAGAGACAAACTTTTCAATTAAATAATTTGATAAAAAAAATCCCTTGTTGAACCTAATTATAATAAACGATAGAAAAAACCTTATGCAGGGCACTCCTCAAACCGTTCCTTTGCTTCATCCATGGAGAAGAGACCATACTCTTGTAGATATATAGTGGATGATAGATCGAAAATAACAGGGTGGTGGTGGCAGTGTTGATGGCAGCAACAAGCGGTCTTTAGAGAGTAGAGAAGATGAGAAGCCACATTTATCTTTTTTTTTTGGTTGGAGAGTTTGATGAAAGAAATAACAAGGACAGAAAAGGAAATTAAATTATATGATGGGACTTTTATAGACAATTTAAAATGGAAGATGCTAGAGAGCAATTATTATTAGAATGGTGACTTAGATGGTAATTATTCCTTTAAAATTTTTATTCAAAACTTCTAAACTTTAAAATTATAAAGTACTAAGGTGTTCTTTGTATTATAAGTTTTTCCTTATAAATAGATCTTTGTTATTTTCTAATTAGTGCCTAATGTTTTTTTATGGACTATTTTGGACTACTAATATTATTATATTGGACTGAGTAGATAAGTGATACTATTTTAAATTGTTGAATCTAGGTAATTATTGTTTTTTTACAATGTATATTTTAGTTTATATTTTTAATAAAATTGTTTACCAAAAAAAAAATTAATCTTTTGACCGTATAATTAAAATGCATGATCATTAATTGTTATTATTGCATTTGAACACTAAACAAAAAATTATTTTCATATTATTATTATTTTGGCATAATATTAATAAAAGAAGTTTAAAGTAATAAAAAGATTCATATTGAAATTAATAATATAGGGCTTTCGACTTGTTATTTACTCTATTCTTTATTAACACGATTACCGACAATTAGTTTTTTTTTTTTGCAATAATCATGTTAAAACATAAGTTAACAGTGTCTTAAGATATTACTAATTATGCTTCACACCATCAAAATATTTTGACACTTAGTTCTTAATATATACGAGTTATTAAACTGAATTAACGATCAGTAATACCTTATGCTTGCCAGATTCTCTGTGGTCCAAACCTAATTATGGGTTATTCGGGAAGATTTGTGGTGTTTAAAACTCTTGCTGGTCACAGTTGCGGAGTTAACTATGATTATGTACCTCTCACTAGCTCTAGTTTTGGATTTTGTTGTTCAGACATTTGTGTTGTTGTTCAGACATTTGTGTTGTTGTTCCTTTCATGGGATCAGACAGGTTCGAGGGATTCGGTATTTGATGATATTTCGTTTGGAGAAAGACTGCTACCATTTGTATTGATGATGTTTTATCTGGGAAGACTGATACTATTTGTAACCAACACGGGGATAGTTGTTTGTAAACTAGGGTTATTTTGGAATTTTGTTGTGTAAATAAGATCGGGGTAAATAGTGCGGATAGTAATTTGTCTTAACGGTATAAGTGCTTTATTTTTTAAAAGAAAAAAAATATAGTCCAGTTATGAATGTTTTCAATTTTTTTAGTTTAAAAAATACCTTATGCCTTCTAGATTTTCTGTGGTCCAAACCCAATTACGGGTTATTCGAGAGGATTTGCGGTGTTCAAAACTCTTGCAGATCACAGTTGCGGAGTTAATTGTGATTAGGTTCCTCTTCCTGGCTCTGGTTTTTGAATTTTATTGTTCAGGTATTCGTGGTGTTGTTTCTTTCACGGGGTCGGGCAGGTTCGAGGGACTCAGTTTTGATGATATTTCGTTTGGAAAGACTTCTAAGATTTGTATCGATGATATTTTGTTTGGGAAAACTACTACGATTTGTAACCGACACAGAGATAGTTGTTTTGTAAACTAAGTTTGTTTTGAAATTCTTTGTGTAGATAAGGTTGGTGTAGACAGTACGGTGGTAGTAGTTTGTTTTAATGGTATAAGCGCTTTATTTTTGAAAAAAATAATGTAGTCTAAAAGTGAGACCATAACATAAATTTAAGGATCATTTTAAGATTTTTTGAAGTTTAAGGATCTAAATGAAAAAATGGATATAGTTAAGGGATCATTTGAAAAAAATTCCCCTATATATAATTACAAATTTAGTCCCTATTTTGACTATTTTTCCGCATCACCACCTCACACAGACCCACTGAGACAACCAAGATGGTAGGAGATGTGGAGAAGATGGTGGGAGTGGGCCTTGTTTGGGGCGCTACAAACGCGTTCATGAAACGCGGCGCCATAATATGGGATCAAAGACTCAAATCTTCATCACATCCAAACACGTTGCATCAGTCAATCATCAAAACAACCCTCAATAATTGGCTCAACCTTATATTAACTTGGCAATACTCTTTACCCTTTTTCTTAAATCTTTCAGCTTCAGCCACTTTTTTTGCTATTCTGAGTGAAACCCCAATATCTTTAGCTGTTCCAGTGACCAATGCCACCACTTTTGCTGCCACTGCTGTGTTTGGGATCCTTCTTGGTGAAAAAACCCGTGTTGGATCCGCTTTGTTTGGTACATTTTTAATTGTTCTTGGTGTTTATGTTTGTACTTTGTAATCATCTATCTAATTTTGTAACATCATTTTGTAATTTCAATATTTAAACAACAATTTACGAATACACATAATTGAATGTAAAAGTAATATAAGTAAATCGATTACATAGATTGTGAACCTAATTGATATTGTGGCAAAAAACATTCACCAGGGAAGAGTCCTTTAAATAGTTTAGTATCTGTACAATAGTCGTAAATCATATAGTTTTTTCGAACAGAGTTTAATTGATCAATCTCAGCAGTACTCAATTCATCATAAGGTGGTAAGTTCCACCAATTGGCTCGAGAAGGGGTGGAACATGGGGTTAGACTAGATGGGCCATTCCAGGAACAAGATCTGAGTCTAAAGCTACGGAATCGAGATATGAAAGGCGAGTATTTCCAGTCAATTTTATCAAGACCACCTCTTGTTGCCCAACTATCAGCATTCCATATGCTCGAATAAACCCTCATCCCTTGTTGGTTCGGGTACATCATCCCTTGGTCTAAATAGTTTCGGTAGACTCTTATGGGCACACTATCCACATACCAACTGAAATAAAAAATTAAAATAAAGTCTTGATTTAATAGCATAATGAATCAAATTCATTTGGAGTCAATAAAACAAACGCATCAATTAAAAGATATTCAGATCTGGATTGGTCAAAAGACCCGTCAGAGAGGTGAACTTACATAATGTGTGTGGGGTTCCAATGAATGGTGTAGTTGTGAAAATCAGCAGTAGGATCGAACCATAAATTAAATTGTTGTTCTCTGCCTCCACGTCCTTGAGTAAATACATTGGTGTGGATAGTATAAGGTTGTCCCGATACATTTCCTAGGAACTCAAAGTCAATCTCATCGTGAGATTCTCCACTTGATGATAGCTACAAAAATGTATTCAATATTAGTTTGATTCTAATGAGATTTGGTTAGCATGTATGTATTTTAGGATATTGAAGTTACGTACATAGTATGCTGTGACTGTTCCAGCAGAGTTGTTTGGTACCAACTTAATGAGCATTTCAACATGTCCAAATAAGAAAGTTTGTTTTGATTCGAATCCAGAACCTAAGCCAAGATAGAAGTAACTAATTAGACAAGAGATTTTAAGACATGATGATCAACATAGACGAATGTGTATTACCTGAAGTTTGATCTAATACAAGTTGAACTTCTTCACCATTATGATGAATTGAAGAACGATGAGCACCCCAAAAGAAGGATGTGGTGTCGGTAAAATTACAACTAACTAAATTAGATTGAAAAATAATTAGTGCTAGAATGAAAACCACAAATGCTACTTGATTTTCCATTTTAGCAGCAGTAGACTTCAAATTTAAGGATGTTGTTAATTCTGAGGATGGTGAAATGTTTTATAGCTTTCAAATAATTATATAATACCTTACCAAGAAGAACCTTTTTGATTCTTTTGGGTTTCTGTAATCTTTGACCATGTATGAAATATCATATATTTTTTAATTTCAGGGTGTGTAACGAGTAAATATAATACTATCATTTTTTTTGTCATTGGGTGATAATCTAGACTCTGAAATAAACTAGCCAAGGAAGGTTCATATGATTACAATTTACAATGAGGTTTTATACATGCCAGTAGTCACTTTTTTCAGGGTCAAATTCATAAATTCTTATGAGATATTTACTTTACAAGTAACGTTCGATCATGCACTGTAGGACGGTATGCTTTTAAAGTTAATCTTGATTTTGGGATTGATGTTTTCTCATATAACAATGTGTAAACAAATATGAACTCTGTTTCGTTTGTATTCGCATATTTTCAGTGGTTGAACAAAAGATTAAGATATTGATAGGATTAGAAATTGAGAATTCATAAGACGTGCAAAACACTAATTAATGGAAAATATTGGCCAGCTGCTGATAGAGAAGTTGCTAGTATATATCTTTGGAAAATATAATATAGAACGTGCACACCTTGTATAACATTTCCATGTACAATTTACCGTACAATGTTCCAAAGGTAATTTGTAATCTAGTTTAGTTAGTTTGCTTATTTATGTTTTGGTTAGTTGCTTTGGAATACTAGTATTATGTATAAGACAATCGTTTTATTATTGTATAGTAATACTACTACTGTTAAAAAATTTAAAAATAGAGGGTCTTCTTAAATACTACAGTACAAGATTTTTCTGGACCTTTACTTTTAAATGGTTGAGACTGATTCCCAAGTGAGTTTTGAATCTCGATCTAATCACTAATAACTTATTTACAATTCATCTATATCTCGTGGTTGCTGCCTAATAAAGACATTGCTTCACTGTGTCACAGATTCACAATTATCTATTAATTCCATGTTCTTGTGTAACTTTGGATCGATTACATTTGTTGTAATTTGTTAAGTTTTTTTTGTCGATAAAAGTCATGATATAGATCAAAATAATTATAAAAATACTTTTTTTTTCTTTGGCATACATGAAAGGCTTAAAAAGCCGTTAAGAAAAAGAGATTACAAATAGAACATACGTTCTTAATGAGATTCCAGTACAATTCTAGCAGTTATGAGATTCCAGTACAATTCTAGCAGTTGCGCATTCATTTCTATCTCTAGTTATTAAATTCCAAATAAAATCAGGAGGATCCATAAAGTCCAAAGGTTGAGATTGTAGTTTCACTCCCTCCTTTGCTAACTTATCCGCACAAAGGTTTGCTTCTCTAAATATAAGACTCAGTTCTAACCTCGGATGACTTCTCAATATAGAGCGACATTCTCTTATGATTGAAACATAGGGACTTCCTAAACTCCCACCGCCCTTCACTGGCGCATGGAACTTTCCCGAGTCCCCCTCATTGTGAGTCCTTGAACTCCCACCGGCCTTCACTAGCGCATGGAGCTCCTTCGAATCTGTTTCAATGCACAAGCCTTTATAACCCTTATTAATAGCCCACCTTAGCCCAAAATGTTATGCAAACATCTCATATACAAAGGGTGAATCAACTATACACGGACCAATAAAGCCAGCGATGCATGACCTGTACTTATCACGGACTATACCTCCTATTCCAGCCAATCTTTTATCAGAAGTAAAGCTTCCATCAATATTAAGTTTCAAACCCTCCAAGTGGTTTAACCCATTTCACCATAATATTCCTGGCTAATTTAATTAAATCCCCATCTAAACTTTTTCCTCAAGCTAGAATGAAGTTACTAGCTAGAGAAAGTATTTCTCTTTTAAGTTCACACTTATGAGGTAGATTCGTAATCTCATTGAATAGAAATTGGTTGCGCTTGGTCCATATTACCCACATAGCAGCCGCGAAGATAAACGACCAATCTATACCCGCGTAACTTGCTTTTGAACACTGGTGCGCTTCAAGCCAACTTTTAACCGAGAAATAATTGCATACATGCCCTCGGTCTCTTGGACCATGCTGCAAATTTGCAGCAGAAAAATTACTAGTCTCCCTTTCACGGTTAAGCATCCACTTTGTGTTAAAAACCAGTAGCGAATCACGATCATATCGGCTCAAATTCTGCAGCTCCCAAGAATCCAACTCCAGCGCCTTGTTCGATGCATCTTCCATCCTCGGTCATGATTCCAGCGAGTCTTCGGGTTAACCCAGCTGACTCAACTCCATTACAGCCAGGATCTAGTGCAGCAGGTCCACGAACTGTTCTGCCCCGCCAACAATCAGCGCTAGGAGCAAATTCTGCAATCTCGCGAGCTCCTCCAGAAACAAATTCCAACGCAGCAGCTGCTCCTCCACTCTGGGTACCTGCACCAAGACCAAGTAAGTCCCAAACCAAAATGGAATTTTACATTTTAAAAGAACATGATAAAGATCCTCCCTAGCGACGCCGCAAATTTCACAACACTTCGAATCGACCACACTCCTTTTGAACAAATTCTCTCTAGTTGCAAGCCGATTTAAAGCTAATATTTGTATTTTTCGAGAGCATTTAAGTCTCCAAATCAAGTCCCAATTGAACGAATCGTCCTCATCACTAGCACCTATATTCTGAAAGGCTGTCCTAACCGAAAAAATTCCAGAACTCTCGAATTTCCAAACCCATCTTTCACCCATCCCATCATTCTCCATTGTAACACCTTCTCGGAGAATCGTGAGCCCGGCTAGAATAGCCTTACAAGCTCTAGACTCACTCCCCTTCTGGACCCGATTCAACACACCATCTCGAAAATATATGTTCTTAAAACTATCAACCCACGCTACACTATGTTATTGTTGTAAAATCATCCATCCAAGTTTAGCTAACAAGGCCAAATTATACCTCTCAGCTCCCCTTGTTCCCGGGCCACCCTCCTTCTTTGACTTACAAATTTGTTCCCAGCTAACCCAATGTAATTTCCTCTCGGAACCGGATGAACCTCATATAAAATCTCTGACCACCTTACCTATTCCCTTGCAGACGTATTTAGGTAGCTTCATAACTTGCATCTGGTAAACCGGCATAGCATTAATGCGCAAGCGTGGCTCGTCCCGCGAAGGATAATGTTTTGGTCTTCCACGTAGCTAACTTCTCTCTCATTTTCTCAACAATTCCTTTATAGAAACCCTTAGGCACTGTACCGAATAGAATGGGAACACCTAAATAGGTACCAAACGAATCACTATGACAAAAACCACTCTTCAATGCTAACTCCTTTTGCACCAGAACCGGGACATTCTTAGAGAAGTAAATCAAGGATTTCTCCGCACTAACTGTCTGTCCAGCCTCTTTACAGAATATATCCATCGTCTCTTGTGTCAGTCGTACCTGCAAAAAAGATGCTTCACCAAAAAGAATTAGATCATCGGCAATAAATAAGTGTGAAAGCTTAGGTCCTTGGCGTCTACTACGGATTTTCTTCCATTTTACAGCTGCACAAAGCTCCTGGATAAGTAGGAAAGCCTTTACATGCACATAACGAAGATATACAGAGAGAGCGGGTCACCCTGCCGGATACCACGGTGAGGTATAAACGGTGGTAAGGGTTCTCCATTCCACAACACTCGCATCTCGTTCTCCCTCATACTTGACATTATCAACGAAATCCAACTGTCCGGCAAACCAAAATATCTTATAGTTTCCTCAATGAAACCCCAACTAATTTTATCGTAAGCTTTAGCAAGGTCGATTTTAACTGCCACGATTCCATTTGTCCCTTGTTGATGGCGCATCTTATGACCACTTCCCGTACAAGAACAATGTTATCTATCGTTGATCGACCTGGTAAGAAGCTAATTTGACAAAGACCAATGATATTAGCAAGTATCGGCCTTAGTCTATCGACCATGGCCTTCATTATAAACTTAACTGGACAATTAATAAGACTAATATGACTGAACAAAGGTACCCGGTTCGGATCTGACACTTTAGGAATAAGGTGTATGGGAGTACCGTTCAGACCCGAAGGCAATTGACCAGTGAGGATAGCTTCTCTAACCATCTCGCATACCGCCAGACCAATAGTTGACCAACACTTTTGATAAAAAGCGGTAGACATACCATCTGGACCAGGGGATTTTGAGGGGTTTGATTTAAACACAACGCTCCGTAATTCTTCGTCCAGCAAGGGTTGACTCAATACGTTAGTTATCTCAGTACCGATGGGACCTACAATTGGAAGTGTGTGTCCAACCATGTCCAAGTTCGGCTTATCATATAGTTGTTCAAAGTAGCTTCTGACCAGTTCTTTCAATTCCCCCTCTTCTTCCACCCAAACATCCTTATCATTTAGAAGTCTAGTACAAATTGCCTTTTTCTTCCTTATCAAAGCTACCAATTGATAGAACTTAGTGTTTCTATCACCCGACTGGATCCATTTTTCTCTCAAATTTTGGAAAAAAATAGCCTCTTCTTGCTCTAGGACGCTTTCATATTATTTCGATAACTAAAAACCCAATTGTCTTAACGAGGAATTATAGGAAATATGTAAAGACTTTTGAATTCCCCTTATCCTCGCAATCAAATCTCTTTTCCTGCGATTTAGATCCCCGAAAACTTTTACCTTCCACTCAAGTAATTGCTTCTGAATTTCTACGATTCCATCCCCAATACCCAAAGCACTACCCTCCCAATTATTCTTGACGAAATCCTGAAAATCCTTGTGTAAGCACCACACTGTTTCGAACCTGAATCTCCAGGGTTTCAACTTTCTCCTTTGGTCAGGACACACTTGTATTAGGATTGGAAAATGATCTGAATGGACTCTAGCGAGGTGGATAACTCTAGCCTTCAGAAACATACTCTGCCACATCACATTACCATACGCCCGATCAAGACGTTCTAATATACGTTGGCCATAACTCTATGAGTCACACCATGTGTAGCGAGGTCCCTCATAACCCAAGTCAATCAACCCACAACTGTGCCGCCACTCCTCAAACTTTTCCATTCTCTTAGATACACCTAAGACACCTCCTTTTTTGAATACTCAAATCACAAAATGTCACTTTAGAATACTCTAACAAACTAGTCACACAGTGGTTCTAAATCGTCATATACTATCAGTATCCATCCTTTAGTAATATCTTTTGATCTTTTCTTATATACCTCTTTTATCAGTTTTTGTATTTGAAAGAATGTAAAATTAGGATAGCGGAATAAATAAAATAAGAACAGGAAATAAAAGGCACACCGATATACGTGAAAAAAGCAAAAAACACAAAAAAAAGGGAAACGAAGAAAATTTTATTATAGACGATTGATTACATATGAGAGTTAAATGGCCGCTGCCAATTGAACGAGTTAACTAATAAAGTATACAATACAATGTATTTATAGGAAAATGAAGATATTAGGGTTATTAACTAAATGGGTCATACCTTATAAAGACGAATTTAGATAAGAATTCTAATAATCTCTACTTTGACACAAATTCGGTAACCGATGTCCAAATAACCTGAAAATATGTCCACCTTGAACAAATATCTCCATCTTGACGAAGAATCAGAAAGGGTGTCAAGAAATAAATCACCAAATTTTCAAATATCTATCCTCGTCTTCCAAAAAACCTTGAAGGACTGAATAAGTCTCGAAAGACAAAATAAGCCTCGAGATGCATAATAAGTCTCAAAGGACTGAATACAAATGGCATGCCAACTAGGTCCAAGGAACACTTAACCTAGATATCATAACTAAAAAACTTCGAAGGGCTCAGTTTAAGTGGAAAACGCCAACAAAGTCCAAGAAACACTTAAACTAGATATTAAACTCATCACTCAACATATTTGTAAAATAACCATGAGTACTAATATATTTAAGGCCGTTCTTTAATAAACATTTGTTGCCTTTTAGCTTGTTGTCTAGATTTAATTGATATTATCCATCTCAGCCCCTTCTAACCTTTCTAAAGCATTTTTATTAGCCACATTACAAGTCATACCCCTTAGATTATATGACTTTTCCATATGACCCGCACCCGAATCCCGATGCTAAAACAGTTCCGAAGAGCTTGAGCTTGGGGTGGTGGGTTCGATTTATGGGAAATATCATTGAATTGGGTAACTTGGTTTTGTGAGATATACAAGATCATCACACCAGATTTGGTTGATGATTTCATACTTCGAGGACGACGTCTTCGTAATTTCTCTCCCCAAAAAAAATTTACATCACTATCGAATTGATCTATTTTGTGAGGTTATTGATAAACAACTTCAAGAACTCAATAATCGTTTCGACGAGGTAAATACATAATTACTTACTTGTGTTGCTTGTTTAAATCCTAATAAATCTTTTCCGACATTTGATATAACAAAACTGATCCGTCTTGCCGAATTCTATCATCGCGACTTTTCAAATGTGGAACTTGGTGCACTTGAATTTCAACTTGATAATTTTGTTTTGGATATGAAGTCTGAAAATAAGTTCTTGCGAGTTAAAGGGATTGTTGATCTTGCGAGAAAAATAGTAGAATCTAGAGGAATCAAGTCTATCCTTTGATTTATAGGATTTGACGTTGACTTTGATTTTACCAACCGCTACGCCTAGTGTTGAAAGGTATTTTACGTAGATGAATATTGTAAAAAATCGTTTGCGTAATCGAATGGATGAATGATTGAGTAGTAACATATATTGAAAAGGAGTTTTTATTCCAAATCGATAGGAAAACACTTTTACAACGTTATCAAAAGATGTCTAATCGCTGAGAGCAATTATAATTTGATCAGTTTACTAATATTAATTTTTTTTTGTTTGAATAATTATTTGATAATGAATGTAGATTTTTTTTTTTTAAATATTAATCACAGGTAATAATGGACGCAAATTTACATCATATGATGCAATACATAATTGATTATTGTTACAACTGAAATATCGTGAATATTAAGCATGAGTTTGTTTATGACTGGAGACAACTTTTTGAAACAAATAACCAAGTATTATAGGAAGGTGAATATGATTTGTTTTGCGTTCGTGTGTAAAAAATATTTTATGAGTGTTTTTTAATAATTTTGTTAGATATATGAAAAGTTTATATGACTTTTTTGGTGACAATAATAAACTTCTGGAAGAGTACTTACAACTCAAGATAACAAAAAAAAAACAACAGTAGACTTTCCCAACTCGAAATCTTTGATCAAGCCTTTATGACACTGAACCTTTGTTCTGGCCCTCTCTACTTTGCCCAAGAATACTTTGGAGCAAGGTGCATCAAGATAATTGGATTTGGCCAAAGGGTATTGATTGTCTCATATATAATTACAGTTTTTAATATGTATAACTGGTTATATTAGGTTAATCCTCTTTCATGGATGATTTGATTTTTACAGATCTTACAATATCTACCAAAGTTATAAAAATCCTTTAGAATCAGTATTGAGCGGAGAGGAATTTATGCGAGCAGAGCGGTTAAATTTTAACAACTACTACCACTTCTCTTTTTCTTGTTGGTATATCTCACATACCACAAGAAACGCACAGTTTGTTCCCAATGTTTGTTAAAGTTTCGTTAAGTGCGCTTTAGAATATAGCGCAATCTGAATGAGTTAAAGAAAAAAAATATGAGTTAAATAATCCTACAAATTGGAATGGGCATGTAATTAAAATTAGATTAAATGTTAAGATTCCGTAAATATTACATCATAGAGGGTTTCCTCCAGTTCGGTAATGATGTAAAGAAACATTAATTACTGAATATGAACCCATATGGCCTTGCTTGGTACACCACGATAAACAACAAACAACATATAATATCCAGGTGGAGCAATTTTTCCAGAAGGTGGTGCCATGGCAGTAATTAACTGATTGTTCATCTCAGTAACTCCCAAAATAAGCAACCTCTGGTTATGTGAAAATCCATGAGTTGTAAATGGTGGTGGATACATAGTAACCTTAATATCTTCCAACGCAACTTCTTCTTTCAACTCAAATTTCACATTAAATTGTGCTCCGTATTTGAGTTCTTTGTCTGAAGCGTTTTCGATAATCACGGGTCTGTGTTTTTGAAGCTCAGGAGCTAAGTAAGGTGGTGAGAATTTTTCGACTCTTAATTCTGTTGGATATTGAGCTTTGAAGTCATAGAATGAGTTTGTGTTACTTCCAGCTACTAAGATTTGCCCATCTGGTAAAACTGCACAAGATGAATGATACATTCTTGGAATAGTTGCTGGTGCTAATTCTTTAAATCTTTGACCTTTTGGTTTATCAGGGCTGTACAAAACTGGTATTAGATTTGGAGTTTCAGCTGACCACCACCCTGAAGTACCAGCTTTAGCACCATTAATGATGAGAATTTCTCCATTTGGAAGAATTAACATATCACCCATGACTCTAGGAGATGGCATATCTTCTAATTCCCATTTCGGATCTGGTTTAGTAATGCTTATTCTTCCACAATCTTTAAAAGCTGGTAAGAAAGTTCTTGGAGGATTTTCGGAAAGTTTGAATGCATCTGGTTTGTTTCCACCACAAACAATGACCTCAGTTTCGGTAACTTCGTTTTGTGCATTGAGTTTTAAAGGTAAAAGCGCGGACATTCCTGAAGAAGGATAGTTTCTTGAACCTCCAGGCAAATCGGGAAATTCGCGTAGAGTTTTTCCCGTTTTAGCCTCGACGATAATAGACTTGTAATTCGAGAATACAAAGAGATTTCCATCGGGCATTAGGTAAACAAATGGGTAAAGATTATCCTCTTTTTCATCCTCGGTTTCAAAAAGAATTGGAAGAGCTATTTGCTTGATTTGAAATTTTAATTGGTCAGATGGAAAAAGTTCATAGTTATGTACACCTCTACCCCCTACAAGAGCAAAGGTACCATCTTCGAGCATATGTTGGGTAGCATACCTTAAATAACACAAAAGATGAAACAAGAAACATCAGTTTTTGATAACACACGTGCCCGTTTGGAAGTGTTTTTTCTGAAAAACACTTAAAAAATGCTTCTAAATCATTAAAAATATTTCAGATTCTGAAAAACACTTCTAGGAGAAAAACAAAATATGTGCTTCCTAAATAGAAAAAACACCTAAAGTGATTATAGATTTCAAAATTATTTTAATAATTCTTCAAATAGTTTAGTTTATCACTTCCAAATGGTCTGAAATGTGCAATTAATTAAATGTATACCATACCATCTAATAGCAGAAAGTGCAGTTGGATTTTCTTGAAAATCGCAATCTTTGCATAAGCCGAGGATCCTGAGACTTTTGAGTCCATTTCCAGTTCCTCCTGTGCTTATAAGTTCACCTTTGGGAGATAAACCTCCTGAAGAGCACCATGGATTGGTTTCAAGCTACATATTTAACAATAAAAAATGGTTATTACAAATGACTAAATTAAAACCACATGCATGCAAATATAGATAGTTGTACCCTTAATGTCCTGATAGCTGCAGATTCAATATCGTATTCTATCGCATGAGCAAAACAATCAGTCTTACCACCTGTACCAGGAAGTGGACGACAAAATGGAGGATTATGCTTAATTGCTGATGGACCAAGACCAGTAGTATCGTACCAAACCGCTTTATTATTTGGCATTAATTGTAAGTGCATAGCTGAAACACCAGAATTTTCCGAATCAAGTTTCCATGAACCAAGGAAAACAGTATCAAAGTCTGGTTTTTTTTCAGCTGCTGGTAATGGATTTGCTATATCCGGTTTTTTTTCATCAGCTGGTAATGGATTTGCTATATCCGGTTTTTTTTCATCTGCTGGTAATGGATTTGCTATATCTGGTTTTTTTTCCTCTGCTGGTAATGGATTTGCTATATCTGGTTTTTTTTCATCTGCTAATAATGGATCATCTACAGGGATTGGTTCAACTTCAATTGCTTTATTTGGATTAGCTATATCTACGTGTGGGTTTATTTCATTTGCTTTTAATGGAATAGGCATTTCCACCATTTGAGGCTCTTTTAAAATTTCTTCATCGTTTTTTTCAGCTGGTTTTGGAATATCCGTATCCACCATTTGAGGCACTTCTGAATTTTCTTCATCAACATCTCGGTTCTTTTTAGCCTTTCTTTGGCGTCTCTTCCTTCTTTCGCGCCTCTTTAGCATTCTGAGGCGCTTTGCCTCTTTGGTATCCTTCTTCTTCTTTTTCTTCTTCTTCTTCTCCAAAAGATTTTCCTCATTACCTAAATCTAACTTAAGTCCTCCATCAAAAGCTAATGGATTTAGACCGGATAGGCCAAATCCAGGGAGCTCATCTAAAGAATTGTCTGCATTATCGCTAATGTTCGTGACCTCATTATCGGCATAGGCAGCAACAAAGAGGATAGGCAAAAGAATAAGAGATCGAAACATTAGATTCATTTTTAGAAAATTAGAATGTTTCCTGAAGTATGTGAAATCAGAACATCAATATCTAATTTAAATACTACCCTAGGTATCTCGAAGTCATAGTTTTAGACACATTTTGAATTGTTAGGATAACTAATTAGTGGTTGAAGATGCCAAAAAAACAATTTGGAAGATACAAATTTAGAATTCTAAAAACCGACTACTAAAAATAACCACAAGTACGCTTTTTATGGTAATGTTTATGGTGCATGCCCAATGTTACTTCACCATTCATTTATTGAACGGTAATTATTTAAATTATTTTCGTATAATATTATTTTGCATAATATTAACTTGAGCCAATTAGAGATTAATGCCTATTAAAAAACTTATTTAAAAAAAGGTGCCTAGAATAAGATTTTTTATAGAAAAATGCCTCATCCCAAACTACCCTTATAATTAACAATTAAAAAAAAGAAAGTAGAAAAAAAACAAAACAAAAACTAATAATCACACGCGCGCGTCCGTGAAATTTTTTTAAAATCGTCATAACTAATTCTAAAAAAATCAAAAAAATCAAAAAATTATATATTTGGATAAAGCAAATTAATATTTACGTCTATGATTTTTTTCAGAATTTTTTGAATTTTTTGATTTTTTGAATTTTTTTGAATTTTTTAATTCGCAGAAAATGGAATTCCATGTTTTAAACATGGAATTCCATGTTTAAAACACGGAAACATGGAATTCCATGTTTTGATATAAGGAATTTGTTTTCCGCAGACACGAAATTCACTGTTTAAAACATGGAATTCCATGTTTTAAACATGGAATTCCATGTTCTGCGAATTAAAAAATTTAAAAAAAAATCAAAAAAATCAAAAAATTCAGAAAATTCCGAAAAAAATCATAGACGTAAATATTAATTTGATTTATCCAAATATGATTTTTTTCGATTTTTTTGATTTTTTTTGAATTAGTTATGGCGATTTTAAAAAAATTTCACGGACGCGCGCGTGTGATGAAATTAGTAGTAGGTGGTGGTGGTGGTGGTGGTGGAGGTGGTGATGGTTGTGGTGGTTGTAGTGGTGGTGGTGGTTATGATGGTGGAGGCGGTGATGGTGGTGGTGGTGGTGGTGGTGGTGGTGGTGGAAATACCCTATTATTTGTTTAAGATTTAAAAATAAATATTGTATTAAAAATAAAATAATATATTTAATAATAAGGATAGTATAGGTATAAAAAATATAAAGAGGATGTTTTCTATAAATAATTGTTCTATGAGGCATTTATCTCTAAATAAGAAAATTAGAGGCTTAAAAAAATGAAAGGCATCATTAAGGAGGCATTTATCTCTAATTACCCCTATTAACTTTTATTATGAAAAGAGAGATAAGCAGTTGTGGCTTCTTGACCGGCAAAACCTTGGTTTTTCTTGGGAATGGATCTTCTACAAGTAAAGTTCTTTACTAGTCTCCTACTATTGAAATACTTGGCTCATATTTAACCACATAAATGAGCATTTCTTTACTTCTTTTTTTCTTTTTTAAGCATGGTTTTTTTTTTGGACGCTTTTTCCATACATGGGTGGTGTTAGTTTTAGGTTTAATTGATTTTTATTTCTTTTCTTCCTATAAAGTATTTTTTGTTTTAAAAACCTTATTTTAAAAACCTTTTGTCTAATTAATTTTTTTAATATATTTTTCTTATTTAATTTTTAATTAATAATTTTAATGTGTTTATTTATTTTTAATTATTGATTAATAATTATTTTATATTATTTGGTTCTTATATACGAATAATATGTTATAATTTTAAAAATATGTCACGGTTATTTTTCTATTAATTATGATATGGTTTTTATTAAATACATAAATATATACCGAAGACTGAGTAAAATCTCTGACGACGCGGCGGTGATCGGAGTTGAAAAGTATCGATATTCAGCGAGTTGATCCTCACCGACTCACTGATTTAGTGATCCATGATTACAACATTTGCCCGTTCGGTATTATTAAAAAATCACTTAAAGTAATTTTAGATATCAAAATATTTTTTAATATTTTTTAAATTTTTTTCAATTTTAATTGAAAAGAGATTTTAACTCTAAAATAATCAATCACAAACACTAACTAAAAAAACAATTTAAAAACTATTAACAAAAAAAATCTACTATTACAATATTCATTAAAATCCAAAAATACAAAAAATAATAGAATTTTAAGATTTAAAAAATAGGACTCAAATTTAATTAGATTTTAGCGAAGTATGATCAGTCGAGAATAGATTTGCAACTCGAGTATCATCGACACATCCACATCTCAGTTCAATATTCCGTACAACTTATTGCTAAGGCATTCGACACTTTATTAATCATTACTATTTTTTGTATCAATACATTTTCTATATGAGTATAAATCAACCAAATAGTTCATAAATAGTTTGAACTCGACCAAGAAAAATATTGTTCATACTCGATTTTTTATTTTAATAAACAAGTTCAAACTCTTATAAAAATTTAATCTTGACTTATTCAAAGTTTGAAGTTAAACAAACGAACTTGAACAATTAAATATCCGACTCGACTTAGTTCGTTTGTCATCTTAAGTATATATGAGCAGTATATATTTATTTATTTAATGAAAACCATATCACAAATTAATAGAAAAATAATCATGACATATATTTAAAATTATAACCTATTATATTGTATATAAGTACCAAATAATATAAAATAATTATTAAGCAATAATTAAATAGAATAAACACATTAAAATTATTAATTAAAAAATAAATAAATAATATATATGTAAATTATTAATTAGACAAAAGGTTTTTAAAAGAAAAAGTATTTTATAGAAAGAAAAGAAAAAAAATAACCAAACCTAAAATTAACACTAACCATGCGTACAAAAAAGTAAAAAGGAAAAAGTAAAAAAAAAGACATGACATGTTTATTTGTGTAGTTAAATATGAGCCAAGTATTTTACTAGTAGAAGACTTATAGAGAATTTTACTTGTAGAGGATCCATTCCTGTTTTTCTTAGCAATTTATATATTTAGCGACCTTGATAAAGATCATTGTAATCTCAAGAAAATCATCATTAGCGACTAAAAACTAAAAACATTTTTACCGACCATAATATAACCTTTAACGACCACCACGTGGTAGCTAAAAAACTCAAACCTTTACCGACCGCTCAGTAACCGTTAAAAACTCAATTCAAAAAATTTGATGAACCAACTTTGTTTGTTCAGTTTTTGACAATATCCTATAGCGATCACTTACTTTATCTCTAGCGACCACTTACTTTATCTCTAGCGACCACCAGATAGCAGTGGCAGACTTATACACAACAAAAAGGGGCTGAAGTCCATCTTAACTTCTTGGTCTTTTTTTCTCTTTTTTTCTAAATGTTTTCCCCTTTTTTTTCGTCAAACACGCCTAAACTTCCAAAAAAAGAAACACTCACTCATAAAGTTAAGTTAAAAACTTATATGTTCTATTTTCTTTTTATTAAAAAAACTTAAACTAAGAATCCCATTTATTATTTGTTTTAATCGAATCTAAAAATGATTGTTTGGGAAAATTTAACTAATAAATTATTTTTAATTAATTATCAATTATTATTAAGAATGTTACTTTTTTATCACCATTTGATTTAACTTCCCTTAGTTCTAACCTACTAAGCCCGCCACTATCAGGTGGTAGCTAAAAGTTTCGAACCTTTACCGACCGCTCGATGGCAGCTAAGAGCCCAAGTCAAAAAAATTGGCGAGCCAACTTTACCTGTCCATTTTTAACAATGACCTTAGCAGCCAATTATTAATATCTAAGGATCACTAGATGGTAGCTAAAGGTTTTAAACCTTTACCGACCATTTTGGTGACCCTGCTAAAATCCCCATAAAAAATTGGCCAACCAGCTTATTCTGCCCAATTATTGCCATGTCCTCTAGTATCCACTTACTTGATCTCTAGCGACCATGAGATGGTAGCTAAAGGTTCGAACATATACTGACCATATCGGTGGTCGCTAAAATCATTGAAAAGAATTGGCGGCCAAATTTTGCCCCCCCAATTTTTGAAAATACTCTCTCACGACCAATTACTTGATCTCTAGGTGGTCGCTAAGGTTTCGAATATTATAAAATACATAATATATTTTATAGTTTATCTGATTAGCTTACCAAACCCTCATCTCCTTTGATTACTCCACTCTATCGTCGATTACATCTTTTCGTCTCTTTGTTATCTTCTTTCAAAGGGTAAGTTCTTAACCCTTTTAATTATATATATACATATCAAATTAAATAAATTTGTTTTGTTTTGTGTTTGTATGTATAATTGTGCATGTATATAGATGTCAATTTTATTTATTTATTTTGTTTAATCTTGTATAAGTAGGTAATTATATTGTGTTTTTGAGTTATATAGAGATTAATGGTGCAATTTTGCAAATTGTAGGGACTAATAGGAGAAACGTCAAAAAATTTAGGGTAGTAAAGGAATTTTTTTATAAATTTTAGGAACTAGAAATGAAATTTTGTGATTTATAAGGACTATTAGGAAAATTTTGAATATTTTATAGAATTGAAGTGCAATTTTGAGTTATATAGGGCCTTAGTGCAATTTTTCGTAATATAAAGACCATACTGCAATCTTTGCAAAACTGAAGAATCATAATGCAATTTTCGTATAATATTTTTATGCATGTGTTGTAAAGATTTTTAATTATATATGTATTTTAAAAAAAATATTTTACTTTTAGCGGTAGCTTTAATGATAGTTAATGGATTTTCCTCATCAGGGACCATCATGATGGTAGTTAAATGGTCACCTCATCAACGACAACTATGGTGGTCGCTTAATGATTATCTTGTCAACGACCAAATTTTTGGGTGGTCTCTAATAAATTTCTCTAATGATCATCTACTAACGACCATATTTTAGCGACCAATGTCGGACATTAGTAAAAGTTTGCTTTTACCGACCGACAATGACAGCACCATGGTGGTAGCTAAAGGTAAGTTATGCATCGGTGTTAAATGAGATATGCGATTCTAAAGATTTTTCTTTAGAAAAATTATATGGAGTTAATTCGTTATTTGAAAAAAAAAATCCATTTCAGGAAAACATAAAGATATAAAAATTAATAACACTTTTAAATATATTTGAAAATTATTTAAAATTTATAAGGTCCAAATTTTAGATTAACTATCAAATTTAAATGACTTTTTAATATATACCAACTAGAAATATCAAAATTTATTTATAAAACACCCTAATTATTTCTCTGAACAATGGAAAATCATTTTCTTCATTAACTTATTATCCAAAAGGTCTTGAAGCCATAGCCTTAAGACCTAACCAAACCTCTCTTATCCCTTAATCATACTTAAAGCCACAAATAAGATTCAACACTATAGGCCTAAATTCTCAATTACTTTTTTACCCCCTTTTGTTTTTTATTTTCTATATATATTAATTTATTTTGAAATATTTTATAACACTAATCATTATCTTCTCTCTCTCTCTCTCTCTCTCTCTCTCTCTCTCTCTCTCTCTCTCTCTCTCTCTCTCTCTCTCTCTCTCTCTCTCTCTCTCTCTCTCCTATGGCTGCAAAATATCATCACAGCTTGAGAAGCCAGGAAAACCGCAGATCGGAGAAGACCACTGTTCGAGCTCGCTTGCACAAGAAAACCGCCATTGCTCAACTGCACAAGAAAACCGCCATTGCTCAACTGCACAAGGAGGCCGCTGCTCAGATCCACTGTTCTGCCATCCTGTGGAGAAGCCGTGAGATCTGTTGCGAACGAGCTCTGTGAGGTTTCTCATGTTTGAAGATATACTACTGCACAATGAAGCTCGATCTCGTAGAAGTTATGAGCTAGGGTTCCGCCTTCGTGATCTCGTTGGGGAAAGAGCTCCAGCCCGCAGCCGTGGCTGTTGTAGCCACCATGAAAACCGCCGCGAAAGATAACTGTTGAAGATGGCTTTGCTCGAACCTCTGGCGAAGCAGTGAACCTCCGGCAAGAAGTAGCCATGCTTCATGTTCGTGAACTCTGGAGGTACTGAGGTTTGATTTATCCTTCGAGTGAAGCTTCGTTCAAAGTTTCATGACAGAAGACTTCGTTCGCTGGAATCTTCTTGTGCAGGCAAAGAAGAAGGTCGATATGGATATTTTTTTCCCTTATTGTTTTTCTTTTTCTTTTTTGTGTAACAATATTTTTTTGTCTTTTTACGTAGCGCATAATAGTGTATGCTTATCCTTATTTTTCTCTCTTCCCTCTTATTTAAATATCTCTCATGGTATCAGAGCCACAATCCAAAGTGGTTTTTCGTTATCGTTTCGTTCACTTCCACAATTTGCTTATTTACATCTTCCATGCCACCCCTTCATTCTCATTTCAAGCGCTTTTGTGCAAAAAAAAAATCTTTTCTATTATTCCTCTCGTAGAAATTGCAATCTTATTCCTGTTGTAGGAACTAAAATCTTATTCCTCTCGTAGTAATCGAAAACTTATTCCTTTCGTAGGAATCGAAATCTTATTCCTTTCGTAGGAATCGAAATCTTAATCCTCTCATAGAATTTGAAATCTTATTCCTCCGGTAGGAATCAAAATCTTATTCATCTGACAGAAATTGAAATCTTAATCCTCTCATAGGATTCAAAATCTCGTTAGGCGATCCAATAGTCTCATCTCGGTATCTCGTTAGACCAACCAATGGTTTCATCTCGGTAACTCGTTCTACATTTGGTTTTTGGTTCCAGGTTCTCATCGCACCACTGCCACGCCACGCCACGACATCAACATTATCACCACGCCAACCCATCTGTCATGCTTCTCACAATCAACAAGACTCAAGACACGTCATCAACAATACAAATTTCAAACTCAAGTTGCTCTCTATGTGATGTACTTGAGTTTGAGGGGGGAAATATATTATACCATAATATATTATTATCATTGTATATTATTACCATTGTATATTATTACCATATTAGATTAGTTTATTTCCATATTATATTTGTTTCCTTATTAGCATAATGTCAGATTTTTTATTCACCAAGTTATTAATCTTATAAATAGAATCTCATTCTGTTGTATTAGATTAATTTAATTCAAAATTTAATCTCAAATGTTTTCTTGTTCTCTAACTTTTATGACGTTCATATTATTAATACATTATTTCTTTTTTCTATTTTTCTTTCTTCCCCCTTATTTATATATCTCATACAAAGAGAGTATTTGATATATATATTTTAGAAAGTTAGACTAAATAAAAATGGACCGGGGTTACAAAGTGATCAACCGAAATTAGAAAGTACGACTCAAAAAGCCGTACAAAAGATATCAATAAATTTGAAATTCACCTAACTCTTTTACCCTATGAAGCTAATGACTGAAATAGATACATTAATAGTATAGAGAAAGCGTGATAACATTTAACGTGGCAATAAAATTGATCGATGTTAGTAAAAGGAAAAAAAAAATAGTGATAAGGATCGTTTTCTGGTTCAGGTGGTTGGAGAAGAAGGGCGGAGATCTAGAAGTGTTTGCGGAGATCATATGGCTTTTTGGTTGGGTTTTTCGGTGGTGGTGATGGTGGAAGGGTAGTGTGTCTAGGGATTAGTGCCTGAAAGGATTTCCAGTACAGCACCGCATCTCAAGGAAATATAAAGTTAATGTACGAGTTATTCATACACGGTGAAATATGATCCAAGAAGAAGCAATCAACGGGTCTTTCAAGCATATAAGTGCATCGCTTTCATAATTTCATAAGTTATTCTACTACCAATCACTACATGCAAAAAGGATAGCAATAATTTTAACTAAATAATGGGATTTGGCGATTTCTACTTTCTAGCTACTACAATCAACTTTTATGAGATGACCTCAAAAAGCTCAAACACAATAATCTAAAATCATGGCATATGCACAAAGTTGATCCTCTTCCTTATAAAGTTAATATTATTAAGCCCTTCTTGTGTTACTTCTTTATATACATTATTATTATACTACACTTGACAGTAAAATGAGGTACTCACACTTTGTACTTGATTGACAAGCTTTCATTATTGTGCTAGATGTTGTCGATTTTACAAGGACGGCCATTCTTTTCTTTATGTCTAAAGAGTTTCAATCTCACCTTAGGTGGGGTTACATTGGTTTAATTCAAAAGTTACAAACCTATGATGCAATATTGCGCCTAATACATTCACCATATCAACATTTATGGCGAGTAAATGTAATCAAACCTTGAAATTTATAATTTGTTTCCTCTAACCTAGGGTAATATTCTTATTGAGACTTATTCAATTAACATGTCACAACTAAAATTATTGTGTAATGTTGTCATAAAAGTTAATGCAACTTCTAGCTCTTACATTTTAACAAGATGTAATCTACTTTGAATAGGGTGATAAGAAGTGAATCCCAATCGAGTAAAGAATATTATGCAGAAGACCCATGCATGATCACAATGAAAGTCGGAGTTCTAAATCTAATTCTTGATCCCCACTTGATTCTGAATTCTGACTACTTGATCCACTCCTGCGTTTGTTTCTTCTCTTCTCGTGTTCATCCTAATAAATAAATTTTAACAGTTAAACATTATTACCAAAATGTTCACATTTAATCTGCATTTAAATTATGTATGATAAGCGATACCTAAAATAATAGGTGTAACTATGATGATCAATATCCATTATAAAAATTAGTGGCTAATAGTAATACATATATAATGCTCCATACCAAACACACATTGTCTATGCATTCGATGTACTAGACAATTTTTATAGCAAAGGAACCGATCAACACGCATGCATATTTACTTTTTGAGAATGAAAAAGATTAATACCTCAGCTTGTAAGTCTAGCAAGTGTCTGGTCATGTTAGGCTGTGCAAACTGTTGGCTCTCTAAGACATTAGTGCCTGGATACCATCTATTTTAATAATAAAAAGAAAGAAAAATTGATCAGTAACTGAATCTTATATACATTCAGATTTAAACAGGAAATAAGCAAGTGAAAAAGTCAAAGTAATGCATAAAATACCCAATAATTAAGCAACAACAACAACAATTCCCTTGTTGTATATTTGAGTTTACTTTTTATACTATGATCAAAGTAAGTATCTATAGACTGATGTATAATTTATTGTTCATCATTTTTTTACATACTGAACAAATTAAGGGTTTTAACAATTTATATTTTGAATTGACACATTAAAGAAAGATATAGTAATATATTTTGAGAGTTATAAATTTAAATAGAAGACAATTTACTCGACATTATTGGTGATTGTTTTGTTTTAGAGAATAGTCACATCTCAATTAAAAAAGCAAAGACATTTTTAATAATATATATATTTTCTCGACTCCTCCCCTAATAAGAAAAATGATACTCAGTAGAATTTAACTGATACCTTGCTGTAGAGGTAGGCTGAGAATCTTGATACCTCATATTAGCTCTTCCCATATCATTCAAACCAATCTGAAATAACAATGATGCTTACAAGCGTTAGTCATGTTATAATATACATCATTAGCTACGGCAATACATATCATTAGCGATGAGAACAAATCTCGTCGCTAAAGAAAGATACTATGTAGCCGCGCAATGTAATAAATAGGCAACATTTTCAGGAAAGTAGTATACATTATACACATATTTCATGTAATTCAACACATTCATAATCCAAAATTTTCCAATGGAAGTTAATAATCAACTACACTACCTTAATTTGAAGAAATCATTAAAAATCATTGGGAAATAAAAGAAAAAGTTAATCTTTAAGATTATTTTTATCCCAAATTCTAATTAAAATACTATTGAGAATCTAGGTTTACTAACATTAATTGGATTAAATTCAATTTAATTGATTAAGTTGAGGCATCCAAATTGGAGTGGTGATAAAAAATTAATACGGAAAATAAATCAAAATCATGGTATAAATCACGAGATCATGCCATACTAAGAAATAAGAATCAATGGCATCATAGGGTTTTGTGGTAAGAAATCTTTATATCTGAAACTAAAAGTATTTTTAATATTGTTTGAATAAGATGACGCTCTAGTGAGGCCGTATGATTACATAATTTCATAATTACCAAAAATATTGAGCCAACCACTCAAGCAGCTTTCAATTATCAAAGCTATTTTATATAATTTTACTATAAAAAAATGGTAAATCTTCTGTAAAAAACAATTTTATGTTATTTTTAGATTCTATAAAGTTTAAGCAAAAGCTGAATTAGGGCTTGTACCATGAAGCCTTGCTGGACTGGAAAAGCATAAGAAGATGAAGACGGAGATGAATATGCAAAAGCTGCTGGTGATGATGAATAAGCTGCAGTCTGAAGTCTCATATCCTCCTGCATACATGTAAACCAACCAAACAACCATAAATTAATCCTCCATGGAAATGAACGTCAAGATTTATTTGCAGAAACTGAGTAAGAATTTAGGGTAGAATCACAGGATCCGAAGATCCAAAATAGGCTTGGAACTTCAGTTCAAACATGAGAAGGTTAGAGAGAGAAAAACCTGAGAAGAATAAGGATTATGATGAAGAGAAGATGGAAGATAATTGTTAGTAGCAGCGATTTGGCTATGCAATCTAATCTTCTCTAATTGAGCAACACCAAGTCCTCTTTGTGGTTGCTTAGGCTTCTCTGAAGAATTGTTTTTCTTGCCTTTTCGTGATGATCCTGATCTTTCATTTCCTACGTTTGGATCTCCAAAATAATTGCTACCCATATTATTTTTTATTCTCTACTATAAGGTATAGAAAGAAGAAGAAGAAAGAACTAATTTTTCAATTGAAATGTTTTTTCTATACTACGTTATCAGAGAGATCTGCTCCAACACCCTCCATTTAAGCTGTCAATACTACTTTGCATCCAAGTAAATTATTGACATAGCTGGATCAGATTGTGTTTAGATTTGTGTGATTCTATTATATATGTATCTATATATACTTAGATTTTATGCTTCGAACGACCTCATATATATGTAAATAATTTGAAAACTTTTATGAATATTCTATCTTAGTCATCATGGACTTAATGGAGTAGTCCTTGATAGCGATTGTCTCTGATTTTAACTGATAGAATATTCAATAATTAAGATGATCATATCTGTCTAACGCGCCTATGTCTCACGTTTCTATGCTATTACGTCCACCAAAATTCATTATCGCATTATTTGATATATACTAGTAGCTAGCACATGACTATCTGTCGATTTGCCAATATATAGTGAAACTCCTTTTATAATATAGAGACTAGCAAATTAACCTTATAATAGAGAGACTAGCTAGCAAATTATATTTTCTGATTTATGGACTATATGTTTCCTCTATTCCATTCTTTTAAGAAAAATGTAGATCGCAATTTTCGCACTCTCTTTCTTGAGACTAATGCTAAGTTCATAAGTTTCCATTATTTTTGTTAATATAAGAAATTGATTGGCAATTTAAATATATTTGCCAACTTTATATTGAAAAAACTAGAACAAAAAACTTAAAAAGTAGTACGTAGTTTTAAATAGATACATATGGTATAACATAATACTTTAGGTCATATGTATAAAAATGTTTTTAAGATATTTTATTAATTTATTTAAACATTTAATAAATTTTAAGACTAATTTAAGTATTTTAAAAAGATTCTAATTTATGATAAATATATATATTTTTTAAGGTAAAGTCTCCTTTTCACCTTATTATAATATCTTATACTACATGTTTCTAGATATTTGACACATTTTTAATTTTCTCTCAATTTAAATCACATCTTTTATTTATCTTTTTTATTTTAATAATAAATATATTATTTTTCTTCAATACTTTTCTTATCCATAAAAAAGTTAGTATTAACCAGTTGGGTTTAACACACTGGTCAGAGCTTTCGTTATCTTTTTAGGCGTTACAAGTTCGAATCGTTTCAATGACACCAAATCCAAAAGTGACTCTCTCATGTAACCAAAAAAGAAAATAAGTATAAAAAAAAATATATAATATTTATGGTCAGGATTGAAAGAAAATAAAAAACATAACCTAAATTAAAAAAATGAAAAATATGACAAATAATGAGAAAATTAGTAGAAGATAATAAAAATAAAAATTTAATCTATAGTTTATTTAAAATACCAATATTTACCTTAAAACGTATAAAATATCTAAGAAAGTAATAAAATGACTAAAAAATATTAATTTTGAGAACATATGACCTAAAAAAGATACTTTTTAATTTACAGATGTGGAATAAAATATTTTATCTAGTGATCTGTTTTTGTATTTGCTCTTTTAAAAATATTTAACATTTGAATTCTCTTTAAAAAAAATTTGAAATTATCACACCGTTCTCGTGATATAAATGACTAATTCCTATTAATATATTACTAATTCAATGCAAGTTCTCAACGAGTTATACTGATTAAGATATATAGTTATTCTGTTTATTTTTTTATTTATTTATTTATTAGTATAATATAGATATATGGAATTAAAGTTGTTTTGAATAAAATGAATTATTGGTTCCAGATATTCCATAATAAATTTAAAAATAGACAAATAAATAGTAAGAATTAAAATGTAAACCTATTAAGGTAAAATTGAATTCTTTTGGTTATCAAAATGAAGAAGCTGATAGAGTAAAAATAGATTTAATAAATTAATGGATCAAATATATTGGATGTATGTCAATCTATTGAAACAAATTTAGAAATGTTATGGAATAGAGTATTACGTATCATCCAAAAAGATAACATCCAAATATCACATATGATACGTATCCTAAATGGTCCAATTATGCCAAAGAGAGAAAAATAGTCAGGAGAGAGAGTAACAATATCATTGGACCATCTAAGATACACATCATGGATGATATTTGAGTGATCTCTTTTTGGGTGATATCCAACATTACTCTGTTGGATATATCTTATCTCTAAAGGGGTGAAAATAGGAGACATGTGTTGCAAAGTGAAATGCGAGAAGTTACTTCTGTATGGTCTTAGAATACAAATTAAGAATAAGATAACAACTTTAACGATTTTATTAAATATTAAATATGATTTATCTATTGAACAGGTAAGCTGGTAAGGGTTTCTTGGTCTTGTATTGTCCTTGAAGGGTTGAAACTAATGGATTGCGTGATATTTCTTCGATTTTATGGTGGAATACATAATTCTAACATGATAATTTTATTTTTTGGGTTAGGTGGAATACATAGTTCTAACAAATACTATTAGATTGACTGGGCATTTATATTCGAGTTATGTGATGAAACATATATGTGGAGCTAGGCGCCTTATTTAAGGTGGATGTGTCCAATTGCAATGGAGGAGAACTAAAAAAATATAGGGTGAAAGCAATAATCTGTTGTGAAGTAACGAGAGAAATACATTGTCAAGATTAATAAGACGAGAAAATAATAATCTTATTGATATTAATTAAATATTACAATACAATGCATATAGTCCTATATATAGAGAAGAGACAAAAGTAAACCATAAAAGGATTTTGTCACCATAGATTCGATAATTGGATTGTAAGTCCATGGACTAAGAACTAATATCCATTTTCATGTTTCATATCATTCCCCTTTCATATTCAATATTTAAGAATATGCACCATTAAAATTCCTAGAAAATAGTATAGGACACAAATCCAGTAAAGAAGAAAGAGTACAATATCTTTATACACTTTAAATCTACCTCATTAAAAACCTTCTCAGAAAAACTAAAAGAGACACAATCTTGATGAAGAAAAAAAGTGCAATGCATTTATCTCCCTCATGTGAGGATATCAATGACAATCTTCAATTTGGAATGTTATCTTAATATTTCAAATTTAAAAAATTATCAAATTTGTAACCATAATTCAAATAAAACAAATATAAAGACACATGCTTATATATTATTAATATGATGCAAAAAAATGATAGAAATAAAATATAAGAAACAATTATGTACAAGTTATGACAACAAATGTACATGCACATAAATATATACAAACACATAGTCTGATTATGAAATATGACACAAATACTAAGGCACGTTACACGACAATATGTAAGGTTATACATGATAGACAATGACTCTCTAATTTATACAAAAATTTATAACATATCTCCGGATTTATGTATAAGCGCATATAGCCCTTTAAAAAATTATTTGAATGTTCGTATAAAATGATATATATTTTTTATTTATTTTATCATAAAATATAGATAAAGTCATTCATGAAAATTTATAATAATTTTTTTATATATATAAATCATTACAAATTCACATTTACTACGTGTATACCTGACCGCGTCGTTCGATATTTGACCAAATTTACTTGTCAATATTTCGAATTAACTTTGATTCAAGATCCTCGTTTTTCATTTAGTAGTGGTTGCATGATATTTTTGCATATTAATTTTTAATTTAATATACTTATATAGTAATATAACTATATGGTATCTTAATATATCAATTTCTCAATAATAAGAAAATATTCAGGTACATCAAATGAGTAATATTTTCTAGTAATATGGTCTACTTTCTTTTATAGAATGTCATGATATAACTATAATGGTATTACTTATGAAGTGCCAACTTTTTCATAGTGCTCAATTTTTTAATATTTTGGAATCAATAGCCGTCCACGCTTTATGCGTTATGATATATCCTTCTTAGAAGAAACTAATAGAAGCATTTGTCTTCAAAACTGAAAATGTTACTTAGTCACTTTATGAATGCGTATTTTTTTTAACATTGAGATCATAGTTTATTTGCGAGAATCATGATACATTTAGTAAATACTATTCAACTATCCTTTTTCTTTGGTGGCAAAACAACTATCTCTCTTATCACGAGTATTTTGCTTTATATATAATATTCTAACAAAAAGAATTTCTCCAAGTTTGTAAATATAAGTTGCATATTAGTTGTGAATAGTGTAATAATTATATCATAAATTGCACTCGTAAGAATACACATATGGGATATAGTTGGGTTTTTACTAATGAGGATATTTGGTGTCTTACGAGGTGTGATATAAAATCAACACTCGTAAGATCGAAAGCACACAAGTGTATGAGTGTTTGCAAGTAATCAAATGTGTACGTAAGTGTATCCGTCTACACAAGGATTAGGTCAGTTAATAAAAAAATAGTTCTAGATTTAGTTATTCGTTGGGAAAATAATACGAAAAAGTAAATTTTTTATTTGATTTTTGATTAAAGGAGTACGAAGACTATGAAACTAATCTAACAAGTAATTAAAAATCAAATGTACTTAATGAGTTGTGAGAATGAGAAGAGGATAACCCAAAAAATTGATAGTTATCCCTATTAGACACAATTTAAGTTTTTCTTAACTTAAGGTAGAATTTGGTCTTTAACCGCCCAAGTAGACGTGGATGTCGTTGGTACTCTAGCAACCTCTCGCAAGTGATATTACAAAGTATTAGGACGATAAACTCCAACCCTATTGGATATTTGATTAGTTAAGACATAACAGTTCAATAACACGCATCAAATGAATATAAACTATGATCAATAACCCAACCACCCTTCCAGACGATAGTAAAATTTCTATACTAACATACTAATTAGCAAAAAGAATACGTTCACACAATTAACAAGTGTATATTCAACGGAACACAAATTCATTTAAACTTAAAATTCCAAATTACAAGAAAAACATTAATAATCATGATCTAGGATTCATACCCTTACAATTCTCAAGTTAATGGAATATTAGTTCATAATGTGTATTTGTGTTGTGTGTGTGTGTGTGTCTATGTTTATGAGAATGTTTGGTGGTGGTGGTATATATACTTATGTGCATGGGTGGTGGTGGAGAGGTATATATGTGCATGGATGGGGTAAGGTGTGTGTATGGGTGGGTGGTAAGGGTGATGATGGTGTAAATACGTGTATGGCGATGGTGGGATGGTGTGTGTGTGTAATTGAGGATGTGTGTATTAGTGTGCGTATGGGTAGTGTTTGTGTGGTGGGTAGTAGTAGTGGTGGTGCGTGTATGTGGTTGTGAAAGTGTATGTATATATATATATATATATATGTGTGTGTGTGTGTGTGTGTGTGTGAGAGAGAGTGAAAAAATATGTGTACATATATTTGTGAGTAGGTGTATGAAAATATGTTTATGGTGTGTGGTAGGCTGCTGGTGGTGATGGTGAACATGTACTAGTTGGATGGTGTGTGTATGGTGATGGTGGGGTGAGGTATGTAAGGTGGTGGTGCGATGGGGGTTGTGTGGTGTTGATGGATGTCTACGATTAGATGGTGTATGTATCATGTTGGTAGGATAGTAGTGTATGGTGGCAGTTGGATGGTGGTGTAATTGGTAGTGATTTGTGTGTTTGTGTATATATATATACAATGGCGACGGTAGTGGTGGTGGTGATGGTGGCGTGGTTACGGTGAATATGTGTATAGATTGGGTGGTGATGGTGGTCCTTTCTCGTAAAAACAAAATGATTTATTATGATTTAAATTATATTCATGATGTAACATGGATAGATAAATATTATGGAAGATGGATTAATGGGTATTACCGTATTCGAAGGATTAAAATTTCAATGGTAATAAGATTTTCAATTATTTTAAGTTATACCAAGTATAAGATAGAATTCAATAAAAATTAGTATTTTATTTTTAAATTTATTATCGTATACTAGTTACCACCTTTAATTCTTTCCAAAGTATATTCTTACATAGTTAAAGACAATTAATATACATCAACTATCCCAATAGATTATTTAAAGGTTGATATAAAATTTAGTACACTCGTCAATTAAAAAATAATTACTACTGAAACCAAACATTTTTCCCTTCAAAATATGTGGTAACTTGGTAAGTCCTTGGTCAAAGATACCATAATATTAATATTATAGTAACAAATACTTGCCAATGCACCACATCTTCTTGAACTGTTTTTTTCGTGTAAATAAGTTACGAACATATCACACAATATTAACCTATTCCTAGCTTCGAGAACCGGTGTACTAACTCGACCGACGGTTGTTGAAAGTTGTTGCCCTGTGTCTGGCCTTATTTTCTAGTGTATCCGCTCTGGTACTCCACTGCCGTGGAATGTGTTTGAAATAAAATGGACCCACCTCAGTTGCCTGTTCCCTAATTTGTCTGATCCATGACCTGAGCCTCCACCTAACTGTCGAAACTTGCTCAATACCTCGGATTAATTCAAGGTTATCGGAGAATATGGTTTTCTCCTCACGCTGATATTGTCTCCCAAATTCCAGTGCGGTTAGGACTGCTTGTGCTTCTTCAAACAACTCATGATCTGTTAGCACTTTGTACCCTGTTTTTGTTATATACTCTCCATTAGTGGTATAAGGCCATATAAACTTATATGGCTCCTCTTTCGAGAAAACTCTTTCCCTCAAAATGACCGGTATGATTGGTGTTGGAAAGATTTCATCAAGTATTTCTGTATCTCATTCTGTTGACCTACTTATCCATAGTTCCTTAATCTTCTGTATATTACAGCCTTGAGGTTTTTCCAATGTCCATTGTGTATCTAATCATTTATCAGTCTAAACATTTATAGATTCTCCATCTCCGATTTTATAACTACCATATTTCTTTATCATATCTCGTCCTTCTAATAAACTGGCTCATGACAATGTTCGAGATTGTCGCAGTTTTAGATCGAGAAAGTTATTTTTTGGGAAATAAAACCTTTTAGTAGTCGAGCTGCTAGCGTGTTAGTATTGTGTAGTATTCTCCATGCCTGCGCTGCTAATAGTGTTGTATTCATCAGTTTGAAATCCTTAAACCCCATTCCTCCGATCAATTTGCTAACCGCCAGTTTTTTCCATGCCATCCAATGTATTCTTGTCTTTTCACTTGAATTCCACCAAAAGTTTGAAATAGTTGTTATTAATTTGTTACAAAACGTAATTGGAAGAGAAAAAATAGACATCAAGTAGGCCGACGGTGCTTGCAAAACAGCTTTGATAAGTACTTCTTTGCCCCCATTCAACATCAAATGTGCCTTCCAACCTTCAGTTTTCTTAAATAGTTTTTCCGCGATCCATTGTAAGGAGTGTATATTGGATTGCTTATGACATAAAGGTATCTCTAAATATTTTCCCAGATCATCCCTCTCTTGTATACCTAACACGTTGTTTACACGTCTTCTGTGTTCTTCCGGTGTATCCTTGCTAAAACAAATGATTTATTGAAGTTAATTCGCTGTCCTGATCCTGCACAGTATTTAGTAATACAATTGCGAAATTGTTCTTGAGCTGTTCGACGCATGATTGTGGGTCATAAATTTTATGAGTTGTTTTGTGGGTGGAAAGGGACAATCCCCTCCATTTCTTAATTTTTACATGTGAACTCAACCAATTACTACACCAACATAAGCAATCCAACAAGTTGGGTTAGTTTAATCGGTCAAAACCTTGCTATTGTTTTAAACACTAAAAATGGAAGGTACAAGGTTTAAATCTTCAAGGTTCGAATCTCTTAAAATTAATCGTAGTGCACGCAAGCGGGCCCTGATCACCCACATACCAAAAAAAACATAAATAATCTGCATCTATTAACTAAAGAAAATAATCCTCATCAATTCCTCAAAAGAATTATTAATATATGTCATTCCTTGGTAATTAGTTGTGGATGTTCCTCTGATGCATGTCATCTTACGTGCCAAACTATTAAACTGTTTGGCTATTAAGTTGAAGTCCATGGTTGGTATTCTCTTGAAAACGATGTGAAACTTGTGTTTCATGCTTAAAATGAATGAGTGAAATGGATAGGGTGTTAATGTGTTATATCGACAACTACATTCTTTCTTTCTTTCTTAACCTTTCAAATATACAAGTACTTTAGTTTGAAAATCTTGTGGATATATAAATGACCTTTAACGCCATAGCCATATTGATTATACTTCTTTGAAACCATTTTTTCCATTAAATGTAAATCTCAATTTGTAAGGTGCAAAATTAATTAGGGTAAAACCCCGTATGGCTCTTTATTTTTAACGCAAATATGATGGGGTACCCTAACTTTAAAATGTCACGAAATGGCCATCCACGTTTCATTTTGCGACAATGTGGCCCTTTTTAACAGAACTGTCAGTTTACCGTTAGTCAACGCCTCGTGTCGCCAGCTCAGCGCCACGTCGGCGCCAAGTGTTCTCCACTTCAGCATGACGTCAACAACATTTACATGTCATTAATTTTTTTAAAATATTATATATTTTGACTTCTTCATTTCACGCCAAGCTACTCTCCCGCACAAGAAAACGGGCACCGCTCCTCCACATCCAACTGCCCAAAAAAACTGCTACCACTCGTGTCCATTCTCCAACGTCATCAACTAGCTTCACTACGCCATCAACAATCAAAGAAACCAAATTAAAGTAAAAAAAATCTCTTTAACACTCACCTTCCCACACCAAGCCGCTCTCATGCACAAGAAAAACGCCGCCACTCGTGGACCTTTCTTCACCAACATCAAACGGCTTGGAGAAGAACCCAAATTAAGGTAAAATAATTGAATTGTTTTTTTAGCTAATTTCATTACTTTTACATTTTTTCAGAATTATTTGATTTAAGTATGATTACAGTCGTGATGTTTATTATTTTTCATACAAATCCTAGAATGGCCATTTTATGCCATGACTGTTGGAGTGAGCAAGTTTGTCTTTTAATATTTTTTATGAATTGTTTTGCAGTAATTATCCGTTCGGTGCAACTGGTAGAGTGAGCAATTTTGGGGTTATACTGTATTTTTTGAATTGTTAGTAAATATCCATTTGGTGCGATTGCTGGAATGAGCAATTTTTGGGTTATACTGCATGTTTTGAATTGTTTTGGCAGTAAATATCAATTTGGTGCAACTACTGGAGTGAGTAATTGCGTGTTACACTGCATTTTTAATGAATTGTTTTGGCAGTAAATATCAATTTGGTGCAACTGCTGGAATGAGGGTGTGGATATTGATGATATGTTCGATCTTAATTGTGCACCTCCATCAAATGCATTGTTGTTAATGCGTTCTAAATCTGCTCCTGCAAAGATCCTTGAGAAGTTTGATGGAGTTTATATAAACTCTATTTTAAGTGGTTGTAATTTTGCGTGTATTTATGTTATATGGTTGGAAAGAAACTCAAGAAGTCATGGTGGAGTTGTTAAGAATGGAGATCAAATCATGGCAGGCATATAAGACCTTCTCTGCACAAAGCTTGATAATTAAACTCATATTTTACAGATATTGCACTTGTAGTCCTTCTATTTCCTGTAATATATTTAGTTATAGTTAGTTTCGCTTGCCTAACTAACATACAATGTAATTGTAAATGTTTGAGTTTAATAAATACGCCACTTATTTAAAAAAATGCATAATTTTTAATAAGAAGGATTAATATAAGGGCACTAATGGGAACTCTCCCCATCAACTAAACTTTATTACCAAGAAACAGTACCAAAAGTTGAACATTCATTTTTTATCACTCATTACACAATTCTTAAATCCTATTAAAAAACACTCCCCTTTCAATCCGAAATACAAATTTTAATCACGTGCTAAATATACAACTTTATACAAAAATGACATATTTATTTATACTTTACAATTCTGCCAGCATAACTGTTAATTACTGAGGTTCTTTCGTAACAATCTCATAAACCACAGGTTGTTCTCCTTGAAGCTCAGACACCACTGTAAGCGAATCATTCAAGTTAAGATCTAACACCATTGACTTAGGAATCAAATTTATAACATGCAATTAAAATTAAATTTAATTGAATTCCCAAACACTTTTCAGTTAAAGGATCAAGTCATTAATTTACCCACCGTCTTGTTATCCTTTATATAACCAATCACAACTTCTCTCCTCGGATACGCTCTTTCCAACAGCTCAACAAATGAATGATTCCCCCCCCCCCTTGTTTCATATCAATCCCACATCCTAGGCCAAAACAACCAATTTAATTAACATATAAGGACCTATCCTGCAATTTTTACTATATATTTTTTACCTTTACATATATCTCATCCCCTTCGGCATTCAAGATATCTTTCCAAACCTCGTTTAATTCACAACTTTCAGCCACTATTAATATAAAACCGTTCATTAGTAAACAATTAATAAATCAATCACTTTAAGGATAAATTTCAATTTAATTACCTTGAGCTGTAAAAAGACTCATTACTTCCTCAGCTACAATATACGTAAGGGATGACTTGATTTTTGTAAGCTGACTTACCATTTTAGACATCGAATTTTAAATCAAAAACTTTAGCATTGTAAAAGTGATGAGATTGGGTTACAAAAATTCGATTGTTTTACCTTAATTTGGGTTCTTCGCCAAACCGGTGTTGATGATGGTGGGGAAAGGTCCTCGAGTGGCGACGGTTTTCTTGTGCAGGGAGCGGATTGGTGTGGGAAGAATTATTCTTTTTTTACCTTAATTTGGGTTCTACAATTGTTGATGGCGTATTCAAGCCGGTTGATGATGATGGAGAATAGACCACGAGTGGCGGCGGTTTCCTTGTGCAGATAGCGGCTTGGTGTGGGAAGGTGAGTGTGGAGAGATTTTTTTTGTTTTTACCTTCATTTGGGTTAAGAGATTGTTAATGGGGTAGCGAAGACGAGTTTCTTGTGCAGGAGAGCGGAGAAGAAGAAGGTAGATATTTATTCAAGTATGTGATATTAAAAAAAATTATTGACGTGTAAATGTTGTTGATGTCGTGCTGAGGTGGAGAACATGTGGCGCTGAGTTGGCGCCATGCGGCGTTGACTAACGGTCAACTGACAGATCTGTTAAAAAAGGGCCACCATTGTCGCAAAATGAAATATGAATCCCCATTTCGTGACATTTTAAAGTTAGGTTACCTCCAGCGCATTATCGTTAGAGATAAAGAGCCATACGAGGACTTTGTGAGGGAGTTTTTAATTTTCCATAATCCATTTTTGGTTTCTTGTTTGGCAATTCATGGATTCGAATTGGTTTCGCCTATGTTTTCCCAATTGACTTATCCACCTTCTTCTTTGGTAAGCTTCTCACCTCCTTCTTGAATTGAAAGACATGTTCTCTTAGTCATCTCTCTTCACCAACAACTTAAAGATAAGCTAAGTTTGAAAGGAAGTTCTTAAACTTTGAAACTTTGTGTTCTTTGGGTTGTAATGGTGTAGGAGGATTGCTTGGTTCTTGGATGTTGTCTGTTGAATATTAGAAGAAGAATGAAGCTTGTTTGAATGTTTAAAATATTCTGAAAAACTTAAATATTCTTGGTGTTTATTGGTGTAATGGATTGGATTTGGTGTTGTTTATGTGACGATGGATGATGGGTGGAGGATTTGATGATATTTTGGGTGTGTTGGTGAAGGTTTCTTAAATTTAGTGAAGTTTCAATGGAAGTTGAAGGCTAGAAATTTGTCTGAGTGGAGAAGATAAAGGCTACGGTTTTGATGTAACAAACCCTACTTTTACTCTTCCTTTTCCGAACGCGTCGCGTGCGGTGTATCGCACAGATGCTGCAGTGTACGCAGCTATCGCGTGACAATTCTTACGCGACAGTTTTGCACAAACATCTGATGATTTGACTTCTTTGACTTGGCATGCGTGGCATGTCGTCCTCACGGTTTTTCCTGGACATGCGGTGTACCGCACATAGGTCACGGTGTACCGCACTTGTAGCGTGTTGAATTTCTCGCGACAGTTTCTCGCAAGATTTTGCTCCCATATCACTGACTCTTCAAGTGTGGCATGTCGTCCATACGCTTTGCATGACCCGTGATGTACCGCACTAATGTCGCGGTATACCGCAACATAAGGCATGTAACAGTTCAAGATCTTCTGACTTTTAACGCATGGGATGTCGTGCTCACGTATTTTTGCTGCAGTGTGGTGCAAAGCACCTAATCTGCGGTGTACCACATCCAAGTGCTGGTGAATTTTTTGCCTAGTTTCTGTTCACCCTAAACTCATATTATACTTACCTACACAACAAATTGCTATTTTTTCTTTCTCACATTAGCCATAATACACACTATATCACATATGTAAAACACAAGATTTAATATTATACTCTAAGTAAGGCAATAAACTAAACTACAAATGGGTGTTCACCCTTATTATGCTTTTGTTTAACGTCGTTAAACTCGATGTGTTACCTCATTGGCTATGTTGATTTATACCCGGCCTTTTGAGGTACATGAGCTCTCCCAGATGTAGATCCTCCTCTTATCTTATCCACGTGATATTTTGTATATTTATCACAATTCATCATTCCTACCATAAAATTTTGAAATTCAATTCTTTTTTATAAGAGACTAAATTAAATCAAACATATAATGTATAAATGGGTAGAAAAAAGTACCAAAAAATAAAGTTAATCTATAACATAATAAACGTGTATTTTACCATTTATATGACACACATTAACAAATACACAATAAATATACAATCAAACGATAAGCATAAAATAATTCAAAATAAGTATTATCGAAAAAGATGTAAAATTGAAAAAAATACCATTTTTTGGGATGATTTTATGGATATTTGACGTTCAGTGGGCCCTCCACATAGAGTTGGAGGTAGGGTACTCTGGTGGTGAAGCAAAGGATGTCCGGTAGCGTCAATTGTTGATCTGGGAGATTATATAATAAATTAACGTGTGTGGGAATTGGGTTGGAATTTTTTTTGAATGGGGGTGTCAATTGAACAAATCTGTCAAGCTCACTACATTTATTTTGCGCAAATCATTAACGACGATATTAAATAGTCACTAATGATCTTTATTATCGTCTCTAAAGACCTTATCATCGACAATGTTAGTAACTATCACTGACAACCACTTACTAGCGACAAAATACTGTTGTCGCTAATAATATTTATTATCATCGACGAAGTTTATCGTCTCTAATGAATCAAATTATTTACTTTAATACCTCAATAAAGGCGATCTACGTAGGCGTAGTTAATGGGTTATCATTAACGACGACATTGTATTATTGTTAATGATAACGACATTAAAGATAGGAAATATGTTCGTAGGTGTAGAGACATTTATGATGAGGTTTCAATATTTTTTTTAATAAGAAATCGTTTTTCGCATGCTCTAATAACTTATTCTTGTTTGTGAACCCTAGTCGTGTTTAATTAGTCAATGAAAGTGACCGACGTACATAAATTCAAATTTAACTCTTCAATTGATAAACAAACACTCGGTTACTTGTATACGGTTCCCTCTGAAGTCAATAAAATGTTTTGTTTGATTCGTTATTTAAATTTAGAAACCAATATATAATTTCAATAATATTAAATGTTCTGATCCATGACCCCTTCTCTTTCTTTGGCCTAAGTGACGGCCTTATTTCTTTAAAGCACCTTTTCCGTTTATGCATTAACCAAATAAACAATTTTATTCTTAATGAACTAACAGGTAAATTTATATAAGTAACAAATAAAAATAATAATGTGATTCGTTAAATGTTCATTTTTTTCCATCAATTTGTTTGTCTTAAAACCGACTAACATCGACGACCATCAATTTTACTTGATACTGATTGACTCAAGTTAACCAACCAATTAGTGTAGACATATCCTTTTTAGAAGAAGAAAATAATTTTTTTGTCCCTCTCATTCTAACTAGTTCTTACATCTCAACCCTTTCTTTTTTATAATCCATCCTAGTGATACTTCTTTCTCTTAATTTATCTGAACTTAAATCTGAAGAAGTTGAAAATCATCATTATCAAACCACACTGACTCATTACTTATCGTATAACATTTTTCGCTAGGAAATCTGCTCACTTATTAATTCAAAATAAAATACTTTTTTAACAATTTATCAATATAAGAAGAGTATATACCTCGTTTATCTCATGAAATTTACCTGTCTTAACAAATTGTCCTCCAAATAAATTTTTGCGACTGGATGCCCCTTAAATTTTGCTTTCGTGACTCGTTGCCCCTTGTTAACAGATTCTGTTAGTTTTCGCCGTTAGTTGGTCACGTGCGCGAATTTTCGTGACATTTTACCCTTGTATTTAGTTTTTCGTGACATTTTACACCTTGTACTAAGTTTTCTTGACATTTTACCCTAGGCACCGAGTCACAAAAAACTTAGTATAGGGGGTAAAATGTCACGAAAAACTTAGTACAGGGGGTAAAATGTCACGACAATATGCGCACGTGACCAACTAACGGCGATTTTTGACGGTTTCCGTTAACAGGGGTATCGGGTCATGAAAACAAAAAATAGGGGGCATCCAGTCGCAAAAAATTCTTTGGGGGACAATCTATCAAGACGGGTAAAGTTCGGGGTATAAACGAGGTATTTACTCAAATAAGAATATAATTTGATCTTGTTAGTACTTCTAATTTTTTTTTTAAAGATTTGATCATATTCGACATTAGTTTGAATATTTTGGTCCAAATTAATATTCAACCAGATTGAATCTACTGTCTTATATTTGTTTGTGAGTCATATTTTTGTACTTAATAATCAAATTGATAATCTTTTATTTCTCTTGTATTTGAAAATTCAAACCTCTTTTGTTGGTGAGTATGTTGAAGGGTTGCTAATTTATGGTACTGTAAGTTATGAATGTCGTGGTGACGAATATTGTTCATAACTGAGATATTTCATGTAGTGTTAAAATTATTTACACCCTAAGATTTTGTGACTGTATTAGTGAATGGGCGTAATATTTTAATTATTTGGTTACAATTTGGCTATAGAAAATAAAATTGAATTATTGTTATTGTTTATTTGTTTGTTTGATATGTATTTTCTGTTTTTTTTTTTTTTGATAATGGGAGGTGCCTAAGCACCAAAACAAAATACCAATCATCCAATTCCTAATTTACTAAAGCTAGCAGAAACGTCGAAAAGACTTAATTTTATCCGCTTTGTTGTTGAATGGTTGCCCCGTGTCTAGCACCTTTTGCAATCTTATCTGCTTTGTTGTTGAGCTTCTGATTGATTTGGTGAAAAGAAACTTGTCCAATCTCTCCAGCTTTGTGGATAATTTTACGAAGAATAGGTTGGATATTCCACGTGTGGCTGACACCTGCTGAGTACCTTGAATAACCTCAAGGTTATCCGAGTAAATAACTTTGTCCTTCCCTAGAAAATCAACACAAAGTTCTGTTGCTCTTAGTACCGCATATGCTTCTCCTTCTAAAGCCGAGTTGCAATCCAATATATAGTTGTACGTAAAAGAAGTATTTGTAATGTTGTGAACCCCAAATACTGCAATCCCCGAAGGATCCCATTTATTTGAAAAAGATGCATCACAAAACAAGGATATTTCTTGATCTGGATCTGTTGATGTGGTTTCATTTTCTTCAAATCCTTGTTATTGGAAGCCTTTGTAGCCTTTTTTACCCCAATCTATCCTGTGGGTCTCATGCATAAGTTTTTTTGTTGCTAGATTTATTCCCGTGCCACAAACTTTTGTACCTTCGTGCACCACTTTCATTTTCCCTTTCCAAATATTCCAAAGATTGATCATGATGAAATCTCTTACAACGTTTTCCTCTCATCCACCCTTAACAAAGCTTTGGATTATCTTTAGGAACCAGTCTTCAATTTTTCTTCAAATTTCTCGTGAATTTTAATTTGGAGAGGGGAGCCTGCCCATATGTCTTTACACATGTTACAATGTAGGAATAATGTTCAACATCTTCTTTAGGGTTATTGGACCAAAGACAATTAGTTGAGTCCGTGCATTTTCTCTTGTATAAATTATTTCTTGTGGGAATCGGGTTGTTTACTATTCTCCAGATGAATAATTTTTTTTTTGGAATGTTAGATCTCCATATTGTCTTCCAAATAGGCAAATCATGCGTTGATATTGTAACTGTTGTTGTAGGCTGGTTGATTATCTGATCTTCCGTTATTACTTTGTAACCTGTTTTAGTATCATACGTACCATCTTTCGAGTGTGGCCACACAAATTTGTCCTTAATGTCGATGTTGGTAAATTTGATTCTCTTAATTAAAGGAATAATTGGTTCCGGGAATATATTATCTAAAATTTCCAAATCCCACTCTGTAGATCCTTGTTTCATAAGTTCGTTAACTTTTGTTATCGTGACCCCTTCTGGTTTTTCTATTTTCCAATCAGTATCTATCCATCTCTCATTCCATATATTTGTATGTTTTCCATTCCTTATAATTTTGATCCCATGTTTTTTTATAAAATCTCTACCCTCTAATAAACTCGCCCAATTCCAAGTCCTACTTTGTTTAAGTTTACATGTCATAATATTAGATTTGTTATAGTAGATAACTTTCGGAAGCTTTGTAGCTAGGTTATAAGGGATGTTCATCAATCTTTACACCTGTGTTGCCAGTAAAACCGTATTGATCTTCTTAAAGTCTTTGAACCCTAGTCCACATAAAATCTTGCTAACCGCTATCCTTTCCCATGCTACCCAATGAATCCTGTTTCTTTAGTGTTTTTATCCCACGTAATGAGCCATTTTTGTCTCGCTCTGTCACTCCAATACTTCTCTTCTCTACTGTATTCTATCTTAATTAGCTCTTTGATCTCGTTTTCTTCTTTTGTAGTATCTTTATCCTCTTTACTTTTATTTAGCATGATTAGTTTATCTTGTAGTCCTTTAATAGTTTTTTCATGGTTTTTGAAATTTTTTGAACTCCATTTAACTAACTCTTTCTTAGTATAATCCTTCTTTTTTATAAAATTTGGAATGGGAATGCTATCATTCGGAATTTTCCAATTTTTATCTATAACTTCTCTACACTCCTCATTATCTAACCACCTAGTTTCAAATTTAAAGTGTTTTCTACCAATTTTCATATTAATATCAAAGTGGAGAAGAAGGGGTGAGTAATCCGACCCAATAGCTGGAAGAATAAAAATTTGAGATCGATGGAATTTTTCCATCCATTCATAAGTAGCCAAACCCCGATCAATTCTTGTCTTGACATGCTTTTCGCCTTGTTTCCTGTTAGACCAAGTAAAGAAGCAACCATTAGATTTAATTTCTACAAGGGAGTTATAATGAGTAAAGTCTAGAAATGCATTAATGTGATGTAAGTTCGCTTGATTCTTGCTTTGCTTCTCAGTAGTGTTTAGAATTTCATTGAAATCTCATCCATGGTTCTAAAATTTCTTTGCTCCAAATTGATATTTCATCCCATATCTCAAGTCTTTGATTAAAGTCATTAGGCGCATGTAAGAAGATCATGTAATACGAAAATGAAAGTTCATTAATCAAAACGATGATAAAAAACTCACAGCTAAAAACGACACTTAAACACACATTCTCGTGCCACAAAGAAGAAACCCCCCAGAATGGAAAGAAGTTCCAGTGGGTTCCACAAAAAAACAATTACTAAAACCAAAGCGTGCCACGATGTCTTTTGAATCAACCTCTCTTAAAATTGTTTCACAGAAAGTCACCACCCCTGGACGATATTGAGCCAACGTCTAGCTAATTCTGGATAATGTTAAGGGCGCTCGAATACCCTGAACATTCCAGAAAAGGGTCGTCATTTAATCTTTGCGACTTTCTTGGAGTAGCCGCCTCCTTTCTTTGTGCAGTTACACCTGCTTAAGATATTTTCTCCACCCTCATTTATGATAATACCTCAAACTGGATTTATGTCTTTGTAGATATGACCTGCATTCTTAACAGTATTATTAGTATATTGATAGTTAATAAAGTCTCCTTTACATTAAGATGTAATCCATTGTTGCTTTTTCCAATAAACGTCGGTTAATTTCTTTATGTTATTTGTACCAGTAACCAGTTTATGGATGAGTGCTCTTGGAGTAGTCGGTCTGGCCCTGAACCTACGCGCCTATGACTTCGTTTCTCAGGAAAATTCGCGCAACAGAAGATCCTGAATTTGAAACTTTCTACACTAACCCAAATTCATTCCAATAAATAATCTGAGAGCTTCTCTGTTCTTGAGCCTTCTTCCATCCAATCACCAAATCCACCGCCCCATTGTCTCGGTAAACCTTTCCCACAGACCTTACAAAGCTGTGCATTCCTTCCTTAAGCTTCTTGACCCTTCCGTACCGCGCAACGTGAGTGCACAAAATATAGTAACTCAATTGAAAGTGTCTGATCCCTTCTACTTCGTACTTCCAGTAACCCTCCACCACTTGCAACATGTATACATCTTCATAGTTATAGTTAACTTTTCCATTACAATATTCTTGCATCACTCCCTTACATTCTTCCCTCCACAAGCTATTATATTTGAAATAGATTTGTACCTTCTTCTCCTCTATTTTGACCAATTTACAGGCTACGTTAATTTTTTTAACAGATTCCAAACAGCATCCAACTCCAGATTCCACGTTATTATTTCCAACTAACCACATACTCCATTTCCCCACCACTTTCTGGTACTGTATATTCGACCAAGAAATCCAGGGATTCATTTTTGTGTCCACATCAAATTTGTTCACCAATCCACTGTCGCCCTTTACCCCATTCCTTGTCCAAACTTTTCCCAAACCTGAAATGTTACCTCTAGTGCTCCAACCAACTCCAAAACTCATCATCAGATTTTCTCCTAAATGAAATTGAGAAAATTCTTTACTTGCTCTATTCAACATCTCCTTCAAATCCTGTGTAATTCTAAATATCACCCTACCATTCTCAACCCAAAACATCACTGCCTTTGAGACATTCAACAATACGATTTTGCACTTGACACAAACCTTAAGAAAATTAATCCGCACGTAAAAGTCACAGCAAGATAGATCTCCCAAAACACAATTTCCATGGGATCACGCTAAAATATTGGTCTGCCATTTTAGGTCCAGCCCAGTATTGTCACAAGCCCATTTAATCTGTTCAGCTTGCATCGAAGGTAATCTTGATGGCTTTGGACGAGATTTAATCCTCTTACTAGTGGATCTATCATTAGTTATCCTCATAGAACCTAAACTAGGGATTATTTGATCAAAGCATAATCTGCCAGATCTAACGGGGGTTGTGAGCCATCCGAGGATGCACCCATTCTTGCGATATGTATTTTCTGCTCATTTTATGTTGTAATAGTTTCATCTGTTGAATAATATGATCATATTTCTGATAAATATATATATATATATATATATATATATATATATATATATATATATATATATATATATATATATATATATATATATATATATATATATATATATACATGATAACTTTGGTTTAAAAAAATTAAGAGGTGCTACCGTTATGATCATGAGGAGTTTTTTCAATGTTAGCAAAGTTAAATAACACAATCATAGCAATGGTAACACACAAAAAATAATGCCAACAAAAGCACCCAGACGGTACTAAATTACTACCTCTTCAATGTACCATAATTAAGACCCTAATTACTGCGCAATAATTATATAACTCATTTTTTTCTACCGTCTTCCATTACCACCTCCAACCTATGTCCTACCATAATCTTCCATAACCATATTCATCACTGAGATCGTTCTTTCACCAATAATGATACACCATTAACAAGATTTTCCAACAATATTGTTGTTGTTGTTGTTTTCGGTGTGTTAAAACATGTAAACAAATAAATTTAACTAAATATAAATGCAGGGATTAAGAAATATAATTAATAAACTTACAATACAAAATGAAAAAAAAATTATGAGGCTTGAACTTGGTTCAATATCCTTAAGATCTATTCGCCCTGCTACGGTGCTCACAATTGATAGCGACGATCTCCCAGGATACAACGGACTCAAGTCAATCGATAGCAGCACTACACAAAGATTGATAACGGCCAACTAAAATTTTATTGTCTTTCTCTCTCAAAAATTTTGTAGTATAAATATATGCAAAACCCCTAGTAAATTTATGGATTTTAATTTTTTTGATTCTTGTCCTAAAAATGGTGGGAGGCCTCCCTATTTATAGAAATGAAAAGGTGGCAATGCAACACCATTCAATGGTATATGACTGTTCAAATTAGGAGACGTTTCACAATTAACGTGGATGAAGCATGACATGAAACAACATGTTGCTCCAGTGGAAACGGATTTTAGTTTACACGCGCGCATATGCTAGATAAGGTCACAAGTTCGAATTTTGGTAAGGTTTTGTTTAGTGTTTTATTTACACACACGTGAACAAAACAATTCTTATTTCGGCTTACTTGTGACGCGTCCCGTGTTCGAAACTCAGCATATGCAAATATATATATATTTAAGCTTCTTTCTTTTTGTTCGCCAAATTTTATACTCAATTTCTCATTCACTTCTCAATGGCTTTAACCAAGTGAATATCTCACAATTGAGTCAACATCGTTAGTCCACACTTGGAAAAATCCAATTGACTAACAATCCTCCACATGAATGGAAATTGACTGACCAACCAAAAACCATGGAACAACACAAGAGAGAAGATAGTAGAGAGATATTGCATCGAGAAAGGTAGCCAAAGACCTTGAACCTTTCCTTAGTGAGATCTATCAGATATATTTGCCAACTAGTGAACGCGATGTCTTGAACTGTTCGGTTTTTTGTGTATACCAAGACAATAGAAATCACACAGCACCCCTCGGTACATTCTTGAAGTTCTTATTGCTGTGTTCATTTTGACCCTGAACAACTCCTGGTTTCATGAGTATTCTAGGAGAATTGAACCTTAAAAATTCTCGTAGGAGCGGCCCACTCCTTACTCAGATAGTTGGTTGACTTGTTAAGAGTGTCTTCTAATATACCACTTGAATATATCAAGCTACAAGAACAATTAAAAGCATAGCTTAACCTTAACATTTTACAGGTGACACTGTCTGCTCGTCATAGGAATAAGTAGGAGGTTTACAAAACCTCTACAATGTATAACTAGTTGCAATTTACATACCAGTTCTCTCCTTGAACCTAGATCTTGGGATCTCCAGTCAACTAGGTAGAGTTTCCGTATGACAACTTTCAAGATATAGGTTTAAGACCCATTCCCCTCGACGAATTATAAACTAACTCTCTAGATAGCCATTTGGTAAGAGGATCCGGATAGTATCATTTGACCACACATAGTCAACTGAGATAACTCCATTAGAGAGTAGTTCTTTTATGGTATTATGTCTACGATGAATATGTCTAGACTTACCATTGTAAATGCTACTCTGTGCCCTTCCAATCGCAGATTGACTATCGCAATGAATACAGATAGCTGGCACAGGCTTAGTTTAACACAGTATATTTTCTAAAAAAATTATCCACTCTGCTTCTTCTCCAGCTTTATCCAAAGCAATGAACTCGGATTCTATTGTGGATCTAGCTATGCACGATTGTTTAGAAGATTTCCAAGATACGGCTGCACCTCCCAAAGTGAATACATACCCACTAGTAGATTTTGTTTCACTTGAATCAAATATCCAATTCACATCGCTATATCCCTCTAGAATAGCTAGATATCTTGTATAATGCAACTCATAGTTCTTAGTATATCTCAAATATCTAAAAACTCTTACAATAGCTATCCAATGGTTTTGTCCTGGATTGCTAGTATATCTACTCAACTTACTGACGACATATGCAATATTGGGCCTTGTACAAGTCATTAAGTACATTAGACTACCAATAATGCGAGAATACTCTAACTGAGCTATTTCTTCGCCAGTATTCTTAGTTAGATGTAAATTAACATCTATAGGAGTCTTCACTGGATTTGGGTCATATTTCTTGAATTTATCAAGAATCTTCTCAATGTATGAGATTGAGATAGGATAAGTCCATCAGATGTTTTAATAATTTTCATTCCCAAAATGACATCTTCCACTCCTAAATCTTTCATGTCGAGCCTTGTATTCAACGTCTTTTTTGTCGCTTTGATGATATCTAAATTACTTCCCGTAATTAGTATATCATCCACATAAAGACAAACCATGACATACGCGTGATTCATGCCTTTTACATACACACATTTATCACACTCATTAATTATAAAGTCATTTGACAACATGACTTGATTGAATTTCTCATGTCATTGTTTAGGAGCTTGTTTCAAACCATATAACGATTTGATAAGCTTACACACCTTCTTCTTTGGTCGGGAACCACAAACCCCTCGGGTTATCCATAAAGATCTCTTCATCTAAATTTCCATTTAAGAAGGTTGTCTTTACATCCATTTGACGTATCTCAATATTGTTAATAGCTGCAATCGCAATCAATATAAGAATGGATGTTATACGGCTAACTGGTGAATAAGTATCAAAATAATCAAGGCCTTCTTTTTGCCTATAACCCTTGGCTACAAGCCTAGCCTTGTACTTATCAATTATTCCATCGGCCTTCATCTCCCTTTTGAAAATCCATTTGCACCCTAAGAGTTTATTTCCACGAGGAAGATCCACCAGTTGCCGTGTATGATTTTGCATGATGTACTCAATTTCGCTGTTTACAGCTTTTCTCCAATTAGGAGCTTCGGGAGTCGACATTGCCTCCTGAAAATTTTTGGGCTCATTTTCTAACAAATAAGTTATAAAATCTGGACCAAAGGATTTGGCCGTTCGAACCCTTTTTCCACGTCTCGATTCATCTTCACTTATAGACTCTTTGTCTAATTCTCTATCATGACTCTGCTCATGAGTTCTTTTAAGAGGCGTTTCTCCTTGTCTAATCTTACAAGGAAAGATATCTTCAAAGAAGAATGCATTTCTTGACTCTACAATTGTATTGACATAAATGTCTTCAATTTCAGATTTATGAACAAGAAATCGAAAGATCCATCAACCGTTTAAGGTCCAATCTTTATTTCTTTCGGAGTAGGAACTCTTACTCTAGCTAGACACCCCATACTTTTAAGTATTGAAAGCTATTTGGTCGTCATTTCCATAAGTTATATGGAGTTTTCTCGAGTTTCTTATGGGGTAACTTATTGAGTATATGATTCGTTGTTCAAATTAAGCATTTCTCCGTAAGAATCTTTCTTAATCAATCAAATATACTAAGAAAAAACTGAGTTGATTTTATTATGGATAAATCTCTCATTATCGACCCCAATGATGGTAATATCACTCGATATAATAAAAGATAATTTTCATCATCAAGCAAACAAAGAAGAGTTACTTGGTCCAGAATTACCTTATCTGAGTGTTATTGGGGTATAAATTGTTGGAAAAATTATAATCACTAGTTTTAATAACGAAAGAAATGGATTTCCAAATAATAAAAGATAAATAATTTTTAATTAAAAATAACATCACACTATTACAAAAAACTGAAAATGCAAAACTTACACAGAAATTTGAGAAAAGAACTATTACACGGTATAGAAAATTTTGTTAAAAAGATATTCCGGTCATGTCGGTATCTCTAACAGAGGTTTTACTCTAGTCTATGAATATCAGAAAGTTATAAGTGAGAAGATAGTAGAGTGTTCTTTTCCAAAAAAATTAGTTTCATCCTTTTACAAATGGGATAGACCTCTATATCCAAGGGAGGAGGAGGCCTTCAAAATAGTCATAATAAACGGCATTAAAGGATAGAGTAGTGGTCATAGTGCGAATGTGTGGGCCTTTGCTTATTCTCTTTTAGCTTATGTAACCTTTAGTCCTTTGGGAATGGATAGAGGGGTAAGTACATATGTACTTACTTAATGTCTTCTCCATTTCGGATGTGGGACTTTTTAATCAATAAAAAAAATTCCATAACTCCAAATAGAATGAAGAATTTGAGAAAAGAAAGTACTTTAAATAAGGATTAATGCCAAAAAAATACCTCAAGTTAGAATTAATTCCCCCTCACCCCAACCATCATTTTTTTGCCCATAAAAGACCACCACATACATTTTGCTTTTTCCTTTTATTTCCCATAAAAAGAGTTGTTTGAGTTATGGGAAGCATCCCACAACTCACTGTTCTTTAAAAAAGATGGTGTCTTTTATGGGCAAAGGTGGAAGGTGCATATTGGGCATTAATCCTTTAAATAAAGTGTTTCCAATGGTTTTCTTTTTATCTTCCAATGTGGGACTATCCAATACATGAATAATTTTTCTATTTTTTCCATAAAATCATGACAGAATTCACTAAATAAATTAATATTAATGTGTTAATTTCAACACTAATGTATTTTGAAAATAATACACGATCATATTTTTGTTTTTTTAGTTAACATATTAGCCATGTTTAGTGAATTCCTTCGACACACAAACATTGACAAATGATTAAGCATGTCATAAGATATCTCTGTCGAATAATAAATTTAGACTTATTCTATTCCAAATATCATATGCACCATCACTGGTCGGATATGCTGATGTTGGGTATTTATCAGATCCTCATAAAGCAAGTCCACTGACAAGGTATGTATTTAACTACGGTGGAACTTCTATATCATGGAGGTCTATGAAACAAACCATGGTTGCTACCTCCTTAAATCATGTTAAGATTCTTTCACTTCATAAAAATAGTACAAAATATGTATGGTTAAAAATTTTCATGAACCATATTCAAGGATCGTGTGGACTTCCCAAAAAAAATTACAATCTAATCACATTGTTTGAAGATATTGCAGCATGTATCACGTAAATTAGAGGTAGATATAAGCGACAAAACTAAACATATATATTCCAAATTATTCTACACTTACAAATTTCAAATAAAATGACATTGTTGATATTCAACAAATAAGTTCAAGTAAATTTTTAGCATATTTACTCACTAAGGATTTACCAGTGACGATATTTAAACGACGTATCAAAAAATATGGAATACGTCATTGAAAAGTTTTGAAGTCGTGATAAAAGGAAGTGATATATGTGTAATGTACTTTTTTTCCATTGAATTTTTTTCTACTAGATTTTAACGAGACAAATCATATATCATGTAATTTAACTACAATTTTAATCTTTTTTGTGATATTCAACGACGTTTTATAGATATATACCAACAACATCGGCTACCACACGCAACCAACTATATTACGAAATTATGTGTGTGTGTGTATATATATATATATATATCGGTTAGATTATTTTCTAATGCAAAGAATTTATATATATATTCAAAAGAGAAATTGCACATTTAAATCATGATTAGAAAAGTCTATACCCAAAAGTTGACATGTAATGATTTCTTCCCAATTATGCAGTACACTTAGTAGCTGTTTATGCACCTCTTATACTTATGTTATATGGTGTGAGAGAAATGATAGAAGTCATGGTGGTGTAGGTTCAAATGAGGAGCAGATTTATAATAAGGTGATTAAAAATGTGGTTTTTAAAGTAAAAGGATGGAAGACAAAGAAGAAATCTATTAAAGAGAAGATTGAGAATCTAGATGATAAGTAAAAGTCTTGTCTTTGTAATGGGCCATATTGTTTGCGTGTCTTTATTTTAAATGGCTTTTGGGCCGAGTAATGTAATAGCTTAGATATTCTGTAATTGTCATAGCTTATGGGCTGAGTAATGTAATAGTTATGTAGGTGTAATGGGCTTGTAGGTTAGAGTATTAATTCCTATGTTAGGATTAATGTCTAAACCTAGTGAAAGTTGTAAAGACAATTGGGGTGTTGATTTTATTAATGAAAGTTTGATTTGATGATAAAAAAAAAAAAAAAATAATAGGGTACTTTCACCACCACCACCACCACTACCATGTATTTTACCACAATTACATCTACCACAACCACCACAACCACCTACTGCTAATTCCATTATACACGCGCGCGTCCGTGAATTTTTTTTAAAATCGTCATAACTAATTCTAAAAAAATCAGAAAAATAAAAAAATTACATTTTTGGATAAATCAAATCAATATTTACGTCTTTGATTTTTTTTAATTTTTTAATTTTTTTTCGCGACACGGAATTCACTGCGGAAAAAAATGAAAAAAAATTTAAAAACTTAAAAAAATTAAAATATTCAAAAAAAATCATAGACGTAATTATTAATTTGCTTTATCAAAAAATGCAAACTTTTTATTTTTCTGATTTTTTTAGAATTAGTTATTTCTTTTTAAAAAAATACAAGATAATAGTGGGTAATGGTGGTGGTGGTAGGGTGATGGTGGTGTTGGGGTGGTGGTGGTGGTGGAAGGTTTTAATCGCAAATGGGATGGATCCATCTTAGTTTTACAATAGAGACGGGACAAATCGCATCTCAGTATTAAATGAGTTCTTTTTTGTTTCAGTGTTTAATAATGTTGATGGCTCGTACAATTTTATTTTGAATGTTATATAATGAACTAGAAACAGTACTTTTCTTTATTGCTTCTCAAGTCATCAATATTCAAAGTAAATAAGTTATTCCTTATATAAACGTAAATTGAAGGGAATGGATCAGAAGAATAAACAACTAATAGCCTTAGGTTTTGAAGGCTCTGCAAACAAAATCGGAGTAGGAATAGTAAAACTAGACAGAACAATACTATCAATCCCCGACATACATACATAAACCCCACTAGGTCAAGGCTTTTTACCTCGCGAAACAGCACATCATTATCTCTAACACATTATACTTTTAATTAGTTTTACAATAGAGATGGGACAAATCCCATCTTAGTTATACAATAGAGATGGGACAAATCTCATCTCAATATTAGAATAGAGATGAGACAAATCCATCTCAATCTTAAAATTAGAGATGGGACAAAATTCCATTTAAAAAAAATCAAAAAACAAAAATAAAATAAAAATTCAAAAATTCAAAAATTCAAAAAAAAAAATCATAGACCTAAATATTAATTCGTATCATCTAAAAATGCAATTTTTTTTAATTTTTTTAATTTTTTTAGAATTAGGTATGACGGTTTAAAAAAAGAGCCGATTGTTGATTGATGCCTATTAAAAAACTTATTTAGAAAAAGGTGTCTTGAAAAAAATATTTATTGAAAACAGCCCCATCCTAAATTACCCTTATAATTAACAATTAAAAAATAAGAAAAAAACTAATAAACACGCGCGCGTCCGTGAATTTTTTTTTAAAATCGTCATAACTAATTCAAAAAAAAATCAGAGAAATCAAAAAAAATTATATTTGGATAAATCAAATCAATATTTACGTCTATGACTTTTTTCGGAATTTTCTGAATTTTTTGATTTTTTTTGATTTTTTAATTTTTTTTTCGCAGACACGGAATTTCATGTTTAAAACATGGAATTTCATGTTTATTTCACGGTTTAAAACATGGAATTCCATGTTTAAAACATGGAATACCGTGTCTGCGAAAAAAAAAATTCAAAAAATTCGAAAAAATTCCAAAAATTCAAAAAAAATCAAAAAAAATTCATAGACGTAAATATTAATTAGATTTATTCAAAAATATTTTTTTTTTAATTTTTTGATTTTTTTTGAATTAGTTATGACGATTTTAAAAAAATTTCACGGACACGCGCATGTGATGGAATTAGTAAAGGTATAGAAAATATAAAGGGGATGTTTTCTATAAATAATTATTTCATTAGGCATTTTTTTATAAATAAGATTATTGAAGGCATAAAAAAACAATTAGAGAGTTTAATGAGGATGTTTTCAACAATAACCCCTAAAAAAAATCCCGGACGTACGCGTGCAATGAAATTATTAGTATGTGGATTTCACATCTATACTAACGTTTGATTTAAATGTGAATAAATATATGGTCAAAGACGACAACTATAATAAGAGTATTATAGTAATTTTTTTATCTAAATTATTATGTAATCTAAATCGGAAGGTGGTTTGTTATTCTGATTTAAAAGAACATTGACCCTATTCAAAACTCTATATATACATACGTATTAATAAAAATCAGACCACTTATTTAAAAGATATAAGATTAGTGGGAGTTGATGGCGTAAACTTTGACGAGGAATTGTTAACTCACGGAGCAATAATAGAAGGAGATGAGAGTATGAGAGAAAACTATATTATCTTGATTAGGTTGTGATTTGATTCAAAGTTAATTGATATTAGTGATTTTATTAAGTAGATCCTAAGGAATACGAAGCAAAAAAATCATAAATGCAATAGTGGAAGAAGAGATACGTTAGTATCTATTGTAGATTCTTGTGCACATGCAAAAATAACTTACAGGGTTGCATTACCAGACACGTTTTTTTGGGAGAAAAAGCAATATCCCTAAGATAACGCTTTTGCCTACATCTCTTCCGCTCGAGTGGTTGTGTATTATATGAGTATCAAATTGATCCAACCAGAAACAAAATTAACCTTAATCCAAAAAAATAATAGATTTTTTAACACAAAAGAATATAATAATATTGGACGTTACGAGGAATTGACATAACATAGTTTTTTCCGTATTGGAATTTAATTGACAAAGTCTGACTATTGAATGTTGGTGTCATTTGAACGAATTTAACTGTTTTATTTGATAAATTTCAATAATCACCCTAATACATTTCAGTACATACCCCAGTTTAACCAAAATTACAAAACATACACAAAAAATTTATTGAAAAAATTGTAACTGAGCAAGAGGTGAGATAAATAACACGGCTACAGGAGTTGTTTTTAGCGACCACATAAACAATCACTGGAGGTGTTTAAATCGGTCGTAAAATGCATTAGCGATAGTTAATGGTCGCTAAAGGGTATTCGATGTTGGCTGGTCTTTAGAGGTGACCTTTTACCGAGAGACCAGTTTTGTTGTAACTAGATGTGCTATATTTACTGACCACCTAATCCTTCGCTAATGTTAATGTCCTTTAAGAACCACACACGGTCGCCAGATAGCTTTTTCAATAACGGCTGCATAGTGGTCATCAATTCTTTGTTCCTCTAGCGACTATTAGTGGGTCGCTAGTGTTTTTTATTTTCTTTAGCAACTATCGATCGGTCTATATACCTTTCTCCTCCAATTCTTTCGGACCTTTAGTTTCTTGAGCTATCTGAGGGTACTCAAATTTTTACAATACCCAACCATTTTTCATATTGTCTCAAATACTCTTAACAAATCCGCACTCAAAGAATAGTTGCTTTTTTTACTTAAAATATTCACCACATAATTCACAAAGTGGAACCAATTCCATATAACTCATTCGATCCTTAGTGTAAAGTCTATGTTGTCTTGACATCCATAGAATAATAGCATGTTTATGAATAACATATGAGTCATACACAATATTTATCCAAGTTTTAGCAAAAGATTGAGGTGGAAAATATCATTAGGTGATTTGTATAAGGTAAGAAACTCACTATTACACAGCTAAAGAACAATGGGTTGATCATTATGGGTAGAAAACCAATTATGCAATACCTTTACTCCTCCTTCATGCCCAACCGAACTGCCACTTTCTTCTTTTAACTCCCTTTTTCGTTTAGAAAATGGAAAATCCAATTATTTTACTTTCCATTCCCAAAAACTAACATTATTAAAAGTATACAGCATGCATCCATTTTATTCACAAAGAATTTTTTTGTCACAATTTTCGTTAATATTTTCATAAGTAGGGCTTATTTCAAGCTCTAAAATCTTTTAGGCTTAATCCTCCTTTTTTGGTGTGGCTAAGGTCATCCATTTGATTTGCGTAGATTTCTCATCCCAGTAAAAAATCCTACAAACACTCACAATTCTATCACACATACAAATCGGTTTTAAAAAGATGGATAACCAAAAACAAACGACACCTTGAAATCTGGTTCTAATAAGCTCAAGAAAGTCCGCATATGAGAGAGAATGAGCATTCCAAGATCACACATAACTTTCCAACTTATCATGAGAGGCTTATAATCTCTCAAAAATAAGATCGACGCACCTAGACCCAAGTAACAGAACAGCATATCTCCTTTTTCAAGTTGAGTAGTTTCTAAAATCTCATCTTTAATACCCACATAATAAATATTTGATTTAGGAATATTTAGATGAAGTCCTGAACACTTACTAAACTCCTGCAAACAATCCATAAATTTTTTATCGAATCATGGTCACCTTTCGTCAACAGCATGAGACCGTCGACGTAAGTAAGATGAGTGATTCTATTTTTTTCATACTACGGATGGTACTTAAACACAATATTTGTATTCTCTTTCAGTAATCTTGATAAATATTCAAAATACAAATGAAAAGGTAAGGAGAAAGAGGATCATCTTTTTTTAAACATTTTTCGTCTTTGAAGAACCCATTAACTTCCCTTATTAAGCACTACCAAGTATGAAGGTGTTGTAACGTATTTCATAACTCAGTTAACAAATATATCAGAAAACTTTTATCGTTTTTGTACCTCTCAAAGAAAAACCCAAAAAAACTGAATTACAAACTTTGCACAAATCAATCTTTTTTTTTTTTTTCTTTTTTTTTTTTTTTTCGATGTATGGGTGTCCGGGCCAGCTTACGCGCACCACGACTAATCCCATAGGAAATATACACGCCTCCTCATGCATACTCCCACTTAATCAGAACTAGGTTACCCATGTTCAGGGAGGAGACTCGAACCATGCACCCCTTGCTTACCCCCTTTAAGGGCTCAAGAAATAACACGGCTGAGGGGATTCGAACCCTGTACCTCCTAGTTGAGAGACAGGGTTCTGGCCACTGAGCTAGTCCCAGTGGTTTTGCACAAATCAATCTTGATACTGCATCTAGACGAGATACCATTGAAAAATATTTTAATGATACATTTAAAAAAATTGGACAAAATATAAAAGATAAATAGGCATGAAATTTTAGTACATAGGTATAATGATTTGTAATGTAAACAAATGTTATTAATAATCTCGTCATAGTATAGGATAAATAGTCTATATTTTATGAAACCAAACGGGATTCTATTAAATAAACCACCCATCATTATATAATCTTAATCTTTTTTTCCAACATATCAAAGGTGGTTATTTTAAAATTATGATTTACCGTTTATGTTCAAAATGACACTTACAACATTTGCATGAAAGCATATGCATACGTTACATATCAAACTAAAGCCTGAGAACATGTATAGAAATGTATTATAATGAATTCCAAAACTTAGTTTAATATGCATGATTGGTTATAAGAACCTCGCGGATTCCTAGAAATCTTTCTAGGTTAGCTTTATATTAATTTATATTGCTTATGATTCTACTTCGATTCTTCATCCACAGTGGAAGATTTTTTTTATAAATAAGACTGCATGGCCACTATTATAGTAGTAAAAGTTATATTATTATATTCAATTCTTATCAGGATTATTTATCCAAAAATCATTTTATCTTTTTTTTTTTTTTGGACGGGCAAAAATCATTTTATCTAGATCCTTTAAATTAAATTTTTCCATTTACAAGTTATTCGTAATGGATTTCAAACTTTGAATATTGCAACTAAAATTATAAATTAATTTTTTTTTTGGACTATAAATTAATTATCTGAGTGATTTATTTATAAAATCCATGATCCACCGTTCTAACAAAAAAAATTAAAAATCTAATAAAATAACTAACATACCATTTACTTTTTTTAATCAATAATAAAATATTTCATAAAACTAAAATATTTTATAATTAAAATGTTTCATAATTACACTATTTTATAACTAAAATAGTTCATAATGTTTTTTATTTCATTATGAAAAATAAAATCGCTCTTTGAATTGCAAAACCAACAAAATACATGTATATTAAAAAACAGTTAGATAGCATGATACTAAAAACGTAAGCAAAAAGTAGTGAGTTATCAGTACAAAAAACAGTAGGTTAATAGTAGAAAATAGTTGTTTGCACAGATATATCAATGGATTCTAAAGACATATCAATGGGTTGGCAGTTTAAAGACAATGGATTAATAGTACGTCAATGTGGGTTGTCGTTAAAAAATAATGAGTTATTAGTTCTAATATAGTGGATATTGAACTAATTTAGTGAGTTGGCCCCACATACTCTCATACTGTGATGTTAAAAAATTATTTCACCATTAACAAAGCAAACAATGAACATAATGAGCATACAGTAAGATATACATCATAAAAGGGTGGGTTATTAGTGTCAATAACTTGGGATGCCACGAACTAGCTAACTACGAAAGCATGTTTTCCATAATCTATTGTCATACATGAAACTTACAATGTTAGTAATATAACAACATACGGTACTCTTAAACTCGGCAAGATTCTTTAAAATAAAAGAACGTCTGAAAATCACAATCCTATGGATGGTCATGGAAAGATTAAGTATACATAATTAAATGATGTATCACCGAACACACACACAATGATTACAAAGCATACGAAAAAATAAAACAACTGTAAAACAAAAATAAGATTACCTTGAAGATAGAACGGTAGATTTTTTGATTGAGTGTTTGTTTTGTGATATCATTGGAACGATGGATAGATAATGATAGGTTTGAAATATGGTAATCTTTCCTTTAGATATTCTATAATTTTTTTAGGTCATAATTATGAACGTTTGTTAATAATAAGTAAAATAATCTAGATGAAATCCATTCAGTAAAGGAATTTTCTTTTAATGTAAATGGTGGAAAGGGATAGAAATGACAAATCATAATTGAATTGGACCTTATCAGAAGTAAAAAAAAAAATAGACTTGTTAAAGATGGATGATTGGGTATTTGAATTTTTATATAATTAACTCTAATTATCTATTGTCATATAAATTATATTTTGTGATTATTTAATTTATTTTATTAATTAGCAAAAATGTTTTCCTTCTACCCTCTACCCTCTCTCTCCCTCTCATTCCCTACCTAATTTTTCTCCTAAAACCTGCTACAAACCTTCTTCTTTCCTTCTGACTTATCCAACCTTTATCTCCATTCCCTTCTACAATATTTTTTGTGACACTTTTAAAATATCTCTTGATGTAACTTTCACTTCAGCCATGAATGTATATGCAGCAAATAACCCAAATGCAAGAATTGGGGATTTCAAAATCTTCATTACCAACAGTTCGAGCTACAAAAGAATGAAGGAGCACAGGCTTGTAGCCAAGCTTATACACCATGAGGGAATCAATTTTCCCATATACAAAATCATATCCATCGAAATTGGGGTTTGAAAGGCAAGTTAATAACAGAGAAACGAGGAAACAGCGAGCTCCTGATGAAGTTCAATAACAGAGATGATACATAAATGGTATGGAAAAAATGAACATGGACGGTGATGGGAAAACACATGGCCATCAAAGAAATCAACAAAGGTACACCGGATAAGGTCACGCATATGACATTGTGGATACAAATCTTCAACTTGCCACTTCAACATACTGAACATTGACATCATTAAGAAAGGCTGTGCTCCCATAGGTAAGGTGATGTCTCCCTTTTTGTGACAAATAAATCACACTGTGAGACATATATTTCTGTTCTTTTTGTGCTCATCTGAAGGATTTTTCCCCATTATTGGATATTATCTCACTTTTGTCCTGTTTTGGAAAGTTTTCACGTTTATAGCTATTTTTGCGTAATTTTTTTGGTTAAATATGAATTTTTTAGGTACATGAATGGTATAAGATGCCAAAACATGGATTAGAAGTTGAGTAAAGAAGATCGAAGAAGGAAAACAAGAGTAAAGGGCAAAAGAAACAGTTTTAAGAAAGTTAAAGAGTTACCGGCTAGAATTAGAAAGTGAATTGTTTGAGATTTCATGCGAGATTAACGAAGAATTTTGATGAGCCCTTCAACCAAATTGTAGGGCTCTGAATCACGGTCACGTGGAAACTGAGATTTTGCAATTCGGAGTTGTAACGAAGAAGTTATGTATTTTTCAGCCGACGTGACTCGAACGTGAAACTTCTTGGTAAAACGAATTTGGGATGGGCTAGGTCATTTTTATGAGTCCAAAGCCCACCCAAACAAATTTAGCTGTATAAATATCAACTCACGTCAGTTTATTCATATCTTTTGGCCACCAGAACTTAGATTCCAAAGAGAAATTCAACTACTGAAGCAGTTAGATGAACTAGAGGAGGAGGAAGAACCTACACCAGAGCAGAGCTTCACCGCAACGCGTCTATGCTTCTCCATCTCTAAACTTTTGGGTAATATAGTACTAGTCTTAATTTATCTATAGATTAACGGTAAGCTATTTCATCAAAGGTTAAATTATGCTTTTTTATTACAATTTTGTTGAGGATTGTATTGTAAGAAAGAATTGTATATTGTTTTGCTTTTAATTGCATTTTGGATTGTGTAATTAATTGAATTGGGTTTGAAATGTATTTCCATTGTTTATATTCGTGATCTTGTTGCCTTTCTAGGTCCTGATCAAACTTAGGTTGTGTGAGACTATCTGATTAACATCTTTGCGGGGGGTTGGATCTTCAGGCATGGGATATAAGCGCCTAGTGCCTTAAACGAGTGTGTTTCTTGCACGCTAGGTAGTCTTTGGGTTGTGTGCTTTAATACATCGGATAACCAGAGGGTATGTAAGGTAGATGCACTAGGTGCCCAAATAGGGGATAGAGTGGCTTTGAACCCCGATTAATGTGAAACATCACCAATTCGCCCTTATACATATAAACACAATTCAATAGGATAAGATTCTTACTAGCATCCTTAGCTATTAACTGTTGTGCATAATTAGTTTTATTAAATTATAAACAAAATAATTTCCATTTTATATATCTATTATGTTAATAGAATTACATACTTGCATCTTTACATCGCTTTGAAACCTTTAATCACACTTCATCCTTGCGTACGATAACCTTACTTATCACTTCTTGCTAATCTATGATCCTTACTCTACGGAGGTGATTTTCCGTTAAGCGTATACTATTTATTTTATCGACGGAAAACACTAAGGTCATAAGGTACTCTAGATAATTCTTTCTCCAGGAAAATACATTATAGATACTTCATACATGAGGGTCCTGATAGACTTGGATCTCCAAGCGGAAATATTTTATGGTTTTAACTATTGGGAAAATGCTACAACTCTTATGCAGGTAAAATTTAAGTTTGAAATCTTAGGCCACGTATGTTATGGGTGTGGGTACAACGCTATTAAGGTGGTACCTAAACTCGAGAGCTAGATAAAATTTCTACACAAGGTAGTAATTTACAGGCCCTCGATGGTGGAAGAAAAAATCAGATTTTCGAGGAAGGATCGGGGTCAACTCAAAGGCTAATCACCCCATCAAAGCAGGGGAGAAGGTACTAAAGTTGTTAGCCCATCCATGTTCACTTTGCATGATGTCAGAAGTGCAAAACAAAGAGAAAGGGAGAAGAGTGTAGAGGAAGTTTTAAAAGAAACACAAAACCATAATGTTTAAAAATAAGAAAGATGGTCCCTTTTTTAATAAAATACATTGTCGTTATTGACGTGGACTTCACCATACACGTGGAAAAAGTAGATGATGTGGAAAAAACGCCACTGGGGCATGGATATAAATTGAACGTATCCTTTGGAATATATAACAGCCCTTCACCAATTAAACCCATCTCTTTACCACTCGTCTTCAAAAAACTCTCCCAGACTTAATCACATGCCATGTCACCACTCCGGCACCGACAACACCCATTAACCACCTTACCAAAAATTCCCAGGTAGCTAAAACCTCACTAAAAACTCCCATTCACATTACTATAATTACTACTAAACCTCAAACCATTAACCATTTCCTAAAACATCAAACAAACTTGAACTCCTCCGCTCAAGCTTTCAATGAAGAAGACTATATGGGTATTGCTGAGCTTTTTAATCCACATGAGACTTCTTACGGTGAGAAGATGGAAGAAAGAACAAAATTTTCTAAGGAAAAAAGAAGTTTTAAAATGGTGAACAAGAGCATTATGAGGCAGATTAGGGTGGAAAACGTGTTAGCTAAGCGATGGACAGTGAACGAAACTAAGATGGGCATATAGAAGGGGTAACCATAAATATTTCACTCAGGGAAAAAAATGAAGGCAATAGCTAACAGGTATCTGATGATTGTGGAGGGAGTGAAATAAACAATTTTGAACAACAAAGGATTTTCGGGTTTGCCCCAAAGCAAGGTTAGTATGAAGAATGATTTAAATAGCCTGGAAATGCTAGGGTATTGCCAATACCTTAACAGTCCAAGCACTTAAGAGATCTGTTCCAAAAACCATCCACATGTATGCTTCCTTTCTGAGACTTAAAATGGTTAATTATTTTGATTGATAAAATTGCTAATAAATTGAACATGATAGTTATCCATACTGTTGACCCAATTGGGACTAAGGTGGGATTAGCTTTATTGGTTAAAGACCCTACATATATAGAAACTGGTAATAGCTCTAAAGAATTTATACATTACGTGTTTGATAAGGGTAAAAAGAATGAATGCTTCACTAATTATGTTTATAATAGTCTCTATGAGAATTTAAAAATCATTTCTTTGGATAATATTGGAAGTCGTAAGCCTATTAATAATTTTAGTTATTAATTGGAGATTTCAATTGTATTAGATACCAAGTGGATAAACTTGGAGATAACCTTAATTGTAAAAAAAAAGTGTTAAAAAAAGTTAACTCGTTTGTTAATAGAAATGGGTTAGAAGTGACAAATAACTATAAATGCAAGTTTTCTTGGACTAATAATGTGTCATTGTCTAAACATTGTTAAAGAAGTATAGAAATTTCTAATAATTTAAGAGGCAGACCCACAACCATTATTAATCACAACATAAAAAATGCAGTTTAGAGGTCGGAACTTAAAACAAAAAGAAGTATCATAACAAAAAAAAATTAAGACCCTAATGGGAAAACTTGAAAAAATTAGTAATAATAACCTCCAGAGCCACTCTTGGGAGAAATATAATTCTCTAGTTAAAGCACTTGAAGAAACCTGGATTAGAGAAGAATAGATTAAGAAATAACTGGCTTAATAAGGGTGACAAAAACACTAAATATATCCATATGATTATTAAAGAAATACTATCAAAAGAATCACTAACTTAGCAGGATAGTGGATAGAAGGATCAAATGAAATTACTAATGAAATTATTAATGAAATTAAAACTTATTTTTAACAATATTTATTAAAAAACAGGCCCTAGAGACTTTAGTAACATTCTAAGTCTTCTGGAACCAATCATAACTCCTCAAATAGACAGTGAGTTGAATAAACCTATAAATGAACAAGAGATTAAAAAAAACAGCCTGAGAGCTTGGGGCAAACAAGTCACCGGGTCCAGATAGATATACGGGTCTGTTTTATAAAACATACTGGGAATATATCAAGTTAGATATTATGCGAGTCATAAATGACTACAAGAATAATAAGGGGTGTCTTGGTGAGATAAACAACACCAGTATAACCTTCATACCAAAAATTATTAAACCTACTAATATAAGACACTTTAGGACAATTAGTTTCTTTAATCTCTTATATAAAATTATTATAAGAGTTATAGTGAGCAGACTACAACCAATTATGAGCATTATAGTTAGTGAAAGTCAAACAACCTTCATACCTGGCAGATATATTCAAGAAATTACTTTCATATCTCACGAACTGATAACCCATATTAAAAGAAAGAAAAAAAACTTAGTTGTTATTAAAGCAAACATATAAAAAGCTTATGAGTTCATTGATATGTATTTACTCAATGAACTCATGACCAAAATGGGTTTTAAAGAGAATTGGGTCAAGAAAATCATGGCGTGCATTAAAACAGTATCTTACTCTATACTGATTAATGAAGATGAAAACAAAATTAATAATACCACTAGAGGTATTAAGCAGGGGCCCCTACTATCCCTCCCTACTTTTATGTATAGTGTCTGAAACTCTTAATATACTCATGAAACACAAGAAAGACAACCATTTAATCCCTGGGGTTAAATTGCAAAAGAATGCCTAAGTATTACTCATCTCCAATTTTTAGATGATGGTATCTTCTTTCTAAAAGAAGATAATATAGAAAAGAGGCTTGCAATGACCTTATGAATGATTATTTAACAGCCACTGGTTTAAGCTTGAATTTAAATAAGTGTGGGGCAATTGTCAACCCTAACACTCCCACACTAACTCAACACATAATGGCTAGGAGATTAAATATGAAAATATTACAAGACTTAGGTAACTACTTAGGGATGCCAACTGAATATGAGAGATAGAAGTCTAGGAATCTAAAATTTATGATTGATATAATTCTTAATAAACAAAAAATTGAAAAATACTATACCTCACTAATGTTGGTAAAGAGGTATTAATAAAGGCAGTGATTCAAAGTCTTCCTAACTACATAATGTCATATGTCTTAATACCAAAAAACATTTTCAATAATTTAATACAATCATCAAATATTTCTGGTGGAATAAAAATGCGAAAAAAAAAAGAATACATTTGAGTAGTTAGGATACTCTTCGACCAACAAATGAGGTGGTCTTGGTTTTAGAGACCTCCACTTAATGAACCTTGTTTTACTTGGAAAACAAGCTTGGAATGTAGCCAATAAGAAAAACTCACTACTTTATAAGTTATTGAAAGGCAAATATTTCAAGAAATTCGAGTTTATGGATGCCAAAATAGGCTCATCCCTGTATTGGTTATGAAGAAGCATGATCACATGCAGAATTGTCTTCACTTAACAAATATATTGGAAAATTGAAAATGGAGAAGACATGCTAATTTACAAACATAATCGATTAATGGAGAAAAGGGTTTAACCATCTGTAGACCAAGCAACTTTAAGTTGGTTAAAGAATTTTGGAACAACAATAATAAGACTTGGGATACCCAAGTAATTGATAACTTATACGAACTTAATAGTACTACTAAAATTAAAAATATGGTCATTCCTATCTTTGATTGTAGGGACCAAATATGTTGTAGTATCAATAAAAATGGTAAGTGTTCGGTTAAAAGTGTGAAGCACCATATGAAAGAAGAAGAAACTAATAAAAAGATGTCAATGACTCATGATAAGGCAATTTTCTCCCATATAAACACCAAAGGCCTTTGGACCAAGATTTGGAGCATGGAAACAGGCCCTGTAATACGGAACTTAATGTGAAGATCCATCACAAATGGACTTTCTACAGAGGATAGACTTTTTAAAAGAAAATGTAATAAGACTAACATATGTAAGAATTGTAATAATAATGTTGAAAGTGTAGAAGATATGATCTTTGAGTGTATTTAGGCTAAGGGGATATGGTTCAATTTCTCACTCAACCTAAAAACTCATAATAAGAGCACGAGTAGACTTGACTAATGGATTATCGAGACTGTTCAAAAAATAGTTGAAAATTTTAATAGAAATGATGAAATTCTAGAATATATATATATATATATATATATATATATATATATATATATATATATATATATATATATATATATGCACTTTGATTTGGAATATCTAGAAATATAGAAATATCTTCATTTATAATGAGATTAAATGTGACCCAATAAAAAAAATAATTCAAACTAATAAAATTTAAACTGAATAACATAAAATCAATTTCCCAGATAGCAAGTGTTTTTGAAAAAAAAGAAGGAAAACAGTAACAGTGAAATTAGTAATATAAGTGACAATAGGAAGGGTAAATCTACTAATAATAGTAATACAAACACATGTAACACTAAGGTACTAAATGGGTTCCCCCTTAATTTTATAAGAATTAATAGTGATGTTGCAGTGCCTAATTGCGAGAGATTATAATGGTTCGATGATTACAGGTAACGCTTAGAATAAAAGAATAGACTCTATTCTTGAGGATGAAGTAATAGGGGTACTTAAAGCCCTTCAGATGGCTAAGGAATTCCCAGTCTGCAACTGCATAATCGAGAATGGCTCCTTCACTTTGATGCAACCGCTTGCGAAAAATTGCCCAACTATTAGACATAATATTAGTAATATTTATCAAAAATATTTACGGGCTTGCTGAGATTGTAAAACCGTTTTTTGTATATATTTTTAGAAGATAAACTGTAAATATGAATTTAATAACACTTTGTTTGATAATTGGCTTATTTTCGTAACTCCCTAATTAGCCAAAATACTTTTGATTGACTTATTCCCGAGTGGGATAGACTGCTATTATCTATTTATATTATTATAATTTGAAGAAAAAAATTATTTATTTTTGAATGGTAAAGTAAGAGTATTAGCATGGAGATACAACTGGAAATGGGCCCATAGTGAAACTACATAGAAACTAGAAAGTCCTACTCCACGTGTGAAGATGCTTCTTAGCTTAACACTTGGATATTTCTTTGGGATTTGGAGTTTATTAATGATACTTAGAAATTTACACTATATAAAAGGTCCCCACTTATAAACAAGATATGAGGAATATTAATGGCATTTGGTCACCTACTGTCTCTAAGCCCGTCAAAAATCATCACTGTAGCTAACCAACATCCTCAATACTATTGAGATCTATCTTGGATATGCTTTCAGCACTGCAGATCATTTAATGACAACTCTTTTCTTTTGTCTTAATTAAATGACAACTCAATCAATCTCATCTTATACTCTTAGTTGTTAAATTGCGTATGAGTTATGATAATCATCCATATTAGAACACCATACATCTATAGAATCATAATTGATTCTAAGATCAAATAGTAATATTCAATTAAGAAAAAATTGAAGACTCTCGTTACCTATTTTCTTTTAATATTACGGTTCTTTTTTTACCGTAAAAGATTTTGAATCTAAAGCTACTTGTTTAGACTTTTAGTCCTAAAGCCACCTCGCATAAAATTATACTACTTTGAAGGTGTCTAAATTGGTTTATTGACCTAATGAAGATTAAAGATTATCATAGTTAAACTCCCCAATTGGTGATGGCCTCATAAAATTTCTAATGCAGTGAGATTAATCAAATGAGATATCACAAAGATAAGAGAGATCGAAGTTTTGTTTAACGTTATTATTCAAATTTTTTAATTAAATTTTATTATATGTATTTTTTTAATAATTCATTTTAATTCTAATTAAATGGATTTTCTTAATTAAAAATATAAAAATCATTTAGGTAAATATAATATTTAAACTATTATGAATAAATTATTCTAATGATGGTGGATGTGATATGGTTTAATTCTTTATACTTATTGCTTGTAAATAGGACAAGTGAACGGTTTTTCACTACCCTATAAATATAAGGCTCATTCTATGGTAACATTACTAGATTTTGGGAATATAAGAAACAAAGTGTAATAAGATAGTCTAAAAGGTAAAATCATTAGTCAGCAAAGTAGATTGTCTTCGTTCGAATCATGAACTGGTGGTTTTAATTTTATGTCTAATGTCGTTATTTGATTAATAGTTTTCAATTTTCATTTTATTCTTATTGTGTTAAATTTGGTGTTTGTGATATTTTTTTTGGAGTTTAAGTATTTCAATGGCCGAAAGCCTATATGTAATTTTTTTCTAAAAAGGCCTGAAGCTGCTATTTAATTTTAAAGGGCTCATACCTATAATAAAAAAAAACAAAACTAAGATTAATGTTGTAGACTCGAAGTCTCAATTTCGATTAATATGTATGATGCTATATGTAGATTGATGTATCATATCGAAATAAAAAATAGAATCGGTAAAATTTTGAGTAGCATGGGAGATTTGAACTTGAGACTTTAGATAGTAGAGTGTTAGCGTATAACCGTTAGCGTATAACCGTTAGGTTATATATTTATTTATACTATACTAATAATTCTTGAAGAATATAATCTATAATTCTACATCTTGTTATATATTATTCATATTCTACCATAGGTCCGAAACCAACAAAGAATATTATATGCCAAAAGTATATAACAAATTTTATAGGCCAGAAACCTAGAACGGATTTTATATGCCGAAAAAATAAAACAAATCTCATAGGTTCGAAGCCTAGAATACAATTTATATGTCCAAAGCATAGAAAAAAAAATTGTCTAAAGGCTTGAAGCCTATATTAATTTTTGTTATAATTTCAAATGAAATTTAACTTCTAAATGAAACCGTTCATTCATCTCCTGAAGAGAACTTTATTGAACATATAAATTATTACTCTCAATTCAGTGAAGAGAATGGTATTGAATTCTTGAATAATTGTATTTTCTTGAAGTGAATAACATTTGTAGGCACAAAACCTATAACGAATTCTACATGCCAGAAGCATATACGAAAATTATAGGCCGGAAGTATAAGAGAATTATGTAGTCTTGAAACCTACATTGAAATATATACTAAATATATATGCCAAAAGCATATAATAAAATTTACAGGCTTGAATTCTACATCATATTTTATACCAGAAGCATAAGACAAAATTTATTGGCCTGAAACCTATATCGAATTTTGTATGCCAGAAGCGTATACCAAGTTTTATAGACCCAAAGTGTAGAACACAATTTATATGCCCAAAGCATAGAACAGGCTATCTAAAGATTTAAAATCAAGATCAAATTTTAATGACTTGAAGCATATATCAACTTTTTTAAAGGCTCGAAGCCAATGTCGAATTTTTTAAGGGTGAAATCTGGATTAAATTTTGAAGACTCGAAACCTATATAGATTTCTAAAAGTTTGAAGGCTAGATTAAGAATTGCAAAGACTTAAAGTTTTAATTCAAATTTATGGGTTTGAAGAAAAAAAGGTGTCATATGATTAAAATAAACCCATCATATGGATATCATGGATATTTAAGAATTGAATTGAGTCATATGTAACACAATGATTTCATTCATAAAAAGCACATAAAATTAGGGAGAGATAAGTTGAACTAAATAATTTTATGAAGTGCACCGTGTTTTAGTATAATTTATGCAAAGTTTGCATGATAAAGGTTTCGAACTTGTAACCTCCCTTGTAAATGTTTTATGCCTTACTAATTGGAAAATCTAATAATTTGTTAGTAAATTGGACAAAAGGAAATATTAGTACAAGTTCAGGTACTACTAAATTAATTGAGAATTTCAAACATAGAAATGTAATATTACCGGGTGGGACAAATATTCGTTTCATTGTATCATGTTCATGTCACACTATACTCTTGAAATAGCTATATCACGAGTAAAGGTTTTAATAAATACTAAAAGATTGTTTGTCTCGTAAGCAAGCAAAGTAATGAATTATTGATATAAAAATCATAATTCGTGTTCCATTTACATAAAACTATTTCCTGAAATGATTAGAATTACATTCCAAAAAGAATGCAATAAGACTGAAATGTGTATTAAAATAAACATTGTGGTGGCAAAATTTAATTGGATAAAATCACATTCTATAACTTAAGACCATTCCTTATAGTGGATGGAATTGCATTCCCTATAAGGAGTTGCATTTTTCAATCTATCAAAAAAATGGATATGTAAACAAAATGCTATGGTTATATACGATTAAATATTGTATTCTCTGACTAAAATTATTTAGTATAGTGAATTAACATGTATTTCTTGAAGAAAATTCTACGCATTCTAATGTGTATTGGAATTAACGTGGTGGAGATCATAACTCCACCTGAGGCTGAAATCATGATAGTGTCGTAGAGTTTTCTATGCAGGTATGTTTTCATAAAGTATATATATAATTTTATGTATATATATGATTGTTTTTACTAGTATTGTTGGTAAATCAAAGTGATAATAAAAGAAAAGGAGGTGATGACAAAAATATTTTTATCGTGAAAAAAAGGAGAAACTAAGCAAATCGAAAAGAAAAGACGAGGTTATTTATTTCATGAGAATACAAAGGAAAAATAAAAAATGGGAAACTGCCGCATCCTTCTAAAATTCAAGGTTACCTAATTATTCTCCTGAAGTAGATGTTATTGTAGGTAGAAGTATTTTGAACAAACATATGTTAAGACATTTTACACATTTTATGTCATGAAAATACTCCTGAATTAGTAATATCGTAAGTAGAGTTTTATCCCAATATCATGGTTTAACATTACATTTTCTTGTAAACCATAATGATTCATTCTTCGAAGTGAATGGAGCTACATTCCCTGAAGTGAATGTAACCGTTTTCATTATCTAAATAAATAGACTTGTGGATGACAAAACAAGTGGTTAATATTGTATTCCCTGATTATAAATTATTCCCTAGAGTGAATCACATTCTCTTAAGCAAATGCACTATTTTCAGCTTTTACAAAAAATTAACCCGGTAATAGAAATAATTGAGTTACTTAAATATTGTTTTTCCTAGCTAAAAACCATTCATTGGAGTGAATGGGGGTGCGTTTCTAGAAGAAAATGAAATGTCTGTCAATGTGTCTGGAATTGACATCTTGGTGACCCCGAAATCCAAACGAGGTTAAGGTAAGAAAAAATCCTTACCACCGAAAGTGGTATAATAAGGAATATCCTAAAAGTAAAAGTTCAGGGTAAATAAGCCCTCACGAAATGATAACCATGAATATTATCGATAAAGTGGAACTATATAGTGTCTGCGTACCCGTGGAATACTAAGTCATTTAGTTGATCTAATTAAAAGCTTTCAGATGCCCAAAAGTTATGTTACCTTGTGGTACAAAATTGACATAATTGGTGAATTGTGTTTTAAGTAAATCCCAAATAAACTTACTAAATTAAAAGGATAATTTAAAAAATTAGTACTCCCTCCATCCACTTTTATTTGTCCAACTTTCTAGAAGTAGATGTCCAATATTGTTTGTCCATTTTTAAGTACCAAGACACTTTTTCTACACTTTTTCAAATTTTACCCTTAATTAAATAGTATAAAGAGTATTGCATTATATAACCTCATGTATATTAATTAAGGGCAAATGTGTAAAGAGGAAGAGTATTAAATGTTCTTTTTAATCTTTGTGCATAAAAAAGATAGACAAATAAAATTGGACGGAGGGAGTATTTTGTATAAACTACAAGTGTCCGTAACAATGTATATCTTTGCATTTTTCCCGAAAAGTCTCACCAGAAGTGTGTACGAAAATAAAATCTGCTATTTCTTTGGGGTTGTATAATATACAGATCCGAGCAGTTGAAACACACATTGTGCAAAAGAAGAGATGTCACAATCCAAATAACTTTGTATTATTAAATGATCGACTTGGTCACCTAGTGACAATAATAATATATCAAATAATAGATAGATCGATTGGTCTCTACTTAAAAGAACCAAAAGATTTTTTACCAAGTGACTACCCCCTTATTAGGGGGGAGAGACAAGACAACTTGAATTTGTGTGAGGTATAGACAAGGCAACATAACGTTGCGTGACGTACCGTGGGATACAATTTATCATATCATTTATATCCAGGAACTAAAGAATATGAACTTGAAGTTAAAAAGAATATCCATTTGCAAAGTATTTCAAATAATATATAACTAATACAGTCGCGAGCAGAATATTTCAAAATCTTAAAATACGTTGTAAACGCTCTAACATAGGTTATTGTCCCATATAGACACATAACAAATATTTTAGCGAATGTATCAAACCAACGCATGAAGCATGGTAAACCTGTAATGCATCTAACCAACGCATGAAACTTGGTAGATTTATAATGCATATAACCAACAGATGAAACGTGGTAAACCTGTTGGTTCAAAGTATACCATGCCCCAAAGAAGAAAATCTCATGAGTAAATGATAAAATGGTAAATATTATGGAATTTGCACTCCACGTGATACGACAAGATTTTATTAAGCCAGCTAATGTTGGCACATGCATTTCTCTTAAAGGAAGTAATGGTTATTGAAGAGTCCTAGGTACCCGAATACGAGAATAGTTATGTAGATTATTTATCTATTGAAAATATTCAAAAATGTTAATATTATTATTCATTTAATATTGCGCTTGAAATAAATAATAAGGATCTTAAAGCACAAAGTGGTGAAATATGTCGACAATGATAAAAAGGATAATAGTGAATTTTGAAATCTACACCCTGCTTGTATCACGAAAGTTACTGCAGAAACCTAGAATTTATTATGGGAAGACGTCCTCGTTCTTATATTATTGATACAGTGTAGTGGTGATTAGATTGATATTACAGTTTTTAACGAACAAAATAGGTGCTCGAAAGGTGCCCAAGCACGAAAGGTGTTTGAAAGCACACCAAGTGCCAGAAGCATGAAAGGTGCCAAAAGTACTTAGAGCGTCTAAAATTCCAGTTCTCGAAATCTAGAAGTGCTTGGAGCATAAAAAGTCCTGAAGAACATAATTTAGTTAAAGTACGAGAGATAAGTGTCTGAATTATGAAAGGAAACTCAGAATAATTATTCTCATAATTCATGTTATAATGAAGAGGATGTGAAATTTGTGTGTTTTACTCTTTTTTCTTCACTAAGGTTTTTTCCCAATGGGTTTTTTCTTAGTAAGGTTAACGAGGCATATGCCAAATATTCATTGTCAATAGAAGTATATACTCTTTTTCTCGATCAAGAAAATGATATTACTAACACTCTATACTCTCAAGTGAAAATCCAAAATATTTACTAATTAAAGTTTCATTGACAACAACATTAAGGTACAAGTCCGCAAGTTTCTGGTGTATTTACAAATATGTAATATCGTAATGAGGGAGAGAATATTTTAAAATTAGGCATTTTTCCCCTTCACCACGGTTTTTCCCAATAGGTTTTCCTTAAATTTATAGCAAGACAGATTGAATATGTGTCATAACCCCCAAGGATTGATGTACTCTTTTTCCTTCATCAAGTTTTATCCTAATGGTTTTTTGATAAGGTCTTAATGAGGCATATGCTTCAGTAAATATCCAAGGGGGGGGGGGGTTGTATGAAATATTTATTTAATTAGGCTATTCAACATACCCAAAAGAAGTATGGTTTATCTTCAACTAGAATATACCGATGGTATTGTATGAGGATATTGTTGCTTGTACCTCACATAATTAAAACCGAAACATCAATAACTCTACCTCCATCACTAAATGTAGATTTTGATGCAACCGTAGTTATAGGAATCGCTAATATATACATGCCATTATTTATAAGATGTGAAACTTAATGTTATGAATTTTCCACCAACACAAAGCATCAAATATGGTAGTTGACCCTTCTTTAACGTTGAAATTACCCTCATCTATGTATATGTCCAAACTCAGATTTCATTGGTTGTGTAGTGTTGGTCTGCTTTATATAAGAATCAAAAGGTATTTTTCCACTAGAATCGTTTAGAATTCCACTTCATTAGTACTGAAACCTGATGAAGAACTAGTCCCTCGAGATTTCTCACGCGCTGAATGTTCATAGGTCGATGAAGTATATGAAGCACAATAGTCACTATAGATATCATATATAGTATCACAAACCTTCTGGATATTTTTATTTGATTCAGAAGGAAAATATATTTTAGGAAAGAAAACCCAAACAACTGCATTTTGTACCTTGGATCTAATACCGCTGCTATAGAAATTAACAAATTGCACTCACCCTAATATTTTTCATATTTCATACTCATAGTCATTGACATAGTATTTATAAAATCACAACCATTACTCATTTTTTTATAAAAATTTCCTTTATCCTCCACATCTCCGGAAGAAACCAATTAGATGTTGGATACTCGGATCCTGAGATTATATTGGTGACTTCACTGAAAATGGCCAAAAATTGACGCACTTGTTCCACTTTAACCCAATATGCGCTACTAGGTATAAATGAAAACATATTATCTCGTATTTTATACGTAGGAAAAACTTCTTCGTAGGAAAACGCAGTTGCTAACATCATATAAGTTCCATTCCATCTCGCTGGGAAGCCCAAAATCAACTTTCGCGAAGGGAGATCTTTGGTTTGCTAACTTGTGAAATTTACCAAGCCGAGATTCATTATGCGATATATACTTGATAGCTTCTCTAACGGTCTTGATAATATTAGTTACCTTTTCCAAACCATCTTGCACCAATATATTAAGTATGTGTGCACAACAACGTACATGAAAGAACTCCACATGAAAAAAAAAAAAGGTTTCCATTCGATGAATTTTTTTTATTTTAATATCTCGGTTGCACGATCATTATATTTTGCATATACACGGTAATATAATACCTTTACCTACATTTTTCAGTAAAATTTTCATCTTCCTTTTTTTCAATTTCGTAAGTAATAAACAATCGGCTTTAACTGTGTTTTGTGAAATATTTTTCTAAAAAGGTGAAACAACCTTCATGAACGATGTTCTCCATATTATTGAATGAATAATCATGTGCAAGCACCATATGTGCACCAATCTCTCTTACCTTAGCATGATCCTATTTAAATTAGAAACATGGTTTCCATTACCAGACCCACCAATATCTAGAACACCTTGACTTTTATTAGCAACCTTTTTTCTCAAGCACGCATTTGCATGTCACGTTATATGAGTATTTGTACCTATTTTTGAGATGGCTAAAGATTTCTTGAAAACCTTTCAAATTCCTTTTTTAACTCCATTAATAGTGACTACTTTGAAATCTTCCAAAACTTTCGATATTTTCTTCATAACTCTCTTCTGAAATGCTCCATCTTGAAGTTCTTTTATCTCAGCCATGTCCAGATCTGAATCCATATCAATTTCATTTTTATCTTTATTATGCATTAGATCATCATACTTTTCACTGAAGGACAACGAATTTCCAAAATCCATTCTGGAAAAAGGAAAAATCAATATTTAAGTGATATTTCAGTTAACAGTGCTTTTGAAATCGACAATATACTTTAAAAAAAATTCTTATCTAGAAAGATCTAAGTATCAAAAATAAAATCTTGAATCAGATTCTTTAATAGACAATTATTAGCATTTAGGGTTGTAAGCGAACCAAGCTGCTCAAGAGCCAGATCGGCTCATAAAAAACACAATCCTAAAATAATAATGAATATCTTTTACCGAAAAAAAGTACGCTACATTGTTAAGAAATTCTATTGCAAAACCATGAGCTCAATCCCAAAATAAAGAATGTATTCCTTATCAAATTAGTTAATAGTGTCAAGAATGTTTTATTTTAAATTATATAAATAATAAAAATTCTTAAACATTCTTTAACTTTTTACAATTAGTTTAAAAATATTTTTAACTAATAACATTCTTTATTTTGTTACATTGGTAAGGAATCCCTAACATGCTCTTCAATAGGCAAAAATCATAGATCAAGAATATGGTTTGACTTATAGTGAACTATTTTCCTATTAAAATTTTTAGATGAAATTACACCTGAATTGGAGGAAATACAAACAATCTAACGGGAACAATTCAGATTTCAAGACTTATCTATCTCCTTACTTTTTTTTATCGGGCAAACAATATTTACTACCTCTTTTCAATTTCATAAGCAACCTGGATTTTTATAAAATCAACATCCTAAGTAGATTGTTGGTTATGAATTTTGCATAACAAAAGGACTAATAATGCAATTAATCAAACTAAACCTACAACCTTTTCGTATTTAAGCGATAATACAAAAAATATATTCATTATTAATACCATTGATCAAAGAAACTTTCACTAAACCTTTACCATATTGAAATTATATGACTTAATGAAAAGAAGCTTTCAGAAGAAGTGTAAATAACTATTATTGAAAAATTTAGTTTGGTGAATCATACAAATTTTAACTTGTGAGTTGGTGGTACAAAATGGGATAATATTTGTTTTCTTTGCCATCTTTGTCTCTGCCATGAGATTTCTTCGTCATCTTCATCTCCTCCGTGATATAAAGTGTGGATTCTTTGTTTTTGGTAGGAAAAAAGTGTGAATTTGGAGAGAAATCCGAGTATAGTCTTTCTTAACAATCCTCTTCTATAATGTAAGAAGGGTCAAATATTTACTTTCAACTTTCTTATGTAATAATGATTGATGAGATAGAGAATGTGCCTTACCATTATACTAGAGTAACTGAATAAGTAAAAGCCTTCGGAAAAAAAAAAGATAAGTGAAGAATCTCAAAACTTTTGGGTTATTTAGAATTAGGCGTTAGTTTTGACATAAAAATGTTTTGACAAAAAAAGTTTTAATATAAAAATGTATCAATATATATATATATATATATATATATATTCTCGAGTAGCTAGCGAACAGGTTCGTCTCGACTCAGTTAGCTTAACGAATGATCTCGAGTCGAGTTTTTTACGAGCCGATCTCAAGCGGCTCTCGAGCATCTTGGTTCACTTACAACCATATATGTACAAAACTACCAATGGATTCCTCCTCCCTTCGATCCATATGCTCTCTCCATTACCCCCATCACATTCCAAGATATCGGTTCAAAACGACTCAAATTTAAAGAAAGGTTGACTTGTGCTTCATCTAGCTAGAAAATTAAAGATGAATGATCAGATTCGACCATGACAAAACAAGAAGATCCGCTTTAGGGGGAACTTGTCAAACCAAAGTAACCAGATCGTCATCACGTTTCCGATTAGACCAAGTGTAAAAGCACTTGTACGATTTTATTCAAGTAAAATATTAGAAGAAAAAAATTATTAAACCAAAACAATGTATTATGATCCATCGAGTACATTTCTAGTTATCGGAGACGATCGCGTTAAAATATCCAATAAGTACCCAAGGTTCACTGTGATTCATTTTCCAATTAGACAAATCATCTCAAATTTTTCCCCAAGGTTCACTGTGATTCATTTTCCAATTAACAAATCATTCCAAACTTTTTCCAGATCCCTATATTAGTAGGGCGTGAGTACACTCAATATAATACACAATATACCAACACTATTATTATTAACTTTACTAATAACATAAAATTTAAATTCGATAATTATACAAATAATAAAGAAAATTTACTAGATAACCAAAATACCACTTGATTAAAAGGTACAACCCTTTTCAGGGTTTCAAACCCACTTTGTCTAATAATATCAGTGGAGAGTATTAGGCATGGTTTTAAACAAACAAAGAATATACGGACGACTGAAATACTTGCTTCCCAAAGGTGCGCGCACCTATTAACAATTCCACAACAGGACACCTATCAAAAATCGCCAAAAATCTTTGAGATAGTTCAATAGGGAGAATCAGTTTATAAGGCCCAGAATTATCCCACTTCCCATTTAAAATACCACCCCCAACTAATCCTCTAACTGGTCTAACTAGGATTGGTATTGTACCAAAATGCCCCCAACCCCTTTCCCACAATGAAAAACAAAAATCCCACCCCGAAGTCCCATTAATGAACCGAAAACCCCCCACCCCCATCCCATTCTCTGATATCTCTCTCTACTCTCTCTCTCTCTCAACAGTCCCGTCAACCCACTCTACCTTCACCATCGAGCCCCCACCCTGACCCACTCCACCTTTACCATCGAACCCCCACCCCGCCCCCACACCACCTTCATCCCGAGCCCCCAACACTGCACTGCTGCACCACCACTGAACTCCCCCATCTTCATCACCACTAAGCCCCCACACACTCACCACCACGACCCTCTCCTTCATCCCCATCGGATCTGGACTGTACCTTCCCACCGCCGCTGCTGCACAGCGAAAATGCCCCCCCTCGAGTTGGCCGCCGCTCCTCCATCATCAACGAACAGCGGTCATCTGTCCCACCACCGTTCCACCGTCCAGCGCCGTTCAGACGAAGAACGCCATCATAGAGACGAAGAACAGCGCTGCTGCACAGCCGTGCCTCCCCTCCATTCTCTGCGAACCAGGCCACCACGACGGAGCACCTCCTTTGCTGCGCTGCACCAGCGACGCCTCCCCACGGCAGTGACGAAGAACACGTTGTTGCAGAGACTCCCCTCCAAATCCAGATCGTAATTCTGGTTTTTTTTTATGCGTAAATGGGCCAGACCCATGTTTGTTATGTAGTGCTAATGGGCCAGTCCAATTTTTTAGGTTTTAGTAATGGGGCCAGCCCCAAATGGTTATACTGTGTAATGGGCCAGCCCCATATAGTGGTATTTGAATTTTTTAAATTTTTTGATTCCCTCTGTTATTGGGCCATATGTTGGGTACAACCCGTATATGAGAAAACTGTAAACTATTTTCCTGTGAATACTTTTTTGTTCTTGTTGGGTATGGCCCATATGTAAATAAAACATGAAAAAAGACTTAATAAAAAAAAAAACATGTTGGGTACATCCCCAAAAAGAATATATGCATATCTTTGGACTTCATAAAAAAGATTAAAAAAACCATTGTAAAACGTATTGGTCTGTACCCATCACGTTATAGTGTAGCCGTGGTAGTTAGTCGATATGGGTCCATACCCATAACGAAAAGGGGTAAAAAGAGGAAGTTCCAAACCAACAAAATTAGAACTGGGACTTAAAAAAAAATTCTTAACTAGGATTTAAAAAAAAAATTGGGCAAAATTGGGCCTCAATTTGTATTATCCTCAGTTCAATATTCCTCATTATATCATTATTGCCAAAACAATAACCTAAAAACAACCATTCTCTTAAAAGTAATCCATCTTCGAAATAACTCCCAAGCTTTTACAATTTCCAGCCCAAAGCAAAAGTCCACCATGACTACTTTGAACGGTCGGCGCCATTACCCACAAATCATTTTGGCCCAACCCCTTGTCTCATTCATATTGTGCTTTTCTCCCCCACATCATTGGATCACCGTGAGTCATGGACAATATTACCAAACTTAAAGGCTCACGAACATACTATTGGCCCACTCTTCCCCAATGAAAGCACACATATAATCAAGTCTGGATTCCCCAAAATTACGGGCCCATTGATACTTCATCTTCTTCGTTGTGATAACCAACCATGTCGCCATAATTATCAATAGATAGCGAAGCATAGAAAAGTGCCCCATATCTAAACATCGATGTGAAATTGGTAGATAAAATTTGAAACATATATAGTTTCTTAATGGAACACCTCTTGTACGTGAAATAAAGTATAAGCACACATGAACACTTGTTATCCGATTCTCTACAATCATTACTGAATAACGAAGGTTTTAAAAATTCTCTGGAGGCCAACCCCGAAAAGACACCCGCGAATACTTCTCCTCTGCTTGAGCGAAGCGTAGCTCTTCTTTCCAACGGAGATATCCCTGCAAAAAGAAAACAAATTTTCCTAACACAATTTGCGAGGATATCAACAATTCTATTAAAAAAACTTTTGACGTGGAAAACTTTCCATGACGAAAATTTCCTCATACATCTTTGAATCTCATGAATGACAAACGGAATACTCCAATTCATGCATAAACATTATTTGGATTTCTTGGATGATTTCAAGGATGTATGAGTAAAATGAATTTCTTAAAATATTCGTTTTTTCTACTACTTTCATAGCATCCAACTATCCAAGAGTATCCAAGGTTCTCCTCCTCCAGTGATTGATTTGTCTCTGATGACTTTTTACTTATTTATGGAAATGTTTCCACTATTATTGATAGCAATCAGATGATATACTTGTATCCTAATATTCATTTGTGAAAGATTCATTATTCAGCTAGATTATTTTGAGATTATCATGCAATATATGCCCATTGATAGAAACTAAATCTAGATGGATTTTGACTTCCATTCATTAGCTGTTCATTCATTAGCTGTTCAGATGTTGGATCAATATCGTCAAAATAATCTTCAATGAGCATGTTTGTCTTATGATTAACCTACTACGGAATTTGTTATATTTTGTCAAACAGACTTTGCATTCTTAATTTTCATATATTCCAAAACGTATAAAGTATGAAAGACGTGATGATTTTACGATTTAATCCGTTCGTTCATCGTATAAACTTGAATAATTTTTAAAATCCATTCCACCATTCTCAGTGGTTGCTTAGAATCGTTTTTATTTGTGTGTCTGACGTGGCCCATATTGTTGTGCTGCACGGGAAGTAAAGGAGAAGACATTTAGTAGATTCAGTCTCATGATCACACCATTCACACTTTTTGTTCTTCGCATATTTCCTCTTATAGAGAGACTTTATTGTTGAAATTGCATTATTAAAACATTCTCATCCAAAGATTATATCTTTTGTTGGTACATTCAAATGCCAAATTGTATCCCAATATTTTTGGTTATGTTGTTTTGCTTCTTTTGATGATTGAAATTCTTTTTTAACTCATCATTCATCAAAATGTGATATCCTGATTTTGTTGAGAATATCTTATTCTTCGAGTATAGCTAGATGATTTTGTTGTATTGGTCGAGTTGAAGGAGTCCCCATTCTCACAATTTCATTTATGACTGATGTTAGAGAAGTCTTATTCACAAGTTCTGTATGCCAACCTAAAAATTCGTCATTGAAGAGTTGAACCACAAAATTGACATTATAGCCTTCTGGATTTTTCATAGGGAAATTTGCACTGATCCATGAGTATTCCCATACTTTCGTACTAATTACACTCCTCGATTGTATAACACTTTTTCTTTAGCTGGTGAATTTCTTTATAAATGCTCGCCCACCTCCATGATTTCTTATTTTTGAGTTTCGCATCCCAGAGGAATGAATTAGAAAATAGATTCCTTTGAGGATTTTTTTCTAGTAATGTGTTTGGATTATGGGAGATTCTCCAAACTTGGTTAGCAAGTAATGTCGGGCTCATTTCTTGAAAATCCAAACAGTCGATTCTTCCTATGGAGTTGGATTAAGCAATCCTTTCCCAAGTGGTCTAGTGAATTCTCTTTTTATTTGGCGCATCACGCCAGAAATTAAGTATAAGACTTGCGAGTTTGCATAGAACTTTAGGAAATTTAAAGATTGGCATCGCATAGTTAGTATTAGATTGAAGTACACCCTTGATTAAGACTTATTTTCCTCCATCTAAAAGGAGTGAAGAGATCCAACTCGTACTTTTTGCGAGAAGACGATCTTTAATGTAATTCAAGTTCTCTGTTTTGGACCTTTTGAGATTGAGAGGAATACCTATATATTTTCCCTAAGAGACTGTCATGCTAGTATTAAGAGCATTGGTTACCTCCAGAATGAGATTTTAATATTGATGTCTCTCCTTTTGTGATAGTTTAGATACTTAAGAGACATATCTTGGGTTAGTTTTTGAGGTCCAATTGTGGGATTTATGACTTTATTTGACGTTATCTGGGTTGTAGCAATTCTTGGATTATATATGTAATTTTGGAGCAATTTGAGATAATTTGTGTGTTAAGTGTGTAGAAACGAGGTACATTAATGGTCTTAGAACTTCAGAACATTTTAAATATATTTGATTTATCCAAATATATTTTTTTTTGATTTTTTTTGAATTAGTTATGACGATTTTAAAAAAATTTCACGGACGCGCGCGTGTGTTTATTAGTTTTTTTTTCTTATTTTTTAATTGTTAATTATAGGGGTAGTTTGGGATGGGACTGTGCTCTATAAATAATTTTATTCTAGGCACCTTTTTCTAAATAAGTTTTTTAATAGGCATCAATCAACAATTGGCTTTTTTTTGTTTTTCAATTAGAAAAAGATATCTTAATGGGCTATTTACCTAAAAAGACCATAACCCACCAAATATGGCTCAAAGGGTCCAATCCAGATTTTGGACCCAAATACCCCTCCACCCCACATTCTTTTATACACGCACTCATTTAATATGTCTACCGTGTAACACACGCGCCCCATCAAACCGCTTAACTTCAATTACACACACAATCACAAAAATATAGAGATACACAAAATAGGAAGGTTTTTCTAGAGGGAACCTTTCTTGGCGGTCATACGGAAAAGTAATGGCAAAAACAAAAAAAAAGCACAAGCAATCAAGGGATCAACCGGTTAGTTTTTATTTTGTTTTGATTATTTGAATATGTAGGTATGAATGGTTGAGAAACATGATGTGGGTTGTGTTAAATCGACAAATATATTGTTCTGATGGTGTTTTTTTATGAATAAATAGTCCCTGATTGGGTGTTTCGGCAAATACATTGATTTGTGGGTTGGTTAGTGTTGTAATCTAAGATGGGTTTCATGGATTTACGAGTGTTGGTAAAAGGGTTTGGTCTTTACAATGGATTTCCATGAATTGTTGTCAACGAATTGTTCAATGTTAATTTTTTTAGACTCAAAGCCATCACAAGCTGTAATTAAACTGTCTTGAGTATTAGAGTTCGTGTTTTTTTTTTGCAATTTATAGTTAAAACATTTTTGGATGTAGTGTTAATTTAGTAGTTAATCAATGGTATGTAGTATTAATTTAGTAGTTAAATCGTGTATTTTTTTCGATGTGCATTGTTGTGTGTTTGTCCATTATTATGTTAAGTTCAAAGTAGTTCGAGTTATATTGAAAAATCTTGTTATGTACGATATTGGGTAAGACCATGGGGTGAGTGAGCAACTATTGGGGTTTGTGTCTAATAGGTTGTTGATATTAAAATCACTGGTGTGTTACTATGCTAGTGTGTTATAAAGTTGTTGTGTTGTTTAAATAAAATACGAATATGGAAAATTCCAACATTTGAATTGCCTCCGGAAACTAAAAATTAGTAAGATATGGGGTAGCTTTACTATATTTGGAAGTTTGCTTGGGATTGAAAACTTGTTAGTGTATCATATATATGTTATGTTTTCCTTCTTTGGATGGTATTTAAGTTGTTCGAGCATCACCAGGTGGAGCATGTGAAAAGTTGAGTTAAGGATACGGGAATGTATACAGTTCTCAATAGCTACGATGTGATGTGCGAGCAAGCAGTAGGTAGAAGTTACACGCACAAGGCGACGACTGATATACGTATACAGTTAATATTGTGTGTTACTTTGGCGCAGTGTTTGATAACCGGAGGGCAATGAATGAAACATGAGATTAGGGTTGTGTGGGTCGGTAGGCGGGTTTAATTTCTTTTTTGTATGCATATGTAACTTTAACGAATGATTCAGTTTTGTTTGTGTTGCCTTTAAACTAAACTTCCATTTTGATTTGTAACACACTTTTTGAAGAAAAACATTGCTTTGAATCTTGGGAATCTTGATATGTTTATGCTGTGCAATGTTTGGGTATATTGTTATGGGTTTTGTATGTAAATTTTGTGTGTTGCTGGTAAAGAAAATATGATGGGGTTTGTTTGGTGAAAGAGTGGGTTGCTAGTGTGTTTTAATGGGCATTAAAGCATTTTATGAAAACCGTTTGGTTTTTGATGGACTTATAGGTCAATACGTATGGTGTTCATTTGTATAAATATGGTGTGACTGTGAGTGTTTGTTTACTAGACCTCACATCTGTGTAATAAGTATGTTGGGGTTTCTTTGGTAAAAAGATGGAGCAATAGTATATTAAAGTGAGAAATGGATAGCAGTTAGATAAAAAATGCGTCTATGATTTGATGGAATAATAATGCAAAACTAAAGATCTGGCTTTAGAAAATAATGGTTTGGTAGTTGTATGATGGTTTTTAAGTGCAACTTTGTGTAAATTCAACTTTCAAAGTAATTGGGTTACTAATGGTTTTCAGTTAATTGATTAGCTAGTGCCTTCCACCAATTTTCATGTGAATCGTTCCCAAGTACATAAATTAAAAGATGATCATATTATCGAGTCCACAAATCACAACACTATAGCATATTTACATGTCTAGATTTGATAGGCTAAAGAAGAATAAAAGAAACTTTATATCACTGAAGAGTAAAATAATCAAAATCTCAGATGCAAACAGTGATCTTGAAGAATCAATCAATCGGTAATCATTATCTGAAAAATGGTAAAATGTTACATAAATCATAGGACGGCCCGCCAAAGGATAATGAAGAAATTACTCCTGAAAATGAAACTAACACTTAAAATATATTACTTTTTGAGTTGAACTTTCAACTTTTTACCACCTAACTGGTTCACATTCATCATATTTATAGCAGTTTGTGTAGCTACTGAAAATTCATAACTTACAAATCCTGCACACTAAAAACTTATTAACATAAGTTATATTTCTAATATATATTTAACATACTATTCACAAGGACACAAGGCCGGACCAAAACATTTGCTAATTCCAGTTGCTTTGACAATGAAAACCTTAGCACTCAACATCCTCCCAAATGGTTCAAATGCGTTTATAAGCTTTCCATCTCCAAACTCTTGAGGGATGTGTTAAATAAATAAATTAGCACACTCTGAACATGTGTTTGAAGCTAAAAAAAGATATTTAAAATAAAATTAAATATGATAATAATTTACCAAGCTTCAATTTCATTGCCACTCATAGGTCTATTACGAGGATATGTTACAGGATATTGAACCCCAGGTACAAGTATTTCAAGTTCCTCCCCTTTGCTCGATTCTTGATAAAACTAGACAAATTTTAGACAAAAAGATCATAAGATAACAACATTAAACAGATGCTAATAAATAAAATACATAGAACTTACACCTAAAGATTGTCTCGCTTTTGATAAAGATGATTTTCCAAGGTGAGTTGTGTTTGTGATAATTGTATGAGACTTCTCACAAACATTCTATGATTGATATCTATCCATTAATAAAATACTTAATTGGGTGCTAAAAAAGGGGGCGTTGGAAACTATGGATATATAAGGTTAATAAATGATTTTTTTATTTACTTACGGATCTACTTTACTAATATAGCAATCATCTATTATAATATTTATTAAATAAATTAAAAAGGGTATTATTGGAATATATGATTTATTCAGGACTTTTTAAGGGGCAAAATAAAAACTGGACTTGTTAAGGGTTGGGTTTTGGGTATTTGGTCTTTATAAGTTAATAACTCTTATAATAATAGTGTATGTTGTTTATGCTCATCTTTTTAGAATGCTATAAGAATTTATGGATGAATATTGTTGAGACTTTCGAATAAAAAAGTTGTTTTATTCATATAGAGGTTATAGAAGTGCAAATGCATCTTAAAGTGGCTAATCGTCTAAGATGCAATATAGTGTGCATCCCATGGAAAATGTTTATTTTAAAGATCCTTTTGTATGCTCATATCTATTTTCAGAAGATGTCGGTGAAGCTCCTGATACATAATTGTGTGTGTATGTATATATATCTCTGTGTGTGTATGAGTGTGTTTTTCTCCACATTGCGTAATATTTTCTTTGACGACTAACAAGGGTAGCATTTTCGTTTCCTTTGAAGGTGTCTATTTTATACACATATATCTAAGAAATTACGCATCTACGCATATAATTTTAAATTTATTGTGTATTTCTTTTACTCGAAGTTATCAGTATCATTACTGAGAAAATGCATGTGAAGCAAAGGTTAAGAAAATACAATAAATTATCTAATTGTATATATATATATATATATGTAACTATTTCTTTGGAACTTGATATAATTTTCTTAAAATTTCTCTTGGTTCTTTCATGAGCATTTAAATCTTAGCAAATTGAGTATATAGCGCATCCATCCTGGCAACAAAAATATTGGAGGTATATAAATAAAACAACTAAATTTATGCTGACAAAGGAGAAGTGATGAGTAAGCATCACAAATTACTTTATGTTTTGTGTGACATAAAAAAGTTAAATGATATTATAGTTATTGTAATTGACTTATCTCCTAGCAGTTTAATTTACTAGTCTTATAGCCTTCGCAAATACATGACGTTGAGTACCTAAGCATAGTTTGTACCTTATTAGTATATGTTAACTGAGCATAAGAACATTTTTTTTTATTAATTTTGTTTTGTTAGCTTGGTGTTTAATATTTAAATTATAATTAAATATTTATTTTCTTTATTATTTTTTGCATGAAGATGTGTAAAGAATGTCTCATCATGATGTTTGTATCATTTTTGTCAACCTTATTATTGCAGACTCCGTTCTAATTTACAAATATTAGATTAGACTAAGACAAATTAAATGAGCAAGCTAGGGATTGATTTAGTTGATCAAGCGATTCAGTGTTCTTTTAAGACCTCAGATTTTATGTAATTTCGACTAATTTTGTGTATTTTGGATACAATTATCAAACATATTTGAACATGACTGAGTACTTAAATTGTTTTAAGCGTGTGCCTCTCCTATTCTCTTCATTTGTAAAATATGTATAAATGTATGTGCTAGATCTGAAATGGTAATTGTGTAGGAGTAGTAGCTAATGTTGTGTCTTGCCCATGATTGACTAATGCTAATGTTTGTGTCATCCCTTAAGGTGTGATAAGATAATGCAATTAAATGTGCAAGTCTCGAGAGAACGGAGATATTTTTGCAAATAATAAGTAAGTCTACCGATTATCATCCTCAGAAACTACAAAAGTTACTTCTAGGATAGTGTTCTTATGAAGTATGATCGAAAGAGCTTCTAAATTAAATACGCTGACGATAAACAGGTATTTGTTTGGTTTTGTTTTTTATTACTAGAACACATATACGATAATTAACTAAGAAATAATTAAATTAAATACAAGTAAATAAACAAAGGAGAAAAGAATGAGAGTGTAGCTCAAGAATTCACAAGTAATCCCCACTAGTATCTATTTTACGTTTTATTGTTAAAGGATGAATTGGTAATTATGAAATAGTTGAGATTTTAAATTCCTCCTAACTTTCGTCAAGGTTGTTTAGGAGACAACCTCAACACTAATAGGGAACTTGGGTAAGGGGACCCTACGCAGTGATCGGTGGATAAAAATCTCTCACTCTATTGACTATCTGGCTAGGCAAGCCTGTTTGGATCACTACCACACACTCAACGAATATGTATCGTTATCAATAACTGAACCCCCAGTCAGGGTGTCAGTTCTAATTACTAAGGGCAGACCTATACTTGGTCAGAGAAAGGGCTAGAATATATGACAAATATAATGCAAAAAAATCATAATAACAATTTAAATTAAATGTTTAGATTTTTTTTGAAAACACGCAGCATCATATTATTAAAAAAAATTCAGAGTTAACATACCCTTGAAGGGAAGAAATCGGAATACAAAATTGAACGTAAATAAAATATAGAAAAGAAACACAATTATCCGGTAAACTAGACGGAACAACTTGCTTAACAACCCAATCAATAGTACGATTTGTTGATCTCCTGACCCGCCTAAATGAAATCTGATAGGTCTCGTCGACCTATATTCTGATATCTTCCAAGATCGATAGAGATCTCCAAGATCGACATAAATCTCCAGTTAGCTGAGTTGGTCAGAGTCTTGATGGATTAGATCATAGCTAAAGTATCACTTTCGACGGTGACACGAAAAAACAACGACTGCGTGGCATACAAAATAACACTCACGATGGCCAAACATTCGATAGTAAAAATGGTACAACGGGATGCACGACTAGTTTACTCACAGACAACAACCGCCTCATGGTCTCTATCAATGAAACCAATGACAACTTCATGTGATTTCATGGTTGTGTTGGTGTTGAGTTTGATAGTACCTGCGTAGGAGGCGGCCAAGTAGATGTATCAATATAAATCGAAGTATCAAGGAATACATGCAAAACGTGAATAATATAATCAGTTAAACTATTATTCAATTGTATTAGAGAAGTATGTAAATTTATACATTTATGTTCCATAACAAATTTATTTTGTGTCAACCATATAAACCAACAAGTAAAGGTTGGCCTAGGATTAATTATGTTAGTCTCTGCACCACTATTCACGCAGTTGGAATAGAATGCCACGAGTGGCCAATCAAACTTAGACTCATATGGAAATGACACCCTTAAAGGAGGGGGCCCTTCGTCCAAAGCTCTCGGGTACAAAATCGTTGAAAAAGCAAATACTCAACTGACTCGTCAGCGAGGTGACATATGCTACCGTTTTTTAATAATATTCTTGAAAAAAGCTCTTAAAGACTATTGTTCAACAAAAATTAAGATTCATTATTGGTAATGCTTACTTAAAAGTTTAGAAAGTTGAAGTTGTCCATAATAATTGTGATTTTTTGTCAATTTAATAAGTACCAAATTGAAAAAGACAACGCTATCACACATCTTTATCTTACACAATCTATCTAGAACTTGGTAACTATCAATAATCGAGTTACATTATATAAAGATACATAAACTATCTAGATATCTATAACATCAATAATCGATCTACATTTCAACTAGAGACGTCTATATTTATTCTTGCAAGTTTCCTTGTCCATAAAACAATTGTGAAATGTATTCAATAATCAAGCTACATTGCAACTAGAGACGTCTATATTCCTTCTTGCACGTTTCGTTGTCCATAAAACAATTGTGAGATGTGTACATTGTGGTCACCTTAAAACTTTGCATGATTATAACATTTTCATGCACCTATGAAATTTGTACATCATGGTCCAATAGTTAGAGTTATATAGCCCGAATAACGTTGGATAAATGGCCATAATCAATTGAGTTTGGAAAATATCCTCTTTATAAAGGACCATGTCTTAATTCTTCTTTCAGTCAAAGGTACCATGTCTTAAAGAGTCAAGAGTGAAGGATGATAATCAACTCAACATTGACCCAAACAAAACATCAAAAAATAAATTAACTCAAACATTTGTAGCAATTTATGAGCTTAAAATACAGCTGAAATAAAAATTGGTTTCCTTTACGGGATCTAAATTTCCAATTAAATAAATGCTCCCGAAACAACCAACATTGGATGAAAGAAAGATAGTCCATATCATAACTTCACACAATGCATCAACAAGATAAACTGTTGCAACTTTATTAATGTCATGCATGCAACTATATAAGTATATACTATATGAATACAATCCCCAGATTCTTAAATAATACGATCTGAAAATAACAAATTTACATATCTAGAAACATCCGACTACATACGCATATTAAATACTAGTTAGAGTAGCACTTCATACAAAACAAACATATATATGACTTCCAATTTTCTTCTGATTTTATCAAAATTGATCGATTTGAACTTCACTAATTATGACTTTTGCACTTCTCTGTGACTCGAGGAGCTACATAATCAAAATAACACATTATTTTAGAGTCTCAAAATCATTAAATTATTACAAGTATAGAGAGCAAAGTTGAATTTACCTAGACCAATAGCATCTGAACTCTTCATAATCCTTAGCCTATTACAAGTATTCATGAACATTCTGAAAAAACACCAATCATAAATCAATCAAGTAGATGAATTTAAATTTAAATTTAAATTTCTTAATATATACTTACTCCTAAGGAACATCCCCAACTAACATCCAATCATTATCCTTATCTTCGTAAGTTAATACAAACTCAGAACCACATATAAGATCCCTTATTCCATTTTCACTTACTTGTCCTGATATAATATAAATCATATTGAATATATATATATATATATATATATATATATATGTGTGTGTGTATGTAAGGGTAAAAATAATCTGGATGAGGGTATACATACCAATAGTGAAACAACTGAACATCTTTTCAAGTGCAGAGGATAAATCCTTATAGCTATTATATGTTTTGAGATCAATTTTTCTGAGATAAGGTGCACCATCCATACTTACTTTAACATAAAGACCATTAGTTTTATCACTGTTTGAAGGATTATTAGCCATTGAATTCTTACGAAAAGATCTAATAGGTGGCCATCCTATTACCTGTGCTCTATCTCATACAAAATAATAATTGAAAATTTATAGAATACAAGAAAATTTTGGCATGCGATAAGAGAGAGAGAGATTGAAGAAAATTACTTTGCAGGTCCATTAATGGCGGAAACCTGAGGAGTTCCCTTTTCTTGCACTTGTAGTGAAGGTTTAGGTGACTCTGTGACAGCATTTATAGTATTACCATCAGAGATATTAACATTAACACCTCTTGGCGAGAATAATCCACCATTTCTAGTGAAACCAATCTCAGATACAACTTTTACTGATAAACCCCACTTCCCGAAACCATTACCGCCATTAATGGTGTCAGCGAAACATCTCTTAGCTCCTGAAACAAAACCCTTCAACAAACTATACCCATTATCTCTTTCTGGTGACTCACACCCAGGTAAGCGTAGTCTTAACTCAGTAGCCTTTATATCTTTACCAGTTTCTGAATTACTGCTATTCTTACTGTTGTTTGCAAATGTTTATTTGAAGATCCTTTGTATGCTCATATCCATTTCCAGTAGATGTATGTGAAACTCCTGATGCGGAATTGTGTATACATATGTAACTATTTCTCTTGACATTGCGTAAGATTTTCTTTCACGACTAACAAAGGTTAGAATTTTCATTTCCTTTGAAGTTCTTATACACATATATTTAATATTGTGTATTATGCATATAATTTCAAATTATTATGTATTGATTTTGTTCGAAGTTATCAGTATCAGAAGTTATCAGTATCATTCCTAGAAAATGCATGTGGATCAAAGTTTAAAAAAGAGATTATTACCCAAAAGGTCTTGAAGACACGGACCTAATAAGACTGGCTCTATAGTCTCTTCTTACTAAAGGCCACAAACTAATTTTAACACCATAAGCCAAAAAACCAATTACATTCTTAATTACCCCTTTTTGTTTTTATTTACCTATATACACTAACTTTTATCAAATAAAAATTAAAACATAAAACATTCTCAATCTCTCCTCTCTCTTCTCTCCTCTCTCATCTGTCATCTCTTTCTCTCTCTTTGAAGCTCAACCCTCTCCTCCGAAAATCCATGGAGCTCGAAATTAGGGTTTGAGTTCCATCAACGAAGCCGGCAACGAAGCTGAAGCGAGTGTTGTGATCGAGCTCCGGCGCGAGGAAGGAAGGGGACGGCTGTGGATCTATAACAAAGCTCCGGCAATGGCTCCGTTCTAGTCATGCAGTGCCGTCTCTTTCTTAATCTTCGTTCGAGTTGCTGAAAGAGAAGTTAAAGCGCAGCCCGTTAAGCAGAAGAAAACGTGGGCCCAAATTTGTTTCTTTTCTAGATTTGTTTTTTTTTGTATAGGTAATTCAGGGTGTTCTTAATCTGATGAAGATATGTTTGATTTTGGATTTTTTTTAATCAAATCGAATGTAGACTTTAGTGTCTAGATGATGAATGTAATTAATTTACTGATTTGAGTTTAGATGATGAATGTAATTAATTTACTGATTTGGTTTTTAGGATGAATGTAGTTAATTTACTGATTTGGGGTTCTTTTAATCAACTTACTGATTTGTATTGAATTTTCCTTTGGTACATTAATTCAAATTATTGGTTTTCATTTCTCAAATAAAGTTGTCCTAAGAAGACTAATACTCTGAAGAATATATATAAGGTGGATATATATATTATGTGAAGTGTTATGTTCTAATAGGCTGATTACTTATTGACGTGGCATATACGTGGCTTAATCTCGTGCGCTTGATCTTATTACCATCCAATGGCTCTCATTCGCTCGTGGTCTTTGTCTCATATATAAGGGAAAGAGGGTTGACCGAAGTCATAACCCTTACTCTCTCAGCTTCTGCGTTCTCTCTCGCCTCTCTCATACACTAACCCTAGTTTTGTAGAAGATCAACCTCTGATTCTTCTTGTAATCGATTAGATAGCTTCTTGATTGTAATATCTCGTGTAATTTGTGATAATCATCTTGATTAATCACTAGATAGCCTTATTCATTAGATTAGGGTTCGAGAGTTAGATTAGAAGTGGTATTCATTCGATTGTGTGGTTTGTATTGTAAGGTGAACTGAAATATTGTATCGCTTGTGATTTCTAGTAGCCGAGCACCTCTCATCGGAGCTCAACGTGGATGTAGGTCTGATTTGGACTGAACCACGATAAAATCTGTGTTCTTACTTTCTCGTTTTAAATTCTTGTGTTTGTGGTTTTTGAGTAGTGTGATTTGAAGATAATCTTGATAGAAAATTACAACAGTGGTATCAGAGCTCGAGTATTAACCTTGGGCTATCAGATTAAGGTTTCAAATCGGTGTTCTTGGAAAATTAGGGTTTCGCCTAATTTCATCTCGTGGGTTTTTATTTCGATTTCTCTCCGTTCTTGTTTCAATCATACGATGACTACCTCTACACGTATCGATATGTCCGTGTTCGATGGTAAGATGGATTTCGGTGTTTGGCAGAAAAAGATGAGGGTTCTACTCTCCCACCATAAAGTGGGAAGTGATCTTATTGAGGACATTAAAGAGTGGCGTGAAGGAGAACTTGACAAAGAAGCACAAATCAAAGAAGAAGCATATAATATCCTCTTTTTGAATCTTTCTGACTCTGTCATTCGACAAGTTGATGGTGCTGATACAGCTCTTGAGCTGTGGGGTAAACTCGAAACTCTCTATTCCTCTAAATCTGTTCCTAATCTTGCTTTTTTGAAAGGTTCTCTGTTTAATTATAAAATGGATGTTTCTAAATCTATTGATGAGAATTTAGATGAATTTACTAAGATGTCCCTTGTTCTGAAAGGAACCACTATGGCCTTAGATGACACTAGTAAATGTATGATTCTTTTGAATGCTATACCTGAATCTTTTCAAGTTGTGAAAGATGTGTTTCAATATTAGTACTGTCCCTACTTATGATCAAGTTGTTACTGCACTTAAGACCCGAGAAAATGAATTAAAGTCCCTTAAAAGAACTGGTATTAACATGTATGTTAACCCTAGAACAGATACTACTCAATCACTTGACTTAGCTAAGAATAAGAAAGGTAAGAAAACCACTAGTTCTAAGAATAAAGAAACTAGGAAGTGTTTTCATTGTGGGAAAGCTGGACATTTAAAGAAAAATTGCTATAAGTTGAAAAACAAGTTGAACAATAATGAATCTAATATTGCTAGTATGCCTAAGACTACTGATGATGTTTTTGAAGTCCTGAATGTGAGCAATTTGTCTGAGCATGCTAGTTGGATACTTGATTCTGGTTGTACCTTTCACATGTGTCCCATACTTGAACTATTTCATGACTTGTCTTATGTGAACAATGAAACTGTATATATGGGGAATAACAACACTTGTGAGGTTAAAGGTATTGGGAAGATTAAATTGAGAATGGGTTCTGGGAAATGTATTGAATTAACTAATGTTAGATATATTCCTGATTTGAAAAGAAATTTAATTTCTTTGGGTGCTTTAGATGACCTTGGTTGTGTTTCCAATGTGTCTAAAGGTGTTATTCATGTTTATAAGAATGGTAAATTGCTTTTATCTGGTGTTAAACATGCTGGCCTATATGTCCTTGATGGTACTCATATAGTTGGTTCTGTGAATTCTGTTACTAATGCTTCATCTCAGGCAATCACTGAAAAGTGGCACTTAAGGCTAGGGCATATGAGTCAACAAGGACTCAGTGTACTTAGTAAACAAGGTATGCTTGGAAAAGATACAGTTGGGGACCTCCCCTTCTGTGAGACTTGTGTGTTGGGTAAACAACATAGGGTAAGTTTCAAGCCTGGAACTCATAATTCCAAGGCTTGTCTTGAATATGTTCATGCAGACCTTTGGGGTCCTGAGAGGTATGATGCTCATGGTAATTTCAAATACTTCCTTTCTTTAGTTGATGACTTTAGTAGAAGGGTCTGGACCTTTCTACTTAAAACTAAAGATGAAACTTTTCAAAAAATCAAAGAATGGAAGTGTTTGGAAGAAAATCAAACTGGTTTAACTTTAAAAGTTTTGAGAACTGATAATGGCCTTGAGTTTTGTAACACTGAGTTTGATTTATATTGTAAGACTAATGGAATTTTGAGACATAGGACAGTTAGGCATACACCACAACAAAATGGTGTAGCTGAGAGGATGAACAGGACTCTTCTTGAGAAAGTCAGATGTATGCTTTTCACCTCAGGCCTACCCAAAGAATTTTGGGGAGAAGCTCTTTATACAGCCACATACCTTGTTAATAGGAGTCCAAACAGATCAATAGGCCTTAAGACTCCTATGGAAATTTGGAAGGGGCAGAAACCAAACTTGTCTTTTCTTAAACCCTTTGGGTGTGCAGCTTATGCACACACAAAGGAGGGTAAGTTAGATCCTAGGTCTATCAAATGCATAATGTTGGGTTATCAAAACCAACATGGTGTAAAGGGTTATAGACTGTGGGAAAAAGATAGTAGGGGTTTTAAAGTTATTGTTAGTAGAGATGTAATCTTTGATGAACTAACATTTCCTTTCAAAAATGGTACAGGTACAGGTGATGATGCTTTGCCTGAACCTGCACAACCTCAACAGGTGGTGGGAATTGAGAAAGAGGTGGAGCCTGAGTCTTCCAGTCCAGTTGATAACCATGGGGATGATCTGAACCCTCCCTATGATGAAGCTGAAGCCACTGAGGATAATGAGGGTGAAGAACATCCTCCTGAGTCTTCAACAGGGCAACTTCAGAACTATCAACTCACCAAAGATAGGACTAGAAGGGAAACCAGAGCTCCTTCAAGATACTCATATGCAGATCTAGTATATACAGCTTTGAATGCTTCAATTGAGGTCACAAACTCTGAACCAATATCCTATATGGATGCTATGGAGGCAGAGGATAGCATACAGTGGGAAAAAGCTATGAAAGAAGAGATTAAATCATTACATGATAATAATACATGGATTCTCACTGAACTATCCCTTAAACAGAAAGTGGTGGAGTGTAGGTGGTTGTTCAAGCTCAAAGAAGGCATCTCTGAGACTGACCCTCCAAGGTATAAAGCTAGGTTGGTGGCAAAAGTCTATACTCAAAGGGAAGGTATTGATTTCAATGAAATTTTCTCTCTTGTGGTTAAGTTTAAGACTATTAGGGCCATGTTAGCATTTGCTGCTTGTTATAACCTAGAAATTGAGCAATTAGATGTTAAGACTGCTTTTTTGCATGGTGACCTAGAGGAAACAATTTTCATGAGACAACCTGAGGGTTTTATTGACCCTAAATTGCCTGATCATGTATGCTTACTGAAAAAATCTCTTTATGGCTTAAAACAGTCCCCTAGACAATGGTATAAGAAGTTTGATTCTTTTATGCTTAAATGTGACTATGTGAGATCTGATTATGATGCTTGCTTGTATCTATCTGTTAAAACTGATCATCATGTATATGTTTTACTTTATGTTGATGATATGCTCATTATTTCTAAGTCCCTTAAGTATATATCTGAGTTAAAGAGGAAACTTAGTAAGGAATTTGATATGAAAGACCTTGGAAATGCTAAGAAAATCTTAGGGATGATGATTGATAGAGATAGAGATAAATGCATGATTAAGCTTCACCAGGAACCTTATTTGAGAAAAGTAATTTCAAAATTTGGTAGCTTGAATTGCAAAACTGTTATGACTCCTTTGGCTGGTCATTTTGTTTTATCTAAACATTTGTGCCCCAAGTCTCAGTCTGATATTATTAAGATGGATACTGTCCCATATGCAAATGTTATAGGGTCCCTCATGTATGCTATGATTAGTACTAGACCAGATTTGTCCTTTGCTATATCTCTTTTAAGCAGGTACATGTCAAATCCTGGTTGGGATCATTGGTGTGCTTTAAAACATGTTCTTGCATATGTTGGAAGCACTTTGGGTGTTGGACTGTGTTATGGAAACCATAATATACCTTTTGAGTTAGTTGGATATGTAGATTCAGATTTTGCTGGAGATAGAGACTCAAGAAAGTCTACTACCTCTTACTGTTTCACTCTTGGAGGCAACTGTATTTCTTGGAAGTCTCAACTTCAACCCCTAGTGGCTTTGTCCACTACTGAGGCTGAATATGTGGCTATAACTGATGCTTCTAAAGAAGCAATTTGGCTTCAAAATCTGTTATCTGAGGCTTGTATAGTGAAAGGTAAAGCTACTATATTTTCTGACAGTCAAAGTGCAATTCAACTGAGTAAAAACCCAGTATATCATGAAAGGACCAAACATATTGATGTTAAGTATCATTATATAAGAGATATACTGGCTAGTGGTGAAGTTAAGTTGTTAAAGGTTGCTACTGAGGATAATCCTGCTGATTTTGGTACTAAAATTGTTACTAATGTCAAGTTCAAGCATTGCTTGGATTTGCTTTCTATTGGTTGAAATTTTGCAGGTGTTTTGGGCTGAGATGATGATGGAGATGGCTTAGGCTGGCTAGAAATCCTTGAGGTGCAGTTTCAGGTGGAGGTGAAGGTTTAACACTTCAAGGTGGAGATTGAAGAATATATATAAGGTGGATATATATATTATGTGAAGTGTTATGTTCTAATAGGCTGATTACTTATTGACGTGGCATATACGTGGCTTAATCTCGTGCGCTTGATCTTATTACCATCCAATGGCTCTCATTCGCTCGTGGTCTTTGTCTCATATATAAGGGAAAGAGGGTTGACCGAAGTCATAACCCTTACTCTCTCAGCTTCTGCGTTCTCTCTCGCCTCTCTCATACACTAACCCTAGTTTTGTAGAAGATCAACCTCTGATTCTTCTTGTAATCGATTAGATAGCTTCTTGATTGTAATATCTCGTGTAATTTGTGATAATCATCTTGATTAATCACTAGATAGCCTTATTCATTAGATTAGGGTTCGAGAGTTAGATTAGAAGTGGTATTCATTCGATTGTGTGGTTTGTATTGTAAGGTGAACTGAAATATTGTATCGCTTGTGATTTCTAGTAGCCGAGCACCTCTCATCGGAGCTCAACGTGGATGTAGGTCTGATTTGGACTGAACCACGATAAAATCTGTGTTCTTACTTTCTCGTTTTAAATTCTCGTGTTTGTGGTTTTTGAGTAGTGTGATTTGAAGATAATCTTGATAGAAAATTACAACATACTCCGTAAAAACTCCGAAAATTCATCGAATTTTTTTGCATACTCAGTAATTTTACTGAGCACGCTCAGCAAGTTACTGAACACGCTCAGCAAGTTACTGAGCACGCTCAATAAAGTTACTGAGCAAACGAGCATGCTCAGTAAAGTCACACAACAAAAAACTTCGAATACTCAACATCTTTTTTCGACACTCAGAACTTTTTCCGATACTCAACAACTTTTTTTCATGCTCAGTAGCCCATGATCAATAATTTTTTTCATGCTCAGTACCCCCGGCTCAGAACTTTTTTCTACGCTCGAAACTTTTTTTTCCATGCTTAGAACTTTTTCCGACGGTGGCCGGCGGTGATCGGTGGTTGTGGTCGGAGTTGGAAATTATTTGATAATTAATGAAGGAGGAGAGAGAAAAATAATAAAAGAGGGGAGAGATTAATGGTAATGGATGAGAGAGACCAATGGTAGTGGATGAGAGAGAATAATCTATTTTTTTGTCTTATATGCACTAGAAGGGTAGTTATGACATTGGACATCTTATTGGCCTTTAAGAAGGAGAGAGAAATTGACTAGCTCCTATGTATCACTACAATAATCTTTAAGACCCCATGGGTAATTGACCCATAAAAAAATGCATTAAACTATCTAACTGTAAATATATGTAATTATTTGATTAGAACTTAATATGATTTTCTTAATTTTTTCTTTGTGTCTTTCATGAGCATGTAAATCTTAACAAATTGAGTATATGGTGCATCCATCCTGGCACCAGAATTATTGGACGGTTTACTAACAAAACAACTGAATTTATGAAGACAGAGGAGAAGTGATGAGTTCCACTTACTAAAAATATAGTTTCAAAATGTTTATCTACTTAGAATATCAAGACATTTTTTTCTTCTTTTTTCCACTATTATTACCTTTATTAAAAAATTAAAATTTATGTTTCCACTAAACATTTAAGATATCAAGACACTTTATGAAGGGTACTTTTATAATAGAAAGTGTAATAATTACATTTCTTAATTTGTGTGAAAAGCAAAGTGGACAAACATTTTGAAATGGTGGGAGTATTATAGTTAGCGTAATGGACTTATCTCCTAGCGGTATAATATAAAAACGTTTTTATACTAATTTTGTTTTTTTAGCTTGGTGTTTAATATTGAAATTATATAATAAAAGATTTATGTGCTTTATTATTTTTTGCATAAAGATGTAAAAATAATGTGTCATTTTTATATTATTTTTGTCAATTTTATAATTTCATAATACATATTCCTAATTCACTTGAAGTCAGATTATATCAGTTAAATTACAAATTAAATGAAATAAAGATGAACTATTAAGTTTAGGTTGAAAAGGAGGAAGGGCTTGTTAAGAAACAAAAATACAGTGCAGAGGTTGATGAAGGATAAGAATTGATGAAGATTAAGGTTAAGTTTAACCGTTTTTTATTTTTTTAGACAAAATTAGAGTAAAAATATTATTTTTTTCTTAAAAATTAACTTCTTACAACAATTTTGCTTCAACCAATTTCCTATTTAAACTCCCAATTTTAATATTTTAGATTCAAACTTTATTTTAATAAAAAATCTTTATTTATATATTTTATAAAAATTATTTTTCATATATTAATTATAATTGTATTTATAATTATTTATTTCACACATTAAACATAATATTTTATTTTTATTATTTATAATTATTTTAAAAAAAAGACTTAATATAAAAAGTAAAATAAAAAAAATGTTTGGAAAATGAAATAAATAAAAATGGTTTAAATAAACAAATTTTGAAAAATAAAGTTTCAACATGCAGAATAATTAAAAATAAAAATACTATGTAACTAAGGTTTTTCTTTTAATTATGGATTTAAAAAGAAAAAATAAATGACAGAATATACAAAATAAATTAAGAGAAAAAGAAAATTATTGTAGTTAAAATTGACTTATAAAATAAATGAAAAAGGTAAAAAAAAGGAAACATCATTTTCGTATGCAGTAAACAAAATTGTGGCTAGACCTTATATTGATCAATATATTCTTTGAACAAAAAAAAAGATCAATATATTGAAGTAACCACAAGCAACCAATTACACTTCAAAACTACGAAAGTAGCCATTCTTATTCTATTAAAGTTGTCGAGATAAAAAATTGAAAATTCAATACCAAAATTTAGTTTTTGCTAAAATTAATAATAAGTTGGACTTAGTCTAAAAGGTTGGTGGTTGTAAATTTGAAAATTTTGAATAAAAAATTATATTAAATTCATTGTTTTATTAAATAAATATACTAGAATTTGACCAAAAAACATGAAAGAATATCTAGGGTGCAAAATATTAATAAATGAAATAAACTTTTGAAATTTGACCTAAGAATATGATATTTAGTGAATGTTGAGTATAACAATATTGGCATTCAGGTTTTTGAATTTATAGAATAATTTTAAAAAAAAATTAACATGACATCTCATATGTATTTTAAATAAATTTTGATTTCTCCAATATTATACTTTATTAAAAAAATATATGAAACAAATATAATATTATATAATTTTAAGGGTGATTAACCCATATAGTCCATAGCCCACTGCTCATTGCCCATCAAGTCCAACCAATTATGAATGTCAGAAATGCCCCTATGATCCAATTACTAACGGTTGGGTTACCAAACCTGAACACGCGGATTCCATGCAAATCAAAAAATATCAAAAAGGAAAATTCGTAGCACCAAAAATTAATTCGTAAAATTAAACAATAACCCATCGTCTCTTTCCATAATCCATTCTCAAACCCTACCCACTGAAAGCAAGCACTCATAACTCTACAATGGCAAAAACAATAAGTAGCAGGAAAACTGGTGAAAATGAAGAACAGAGAGATGGGTTGAAGCGAAAGAAGATGAAACAACCCATCGATGCTGCAGAAATGTCAAAGATACAGGAAAAACACCGGAAGACAATAGAAGAAAGCGATGATGACTTCGTAGATACAGTTCTGTTGAGTAAACGAAAGACGAAACCCATCAATTTGGGTGGGCAATGATCAAGCAACGCGACAAAAAAGGCTAAAATTGTTGATGAGTGCGAAGAAGAAGATGATGATATTGTTGAAGGTACTATTCTAATCCAACATATACGATTTGGCATAGATGATGTTAAAGTTCAACAAAAGGTACTATTCTTAATGACATCCTAAATCGAGATTGCATTGGCCATATGGGTACACGAGTTTTTTTCGTTTCTTTCTCTCCCTTCTCCATGTCAATTTGCTTGATTGTATTTTATTGTATTACGTATTGACCGATAATGACATGGTTTCGCTCCACCCAAATCACCCGCAACCCCTACAAAAAAATAGCTAAATAAACAAAATATATATATATATATATATATATATATATATATACTTATACAAATCTTACAAGATCATTTATTTTTATGACCTTAGGGCCTTAGGCTTATAGAAAAACATATATTGTAATATTTGGAAGTGATAGAACAAAATGAAAGAGAAGATTATAAGATGAGATAAGGATTTAAAGCCCCACCTTTCATTTCCCTATTTCCCCATATATCCATCCTTCTCATTTTACAACCATCAACAAGTGAAGATACGTCTCAAGCTCCACCAGTAAGCTTCAAATTCTAATACTTAAACAACACATATATATATTCATCAAAACACTTATGCTTATGTTCTTTTTAATTAAAATGTTCAACTAAAAACCTCATAATCAATGGTACTTAGGTGTTATTCATGTTTGGGTTTAACATTTTCACTCATAATCAACTGTAATTAACTTTTATTAAAATTGGGCATTATTGTTTTGGAGTTTGAAGTTGCAATCTTTTAAGTGTATCATTTTCACTCATTATCCATTGTAAATTAGAAAATGGGTACTTTTATTTTGGAGTGTATGTATCGTTTCCCTGTTTTTCTTTTTAAATTAAACTCGCTTTGAAACTTATGAACTTTATAGGAGTGTTTAGGTGATTTTTTTTTGCTGTTCTGTTTCTTTCAATTCTCTTGTATTATTGCATTGAATTGAAAGTTTAAGCAAATGGGATAATTATGCCTTAATTTTGATGTGCTGTACTTTAATTTTTTTCATTTTAACTGCCATATGTTCTATTATGTTTCTTAATTGTTGTGTTTTTTATCAAATTTTTCTTATTAATGCCCCAAATCATGTTTCTTAACTGCAATTTTTTACGATTTAAGGTGAAGGAGTCAATGAAGCAGTTATTTTAGTTGAAAAAACTTGTTCTGAAGTTCTATAAACTCAAAAATGGTGCATGTAATTTCAACTACCCCAAACAATATATCATTATTCACTTCAAGATCATCTTTTATTACACAAAAGATACGAAAATCAAGCTCACAAGCATTACCTGTAACTAAATATATCTTACCCCTTTCAACCTCTTTTAAATTATTCCCACAATTCAGACTCGGACATATTTCACAGTTTCATCTCAAAACCCGTAAAATCTCAGCCACTAGTGCTGACGTGGCAGTTTCAGAAGCATCATCTGAAACCCCTATAAAAACTCCACCAAATGAAGAATCCACAGTAAAAACCGATGAAACTCGAAATAAACGTCCAAGAATTGTAAGAAAAAGTGAAATGCCTCCAGTAAAAAACGAAGAATTAATTAACGGTGCGATTTTTACCGGAAAAGTCCGATCGATTCAACCTTTCGGTGCTTTTATCGATTTTGGAGCTTTCACAGATGGTTTAGTTCATGTTTCACAGTTAAGTGATAGTTTCGTAAAAGATATAAACACAGTTGTATCTATTGGACAAGAAGTTAAAGTAAAACTAGTCGAAGCTAATATCGAAACAGGACGAATCTCGCTTACGATGCGTGAAAAAGACGATACTACCCCTAGAAGTAGTCCTGGTAGGTCGAATCAAAGAAAAGGTGATTTAAAAAAAGTTAGTAAGTTTAATAAAGGTCAAGATCTTAAGGGTACGGTAAAAAATTTGACGAGATCTGGTGCGTTTATTAGTTTACCTGAAGGTGAAGAAGGTTTTTTACCATCGAGTGAAGAAGTTGATGAAGGATTTGCGAATATTATGGGTGGATCTTCTTTAAATATTGGTGATGAAATAAATGTGCGTGTATTGCGTATAAATAGAGGTCAAGTTACTTTAACTATGAAAAAAGATGAAGAAATTGCTTTGTTAGGGTCTGGGATTAATTTAGGTGTTGTTCATACTGCTACTAATCCTTTTTTGTTGGCTTTTAGAAGTAATAAGGAGATTTCGAGCTTTTTAGATGAAAGGGTAAAAGCGGAAGAAAAGGAAAAAGTAGTGTTGGATGAGAAAACTGACGAAAAAACCCCTGAAAGTAAAGAGCAAGAGAATAACTTATCTGAGGATGTGATAGTAAAAGATGAGGTTCAAATCGAGACAGTTGAAGAGGAGAAGAAAATTGCTTCAGTAGTCCCTGAAGTTTCGGAAATTCAATCCGAGGATGTGATTGCAAAAGATGAAGTACAAATCGAAACACTTGAAGAAGAGAAATTAGTTGATTCAGTCCCTGAAGTTTCGGAAATTCAATCCGAGGATGTGATAGCAAAAGATGAGGTTCAAATTGAGGAAGAGAAAATTATTTCTTCAGTCCCTGAAGTTTCGGAAATTCAATCCGAGGATGTAATAGCAAAAGATGAAGTTCAAATCGAGACAGTTGAAGACGAGAAATTAGTTGATTCAGTCCCTGAAGTTTCAATAATTCAATCCGAGGATGTAATAGCAAAAGATGAAGTACAAATCGAGACACCTAAAGAAGAGAAAATAGTTGATTCAGTCCCTGAAGTTACGGAAAATAAATCCGAGGATGGAATTGCAAAAGATGAAGTAAAAGAAAATGTTTCAAACACTGAAACTATAATTACACGTAAGTACTATAATAATCTAATTCTTTCACTCAATTTTCCATTTCATGGTTAATTTCTTACATAAATAATAATTTTAAATACAGAAAGTCCAATTAACGAAACAATTATCGAAAAACAAGTTGAAGTTAAAGAGGAACAAATAAAAGGTTTAGTAATTATTTTTTACTAATTTAATTTCTTATAATTTTTAACTAATTTTTCCCCATATTATAGACACAATATCACCAGCTTTAGTGAAACAATTACGAGACGAAACAGGAGCAGGAATGATGGATTGCAAAAAAGCCCTTAAAGAATCAAAAGGTGACATAACACTCGCACAAGAATTTCTCCGTAAAAAAGGTTTATCAAGTGCAGATAAAAAATCCTCAAGAGTTACAGCTGAAGGAAGAATCGGTTCATATATACACGATTCAAGAATCGGAGTATTAATCGAAGTAAATTGTGAAACAGATTTTGTATCTCGAGGTGAAATTTTTAAAAATTTAGTCGAAGATTTAGCTATGCAAGTTACAGCTTATCCTCAAGTTAAATATTTAAATTCTGAAGATGTACCTTTAGATATTATAAAAAAAGAAAAAGAAATCGAAATGCAAAAAGAGGATTTATTATCAAAACCTGAACAGATTAGAGAAAAAATAGTTGATGGAAGGATAAAAAAGAGAATTGATGAACAAGCTTTGTTAGAACAACCTTATATTAAGAATGATAAAATAATTGTTAAAGATTGGATTAAACAAACTATTGCAACTATTGGTGAAAATATTAAGGTTAAGAGATTTGTACGATATAATCTTGGAGAAGGTTTGGAAAAGAAAAGTCAAGATTTTGCTGCTGAGGTGGCGGCTCAAACTACTGTTAAATCGGGTCCCGCTATTACACCGTTAAAAGAGGAATCTGGTACCTTAAATGACACGTAAGTTTCGAATTAGTATTGTTTTGATGTTTATTACATTTAATTTTTTAGTTATTAGGGTATTTAGAAATTAAATTGTTACAAAAGTAGAATATTTTATATAATTAGGGTTTATAGATGAATTTGATTCTTCATAGGTGCCGCCCTAGATAGTATTATTAGTTAATTAAGGATTAATTTGCAACTTTTTATAAAATTAGGGACTAAATTGTAATTTTTAAGTAATTAGCGACTTTTTGGAATGTTTAGGACTTAAATGCAATTTTTTTAAAATATAAGGACCTTTTAGCAATTTCCGTGAATACAAGGATTTTTTTGCGCAATTTATAAAAATATAAAGGTATTTTTGTAATTTATAAAAATATAAGGGTATTTTTGCTATTTTAATAAATATTAGGATTAATTTGCAAATTTTATAAAATTAGGGACTAAATTATAAATTTTACGTAATGAGTGACTTTTTGGAATGTTTAGGACTTAAATGCATTTTTTATAAAATATAAGGACCTTTTGGCAATTTTCATAAACACAAGAATTTTTTTTTCGCAATTTACAAAAATATAAGGGTATATTTGCTTTTTCTTATAAATACAAGGACTAAAATGTAATTATTATAAAATTAGGGACTAAATTGTAATATTTATATAGTTAGTGACTTTTTTGGAATGTGTAGGACTTAAATACAATTTTTGTAAAATAGAAGGACCTTTTGGCAATTTTAATAACACAAGATTTTTTTCGCAATTTACAAAAATATAAGGGTATATTTGCTATTCTTATAAATATAAGGACTAAAGTGTAATTATTATAAAATTAGGGACTAAATTGTAATATTTAGGTAGTTATTGACTTTTCGGAATATTTAGGACTTAATTGCAATTTATGTAAAATATAAGAACCTTTTGGCAATTTTCAAAACACAAGGATTTTTTTCGCAATGTATAAAAATATAAGTGTGTTTTTGTAATTTATAAATATATAAGGGTATATTTGCAATTTTTTTAAAATATACGGATTAATTTGCAAATTATATAAAATGAGGGACTAAATCGTAATTTTTAGGTAATCAGCGACTTTTTGGAATTTTTTGTATTTAAATGCAATTTTTGTATAATATAAAGAACCTTTTGGCAATTTTCAAAACACAAGGATTTTTTTTTTTTTTTTGCAATTTATAAAAATATAAGGGTATATTTGCTATTCTTATAACTATAAGGACTAAATTGTAATTATTATAAAAACAGGGTACAAAAAACAGTAATATCGGCGGGGTTAGTTAAGCAATTAAGAGAAGAAACAGGGGCAGGAATGATGGATTGTAAAAAAGCATTAAGTGAAAGTTCAGGTGATATTGAAAAAGCACAAGAATATTTAAGAAAGAAAGGTTTATTAACAGCTGATAAAAAATCAAACAGACTTGCTTCAGAAGGAAGAATAGGTAGTTATATACATGATTCACGTATCGGTGTTTTAATTGAAGTTAATTGTGAAACTGATTTTGTGGGTCGAAGTGAAAGATTTAAAGAATTAGTGGATGATTTAGCAATGCAAGTTGTAGCTAGTTTAACAGTTAAGTATGTTTGTATTGAAGATATTCCTGAAAGTGTTGTGAAGTTGGAAAAGGAAATGGAAATGGGAAGGGATGATTTGAAGAATAAACCGGAAGGTATAAAGGAGAAAATTGTTGAAGGGAGGGTTTTAAAAAGACTTGGTGAGTTGGCACTTTTGGAACAAGTTTTTATTAAGGATGATAAATTGTTGGTTAAGGATTTGATTAAACAAACTGTGGCGGCTTTAGGGGAAAATATTAAGTTGAGGAGGTTTTGTCGGTTTACTCTTGGTGAGTCTATTGATGAAGAGAAGAAAATTGGAAATGAAGAATGAGTTTTTTGTTTCTTTTTTGTTGTGAGTAAAGGCTTTTGTTTTTGTTTTGATGTATTGTTGTATTGTTTTTGGAATATAGATATGAGAACTAATTTTGAAGAGTTTACTATGATTTAAGTAATTTGTTTTGGATACATTAGTTTTTTTGCAATGAATGAAAATAGTATTGGTGTGAGTTTAACAAAGCAAGGAAGGTATAGAAGAAAAAAATTTAGTTTTGATTATTTCGTGCCAGTAAGTTTGAGTAATGGTCGTGTATACAAGTCTTGTTTATGACTTTTTTGGTAGTGATTTGAGAAAAAGAATTTATAATAGTTTAAATGAAAATATTGAGTTTTTCAAAAAAATAAAAAACAGTGAAATACCCCTCAAACATGCTAAAATAACACCTAATAAGTGCACTTTGAAATTATTTATTTGAATCTATTGATAAAAAATGTTATTCTATGTAAGTTTTATTAGAGTTCGATGAACTCTATTTAAAATCTATTGGAATCTGTAATAAAATTAAATAAAATCTGTTAAAAAGTTTTTTAAATTCAAAAGAGTCTATGAAGTAAACAAACTTTAATAAAATTTATGGATGATACAAATTCTAATAAAATCTTTTAAAATTTGGATAGAATACATCCCTTTAAATATTAAAAAAAAAAAAAAAATCATATTTTGGGAACAAAGCGCCATAGATCGACTGCAATATCAACCTCTTTTTTCTTGTGAAACTTGTATAGCTTTGGAACATCATAGCGAAGCTGTACAAAAACAAACATACAATGAAACAAAACATAAATTATCGGGAAAAGAAATTAATTAACAGAGGAAAATAGCTGACATGTATGTACCTCGCATAAAACCTCAGCAGAGCTAGCATTATAATCTCTTAAAGCTGTCTTTTTCACATACTACAAAAACCAAAAAAAAAAAAATCCCAATTATTATTATTATTATTATTATAATGAATGTTTAGCAAAGATTTTATAATGCTCATAGACTTAAGTCTTACTTCTCTTGTTGTTGTTTTATGCAATGAATAAACTGCTCCTGAAGCAACCTGAGAAAATAATTAAAAATAATTACTTTAAAACTAGAACAAGCATAAGCTTATATAACACTCGCAATTTTACCTTCAATGCTGCAAACAAGAAATCCATGTCAGCACCTTTTTTCCGTGTTCCAAATGGAGGATTCATAACAATAGTATCAACATTTTTTCCTATGAATTTTTCCTTTTTTTAGGTTACAAACAAAATAATAAGGCCAAATAACATTTTATAATAAATCAAATTAGAAAGAAACCTCTCCATGTTGAGTTTTTGAGATCACATTGAATAAAATCCATGTCCACCTACACATATAAGTGTTTACAAATATCATATTTTTTGATCAGTCTATAAATTGTTTAAGTAAGTATATAAGTACCTCAAGTTCATCAGCATTTGTGGATGCAATTTCAAGTGAATCAGTATCAATATCTAGACCAATGACATGTCTGTTTAACACAAAACTTAATATTAAGAGCAAACACAAGCATCGCATCTATACAAAGTTACTCAATTGTACTCTCATGTTTCAGAAATAGCAAATATACCCCTATAGTTTAAAAATAGTAGCAATTGACCCAAAAAAAACTATAGACTTACTCTGCACCTAAGAGAGCAGCTGCAAGGCCTAATGTACCACATCCACAACCAAAATCTGCTACTACTTTGTTACTCACATCTCCATATGAATTTTCAGCCTAAATGATTCCCAAAAAAAAGAAAAATCTTCAAGAGGTTGAAATATTATATGGTAGGATATGAAGAATTAACGGGTAAGGAGAGGTATACAGTGTATAGCATCCTAGAAGCAATGTGGGGTCCAGTTGGGTATTGTTCCAATTCAATCTGTAATAGGATAATTAGCGTAATAGACAAAAGGGCATATACATATATTATGTATAGAGAGAGAAAGGGACCTTTGGGTCGGAGAACTGATCAAGAGAGCCTAGAAGGCTTTCTAGTTGCTTCAGCTTCATCTTCAAGAACAAAGCTACCCCCTTTTTCTTTTTCTGTGATTCAGTTTTGACTCGAGGGATTCAGTTTGTTGGTGTGTGCGTGTAGTATAATTGGATATTCTGATATATTCATATTTCTTCTTTATTCTTTTCTGTTTTTCCTTTTAGTAGAAAAGTTTTTTTTTTTTTGTTCAATTAGAAAAAGATATCTTAATATATATATATATATATATATATATATATATATATATATATATATATATATATATATATATATATATATATATATATATATATATTGGTCGGCCGTAGAAACATATTACATAGCACCATTAGCCGATTCCAAGTCTACCAAACTCCTGCACCAACGTCTGATGCTGAGAGTGATCGTGCTGCCGATGCCTAGCGTTACGCGCGACCCTGTCAGCCCATCCGTTAAGGCGGCGCGGAAAATGTCTGAATGACAACTGTCCATGCGATTCCGCGAGCTGCTGAATCTGCCCAACGTACGGTCTAATTTTCCACCACGCTGCTGGCACCTGCCGGAAACCTTGAATAACTTCAAGGTTCTGAGTAGATAAGGATCTTCCGACCCGTCTCTTGATTAGCCATTTTAGTCGTCTCATGTACCGCCTTTGCTTCAGCCTCAGTTGCCGAGTTCACCCATACGGGGTGGTGTCGCCTAGGGGTTAGAAAAATAAGATAAATATAGGCCAGAAAACAATGCACTTTCACCCTAGACAAGCACGGTAGTGCAAGTATTACAGGACGTATGCACGTTTTAATGATAAGTGAGATTCGTTCTCAGGGACTTAGTGTGTTAAACGAATGGGTAGCAATAACGAGATATGAGCAATTAATTGAAAGACAGGAAAATAAATAGAGTAAATTCGAAATTACTGAATTAGACTAAGGAAAATTAAAGACAATACAATAAATACGAAGAAATATGAGATGAGAAGTATAGCTTAGGTTTTGCTAGTATGCACTAATCCTTCTAACTCTTTCTATCAAATCTAGTTAATAAGGGAGATAATTAGCTCTTAGATACTTAGTCAGGATTCTAAATTCCCATACCTTAGACCTTGAGAGCGACTAAGGGGGCTACGGACACATCATGAGGCAGCCTAAACTTAGGGTTATCCTACGCCACTAGGTTCCTAAGCAATTCAATTCCAAACATGATGATAGTGATTCAAATATACCCTAATGACTATCTAGCTAGAATTAGTGTTGTCAAGACCAATATCGACACTAGACGTTATGTGGTGCTTCAATAATTAGACACCCAGCTAAGGTGAACATCTAACTACTATTAAGATAGCATAAAGTGACCAGTTCTAGGACATGCACTAAATCAAAACACATAAACAAATATATAGGTAAGAAGCTAATATCAGATTAAAACATATAATTCCCAAAGAAACTTAGATAGAAAGAAAATAGAATTCATATTTTATACATGATGCAAAACCCAATCTATGGGAAAATTAGTTCATACCTGAAGGAAATAAACTAAAAGAAATAATGAAAGACATCATCTTGCTCTCTACAATAATTCTGATGATAATAAACCTAAATACTAATTACTATGAGGCAAAGATGATTTACAAGTGATATAAGGGTGTATTTATAGGTGTTTAGAAGACCTAATTCGTTCTCTTGAAGGAGAAGGTAAGTAGTGGACTCCAAGCCCAACTCAAAATCGTAACCCTAAAACATGAAATCTGGCCCGTTTTTGTTTTGATCCTAGCAGCTTCAATACTAATCCGTTTGACGCGTATGAGTAAACGAAATTCATCGTCTCGGAAAGATATCCAGCTTTTCTCTTGACCGTTTCTCCAAATTACACACCGATTTTGAGATATAAGCTGATTTGTGGTCGTGGGTGGTGAAATTCAGGATTAAGGCAACTTTTCCTTTAATGATTTTAGCTTTTCTTTCCTTATCCCCAATTACCATGCTTATCTCTTTCCATATCTCTTAGTCCTTGACTTGAAATCTAAGTAATCTCCATAATTATCTTTAAAGATTCACTCTAAATAATTAATTAAACCAAATATGCTCTAAAAATAATAATTTACTAAATCAAGACTCAAAATAGGAAAGTGTAACATTTCTCAAGAAAATCGATTAGAATGACTTCTAGATCACTAAAAATGATGTCTCCAACTAGGATTAATTCATGACAAATAGGGAGACATCACGGGGGCAGGAACTACCTGTCGGGTTCCCGAAATAAGGTCCCTTCGAACTATCCCAATTCCACTGTGCTCCATTGTTGATTTAAAGGAGGCATCACAAATGTAAATTACTTGTACATCCGGTGGTACTTCTGGGGGCTGAGTCGCCTGAAATATCTGCTCCTCGGTAGCTGGTAATGTAGGGTGATCTTGGGCCCAGTCCTGTCCAAAAAGGTCATTCATAGTGACATGAGTTAAATGTAAAACCGTATTAACGTTTGGTGTGCCTGTTTCATATTAACATTTCATTTTTTGTTTCCATATGTTACATAATAATAGTAAAATGTATGCCGTCACAACTCGTTGATCCCAAATGGATTTATCAATATTATCGAGTATCTTCATAATCCAGTCGCCCATATTACAAGCCTCATCTTCAAGTATTCATATTTGTAACGCTGATCCTGCCCAAACCTGTTTGCAGAACGTACATGTTAGTAGTGAATGTGAAACTGTTTCCGTTACCTCCCCACACCATGTACAATAGCAGTTGTCACTACATTTTTTCTGGAACAAATTGAGTTTAGTTGGGAGTATATCCCAACAGGTTTTCCATACAAAGTTTCGAACTTTTGACGGTACATTTGACTTCCAGACTGTTGTCCATACGTTTGATGCTCGAAGATTTGCTTGCGGTGACGACTGTGTACTCCTTCCTAAGTGTTCCTTTGTTAGTGTAGCGTACCCTGATTTGGTAGTATATGTTCCAAATTTGGTGTAAGGCCACAGAAAGGTGTCCTGTGCAGCTCTCTCCAGTACTGGTATTATGTAGATCTCTTCTTTAACCGGTTCCGGCAAATTCGAGTCAATAAGATCCCGATTCCAACTGTTTTCGTCAGTGTGCATTAATTGGTCAACAGTTTCAAGCGTAGAATCTATCGGTTTATCCTTAATACTTCCAGACATGAGCCATTTATCTTCCCAAATTCTGGTATTTTCCCCGCTTCCTATCTTAGTGATACCGTGTTCAAGTAATAGATCCCGTCCTTCGATCAGACTCGCCCATGACCATGATCGGCTTTGTCTGAGCTTGACTTGTAGAAAGTCCTGATGTGGATAATAGATGCCTCTCACTAGTCTGGCTGCCAGTGAGTTTGGGTGTTGTATCAGTCTCCAGGCTTGACGCACCAATAGTGTAGTATTTGCTCGTTTTAAGTCGCGAAATCCCATCCCCCCTATAACCTTGGCTATCGTCATCTTTTTCCACTCCATCCAATGTATCCTTCTGCGTTCCAGCGAATTCCACCAAAATCGAGCAATAATCGTCGTTAATTTCCTGCAAAAGCCAATTGGGAAGGAGAAAATCGACATTGCATAAGTTGGCATTGCTTGTAATACTGCCTTGATTAAAACTTCTCGCCCGCCTTCCAATAACAATTTAGCCACCCACCCTTGTGCTTTATTAAACACCTTATCCGCAACCCATTGCAGTGTCTCAAGATTAGAGCGTTTGTGGCAAAGTGGCATCCCAAGATATTTTCCTAAGTCATTCGCTTCTTGTATATGTAGTGTATTCGTTACCTGTTGTCGACTTGTCGTAGAGTATCTGATGTTTGCTTGCTAAATGTAATAGCTGATTTCTGAAAGTTCACCCTTTGTCCCGAGCCTCTTCAGTACGTGTCAATACATTCCTGAAGTTCTTCAATATTATGTCCATCAAGAGAAACAAAAAATACAGAATCATCTGCAAAAAGTAGGTGAGATATAACCAGGCAGTTTTGTGTGATCTGAATTCCTTTAATATGATCTGTTTCCACTTTACGTTCAATAAGTGTAATAAAAGACTCCGTAAGCAAAGAGAATAAAATGGGTGAAAGTGGATCTCCCTGCCGAAGTCCCCGTCCAGGTGTGAAATGTGGTAGGCGTTCCCCGTTGGAATTAAGTTGAAAACTAACCGTAGAAATACAGTTCCATATCCATTCCACCCATTTCTGTGCAAAAACCATTTTTCCAATAGTATTCTTAAGAATTCCCACTTAACCTGGTCGTAAGCTTTCGCCATGTCCAGTTTAATTGCTCCAAGGTGTGCTTGATTTTTCAACTTACGCTTCATAAGGAAAGAAATTTCCTGCGCTATTAAGATGTTGTCTTGAATCGCCCGCCCTTTACTGAAAGTTGTTTGTGTAGGTGATGTAATCAAGTTCATAATTTTTTGTAATCTAGTAGCCAAATTTTTTGAAATAATTTTGTATATAAAATTTACGCACGAGATGGGCCTATAATCACCCACACCTGCCTGAATGTCCCCCTTCGGAATCAAGGTAATTAAACTTTCATTCATTGTAGTAAGCGATGTATTGTGTAAGAAAAAGTCAATGACCATCTGATATACATCAAATTTGATGATTGGCCAGTATGCGTGAAAAATTTACCCGTTAGTCCATCCGGTCTAGGTGCTTCCCCTGGAGGCATGTCAAACACCGCCACTTCCACTTCCTGAAAGTCTGGCATAGAAGTCAGAGCCTCGTTCATTTGTGTCGTTACTTTAGGACAATGTCTCTCAAAGCCTCCGTACACAAAGATTCATCCTGCCTGCTTAACAAGTCGTGATAGAAGTTATTAAAGTGTGATTTAATAAGCATTTCTTCCTGTATCCATTCGCATGTAGGTGACTGGATTGCCGTGATCTTGTTCCCGTTTCTTTGTTGAGCTACCATTGCAAAGAAAAGTTTAGTATTTTTATCACCGTAAAGTATCCATTGCTGTCGAGATTTGTCAAACTAGTAAATCTCTTCGCGTTTCCAAGAAAACTTGATTTGGTCACGCAAGTCTTCTTCTTGACGTCGCAATTCCTTATTCTATCAGTAAATCGAACCTTTTGAGAGGGACCTAGTCTTTAGCGACGACCAGGTCCTCGCTAAAGGGGTGGCAGATTTATTAAATACCCTCTGAACCCTTTCTTCTTCCCTATTCTATCATAACAACCTCCAAACCCTCCATTAATCTCCACTCCATACCATCATTTCCAGCAACACCAAGCTCCTCCGATTCAAGGGAAGGCATCTACTTCATCAAAACCAACATTTAATCAAGCTTTTAGGTAAGCTTTCCTTGATTTTTCCAAAAAAAAAATTCAATCTTTTTTTTTTGCTTAATCACAAATCTAATACATGTTTTTGGTTTGTTTATAATCTATGGAGCTTCCCTACCATCATTTAACACCTTTTCCTCTGATGTTAAGGTATGTAATCCTATTTTAGCTTCTTTTTTTTTCCAATTTAGCTCTATACAATGAATTCCGAATTTAAGTAGGTGTTTAAGATTTCTATTTAGTGTATAATTTTCTACAAATTAGCATGTTTCGTTGTATTTTTTTCTCTATTTTTTGAGAAATTAATTTTTGCTCTATACAATGAATTCCGAATTTAAGTAGGTGTTTAAGATTGCTAATTAGTGTATAATTTTCTACAAATTAGCATGTTTAGTTGTATTTTTTTGGGGGAATTTAGTTGCAAAAATTTGGAATTTAGAAAGAAATTTATTAGAATTTAGTTAGAATTTAGGTGCTAGATCTTGGATTTTTTGTTAAATATTAAAATTATGTTAAATTTGTGTATTTATAAAATTTTAGTGACCTTGGAGTAATTTGTAAAATTTTAGGTGTGTTAAAAATAATTTTAGATATGAGGGTAACTTTGTAATTTTAAAAGTTTTAGGGGTTAATTTGAGGATTTATAAAATTTTGGTGGCCATAGAGTAATTTATAAAATTTTAGGTGCCTTAGAAATAATTTAAGATACTAGGGGTTAAATTTTTTTTTTTTAAAATTTAGGGGTTAATTTGCATTTTTATAAAATATTAGGGCATTTAGAGGGGTATTTAAATTTTTATGTGCCTAAGAAATAATTTTAGATATTAAGGGTAAATTTGTAATTTTAAAGAATTTTAGGGGTTAAATTGCGTATTTATAAAATTTTGGTGGCCTTAGAAATAATTTTAGATAATAGGGGTTAAATTGTATTTTAAAAAATAATTGGGGTTAATTTGCATTTTTATAAACTATTAGGGCCTTTAAAGGAGTATTTCAATTTTTACGTGGCTTAGAAATAATTTTTAAATAATATTAGGTTTAAAATTGTCAATTTTAAAAATATTAGATGGCCGATGTTATGCCGAGAGCTCACGACGGAGAAGGGGATGGACGTGACCCCACACAAAATCGAAGAAATCCTATAAGGGGTTGCAACGCACCAGGTAATATTTCATTTTACACCTACTTTTGACTTAATTATTATTTTAATCGTAAAATTAAACAGGTAATAACCCGAGAAAACCGAGAGGCAAGACGACTCATGCCTCGGTCCAGGAGTCAAGGCGGAAGTATGGAGGTATGCTACCAATAGAGTTTTGCTCGTACGATTTTACTTGGAACCCCGTGGGAAATACGCCCACCACGTGACTCAACTAATTAATCACACCATTCGAGAGAATGTTCCACTTTATCACAGGTTCTGGACAGATGTCCCAGAAGTAGAGCATACGAATGTTTTGACTCGATTAGGAGTAAGTCGGCTAATTTTTTTTATTTGTTTATCTTTATCTAAAAAAATATATTTAACTTCATTTATATGTAAACATGAATTTTTTGAGGTGGAGAAGTGGCAGACCCGCTCAGATTGGGGGATATCCAACATAGGATAACCAACAAATGTGAGAAGGGGTATAGCGACCACAAGTATCGAGTGAAGAAGAATTATTACAAGTCCCAGGAAAAACCGGATGACCAAACACCCGAGAACTGGGAGCTCACCTTGGAGATGTGGGACTCGGAGCGAGCTCAGGTGATTGTACTATTTTAACTTGTATTAATTAAAATATTATCTTAATTGACTACATTTTTTTTTCATTCGTTGTTGTAAAAATAGCATCAAGCTCAAGTGAATAAGGATAATAAGGAGCTGCTTCAAAACCAAAGCGGAGCCAGGTCTAGGAGCTATACCAGGTGGAGGGATAATCTGATGGAGGTAATAAATATTTAAAAAATATTTATTACAATAACTATTTTTGACTGTTTGACTTTTTACAGGGGCAAAGGAGTAGTCAACCCCCTCAAGTGGCCGAGATAACATGGAATTGGTGCCTCTATAAAAAATAAACGAATTCTTCTTCAAGATCGGGTGGAGCAAGAAGAAGAACGGGTGGAGGAGTCCCGAGTACGAGAGAGCATACGTACGTTTATTATTTTAATATATCACATAATCTATTATTTTAATCTATTTATTTTATTGTACAGGGAGCGTTGAAGGAGATTCTCGAGAATAGAGTTCGGGAATCACAAAGACAAAGCGGAGACTTATCTTGTACACCTCCCATGACGCAACAGGAGCAGGTAGACGCCGTGATGGAGGCGGCTCGACTCGGGTTAGGAGATGGGACCCGCTACTGGATCCTGGGAGTTGGCCACCCGCTTCTGGAGAAGAGGAGGTCTTCTCATGCTTGAGATCCGGTAAACGAGAGCATGCTTCGAGACTACGAGTGGCTGATGAAGTCCCTGAACGAGTTCCTTGTCTCCATAGGCAAGGACCCGGTGCCAAACGATATTTTACGATTCTCGGCTTCCACTGCTAGTACGCAACCGACTAAGGAGGCGATGGACTCACAGATGAGTACAACCATCACCTTACTCAACAGGTGCCGAGAGGAATGCGGTCACGAGAAAGCACTAGTCCCTCTATCCGGCAGTCCATCCGCTGCTCCTGCTGGTCCCTCCCGAGCCCGACCCCGACCCACTACCTCTGCTCCGTCAAGCTCGTGACTCCATTTTATAGACCAAGGTGAAGAAGAAGATGAAGAGGAAGATTTATCTAATCCTTAGATGGTGTGTTATTTGGTTGAGAGTTTATTTTATTTAGACTTTATGTTGACTTCTTATGACTTTTACTATTTTCGATTTATGGTTTGTAATTTTTCGACTTTTTATGACTTTGAATTTTGTATGTATGACTTTGACTATCGGTTGAATTAGTTTTCGTATTGTATTATTTTTTCTCTTTTCATACATAGAAATAAAAAAATAAAATCCAAAATAAAAAAAAACAATAAAAAAAAGAAAAAAAAAGTTGTATAATCGAAATAAAAATTAAATAAAGATTTAATTTTAAAAATAAAAAATAAAAAAATAGGTCTTTAGCGAGGACACTTTCGTCGCAAGAAAGAAGGTCAAAGTCCTCGCTAAAGAGTTGACTAGCAATCGCGACGACTGCTTGTCGTCGCGAAAGAAAGGTGGCTCACGCGACGACACGTGAAGTCGTCGCAATTGGAGGGTCTTTCGCGACGAAATTTTAGCGAGTAACCTTTGGCGAGGACTGCTCGTCGCAAAAGACCAAACTGGTCTTTACCGAGGACCTTTCCGGTCTTTAGCGACAAAATCGGTGCTCGCAAAAGACCACGCGCATTGTAATGACAAGCTTAAATGATATTATAGATATTGTAATTGACTTGTCTCCTAGCGGTTTGATATAAGAACATTTTATACTAATTTTGTTTTTTTAGCTTGATGTTTAATATTAAAATTATAATTAAAGATTTATATGTTATATTATTTTTTGCATAAAGATGTAAAAAAGAATGTGTCATTTTTATTATTTTCTTTAACCTTATAATTTCAGAATGCATTCCTAATTCACTTGGACCCAGATTCTATTAGTTAAATTAGACAAATACAAATAAAATAAAATATGGATTGAACTATTAAAATTAAATTGAAAAGGGGGAAGGGTTTGTTAAAAAACAAAAATACGTGGAGATCGTGAAGATTGATGAAAGTTAAAATTAAATGAAGATGAAGTGTTGGTGATAGTAAATTTGAAAATTTTAGACAAAAAGTTATATTAAATTTTTTATTTTATTAGAATAAATATACTAGAATTTGTCCAAAAAACGTGAAAGAATATCTGGAGTGCAAAATATTTAATAAATGAAATAAACTTTTGAATTTTGACCAAAAAACATGATATTCCAGGAATGTTGTGTATAACGTATTCAATGTATTTTTTGGCATTCGAGTTTTTGAATTTATAGGATAATTAAAATAAAAATTAACATGACATCTCATATTTATTTTTAAATAAATTTTGATTTGTCTAATTTTATACTTTATTAAAAAGTATATAAAACAAATATAATATTGTATAATTTTAAAGTATATTTTAGTTGTATATTAGTTTTAAATGATAAACTTATATGATTTACATTTATGATAAAAAAAAGTATTTCAATCAACATAAAAAATTGGTGTTTAATAAAAAAATATTATAATTTGTATAAAAAAAATAGAAAAATGTTTAAAATGTACATGGTTCAAATCTGCTTCCTAAATATAGATAATCTAGTTTTGTTTTACCAGAAGTATACTTGGAGAGATTGGCATACAACCCGCCATGGATTGGTGCGAGTAAACTGACTAACCACACATGTCATCAATATATATCTATATATAAACGTCTACAAAGTAGATAGAGTAGTCTGGATTTACTTTTAGCTAAAAAAATGTGTCACAACTGACAGTCCAAATTTATCTACATAAAATGCCTAAAGTACCCATAATATATAAAGGTACCGTAACATTAATAAAAAATATTTCTCTCTGATCCAATATTTCAGCCCACTCTTTTTTCCATCTTTACTTTTGACTCAAGGTGGCTAACGGTCCGTTCCGAACCGGTTCCTAGCGGACCTGGGCCTTATCGGCCCGGTCCCTTGTTACCGGTTCCGGTCTGGTCCGTTACTAAGAAGGAAAAAGGGGAGAACCGGACCAATAAGGGAACCGTCTAAACCGGATCCGGTTCCGTTCCGGTTCTTAGCGGTTCTATATTGTGTGTTTTTTAATCTTTTATTTGTTGTTTAGGTGGGTAGGGAATAGGGATTAAATGGTTTGATCTGATGTTAAAAATGTTAAGGGCCTTAATAGGGGTGTTGGATTTAATGGGTTGGGCTACAAATAATTAGGCTAAAAACCTAAAACAATGAAATAAAAAAAATAACAGGTCGGTTCAGGTTCGGTCCCCTTTATTTTTAAAAAAGTGAAGAACCGGTCCGGTCTGGATCTCGCGTTAACCGGTCCAGTTTAGTCACCTTGACTTTTGACCAGCAAGAAAAATACTCCATCTTCACATACTCCGTCGTCCCGCTCTTTTCCCGCCCCTCTCTCTCCAAATCCGCCACTGAACAAAAGTCACACCATTCCCGTCACTCTGATCCTCCATAATCAATAACATATGTCCAAAGCATCAACCATTCACATCAAGGCTGAGAAGGTTTGGGGTCATTGATCGATGGTGGATTGATGGCGATGGTGATTAATTAATGGCAAACTGGGTTGGTGTAACTTGTGAATTTCTTTTGATAGCGTATGGGAGCAAATTAAGTACGGTGGCGGAAGGTGTTCGATTAATGGCCCCAAATCAATCTTTTATTCAATGAAGGTAACACGAATTGCAACGATTATTGTTCTCTCAAACTCGTTGGTGGTTTGTGGCACAATGGTACTATAGGAAAAAAGATACGGTAAGCATATGTAAAACATGACGTTTCAATTATTATTATCTCAACTTGCTCTAACATTTGAATTTTTTTTGTTTCTTTGTCAAGGTTAATGGTGAATGTAGTAATCTGATTGATGATAAGTGTGTCTTCTTTTCTGAAGTGGAGGATGATAATCCACTTGATTCTCTTCTTCAAAAGATCCAAATCATCTACCTGCCTTCAAATGTATTCCTAACTTAAGTAGGTTTGTGTAATTAATATGATTGGGTTTGATTGTTTTTAATCTCTTATAGTGCTAAAATGATTGATTTTAATTGTTTTAATGAATAATTATGTTCTGTTGTAGAATGTGTTGTTACTTTTCATTTATAATAATAGTGTCTGTTGTTTTAAGCTCGTCTTTTTAGAAGGATATACGAATTTATAGGTGAATATTGTTGAGGTTTTCGAATAAAAAAGTTGTTTCATTTATACAGAGGTTATAGAAGTGCAAATGCATCTTAAAGTGGCTAAGTGCCTAATAAGATGCAGATAGTGTGCATACCATGTAAAATGTTTATTTTAAAGATCCTTCTGTATGCCCATATCTATTATCAGAAGATGTAGGTGAAGCTCCTGATACATAATTGTGTGTGTATGTGTGTGTGTATATATATATATATATATATGTGTGTGTGTGTGTGTGTGTGTGTGTGTGTGTGTGTGTGTGTGTGTGTGTGTGTGTGTGTGTGTGTGTGTGTGAACGTGTGTAACTATTTTTCTTCACATTGCTTAAGATTTTCTTTGACGACTAACAAAGGTTAGCAATTTCGTTTCCTTTGGATGTGTCTATTTTATACGCATATATTTAAGAAATTATGTATCTATGAATATAATTTTTAATTTATTGTGTATTTCTTTTATTTGAAGTTATCAGTATCATTACTGAGAAAGTGCATGTGAAGCAAAGTTTTAAAAAAATACAATAAATTATCAAATTGTATATATATGTAACTATTTGATTGGAACTTAATATAATTTTCTTAATATTTCCTTTATGTCTTTCATGAGCATATAAATCTTAACAAACTGACTATATGGCGCATCCATCCTGGCAACAAAAATATTGGAGGTTTACAAATAAAACAACTGAATTTATGCAGACAAAGGAGAAGGGATGAGTAAGCATCACAAATTACTTCATGTTTTGTGTGACATAAAAAAGTTAAATGATATTAAAGTTAGTGTCCGTTTGGAAGTGCTTTTTTGGAGAAGCACTTAAAAGTGCTTTTAGCATTTTAAGAGTTTTTTTTACCTTGAAAAGCACTTTTTTGAAAAGCACCAAATATGTGCTTCTTGAAAAAAGCACTTACAATAATTTTAGATTTCAAAATTTTTTTTAACAATTTTTTAAAATTTTGAATTTTATTTCAAAAACGCTTTTTTACTCTAAAATAAGCACTTCCAAACGGGCCCTTATTGTAATTGACTTATCTCCTAGCAGTTTAATTTACCAGTGCCATAGCCCTCATAAATACATGACGTTGAGTACCTAAGCATAGTTTGTACCTTATTAGTATATGTTAACTGAGTATAAGAACGTTTTTTTATTAATTTTGTTTTGTTAGCTTGGTGTTTAATATTTAAATTATAATTAAATATTTATATTCTATATTAATTTTTGCATGAAGATGTGAAAAGAATGTGTCGTCATGATGTTTTTATCATTTTTGTCAACCTTATAATTGCAGACTGCGTTCTAATTTATAAATATTAGATTAGACTAATACAAATTAAATGAGCAAGCTAGAGATTGATTTAGCTGATCAAGTGATGCAGTGTTCTTTTAAAACCTCAGATTTTATGTAATTTCGACTAATTTTGTGTATTTTGGATTTAGTTATTAAATATATTTGAACATATCTGAGTACTTAAATTACTTTAAGCGTGTACCTCTCCTATTCTCTTCATGTGTAAAATATGTATAAATGTATGTGCTAGGATCTGAAATGTTGATTGTGTAGGAGTAGTAGCTAATGTTGTGTCTTGCCCATGATTGACTAATGCTAATGTTTGTGTCATCCCTCAAGGTGTGATAATATAATGCAATTAAACGTGCAAGTCTCGAGAGAACGGAGATAAAATTTCTATAAGTGTATGGATTTTGCAAATAATAATTAAGTAAACCGATTATCATCCTCAGAAACTACGAAAGTTACATCTAGATAGTGTTCTTATGAAGTGTGATCGAAAGAGCTTCTAAATTAAATTAAATACGCTGACGATAAACAGATATTTGTTTGGTTTTGTTTTTATTACTAGAATACATATACGATAATTAACTAAGGAATAATTAAATTAAAGACAAGTAAATAAACGAAGAAGAAAAGAATGAGAGTGTAGCTCAAGAATTCACAAGCAATCCCCACTAGTATCTATTTTACGTTTTATTGTTAAAGGATGAATTGGTAATTATGTAACAGTTGAGATTCTAAATTCCTCCTAACTTCCGTCAGGGTTGCTTAGGAGACAACCTCAACACTAACAGGGAACTTGGGTAAGGGGACCCTACGCAGTGATCGATGGATAAAAATCTCTCACCCTATTGACTATCTGGCTAGGCAAGCCTATTAGGATCAATACCACACATTAGACAAATATGTATCGTTATCAATAACCGAACCCCCCATCAGGGTGTCAGCTCTAATTACTAAAGGCAGACCTATACTTGGTCAGAGAAAGGGCTAGAATATATGACAAATACATAATGCAAAACAATTCAAATAACAATTCAAATTAAATCATTAGATTTTTTTCGGAAATACGCAGCATCATATTATTAAGAAATTCAGAGTTAACATACACCTGAAAGGAAGAAATCGGAATACAAAATAGAACATAAATAAAATATAGAAAAGAAACACAATTATCCGGTAAACTAAACGCAACAACCTGCTTAACAACCCAATCAATAGTACGATTTGCTGATCTCCTGACCCGCCTAAATGAAATCTGATAGGTCTCGTCAGCCAATATTCTGATATCTTCCAAGATCGATAGAGATCTCCAAGATCGACATAAATCTATAGTTAGCTGAGTTGGTCAGAGTCTTGATGGATTGGATCATAGCTAAAGTATCACTTTCGACGGTGACACAAAAAAACGACTGCCTGGCATACAAAATAACATTCATGATGGCCAAACATTCGATAGTAAAAATGGTACAACGGGATGCACGGCTAGTTTACTCACAAACAACAACTGCCTCATGATCTCTATCAATAAAACCAATAACAAATTCATGAGATTTCATGGTAATGTCGGTGTTGAGTTTGATAGTACCAGCGTAGGAGGCGGCCAAGTAGATGTATCAGTTAAAATCGAAGTATCAAGGAATATACGAAGAGGAAGGGGAACATGTAAAACGTGAATAAAATAATCAGTTAAATTATGATTCAGTTGTATTAGAGCAGTATGTAAATTTATACATTATTATTCAGTTGTATTAGAGCAGTATGTAAATTTATACATTTATGTTCCAGAACAAATTTATTTTGTGCCAGCCATATAAACCAACAAGTAAAGGTTAGCCTAGGATTAATTTTGGTAGTCTCAACGCCACTGTACACGCAGTTGGAATAGAATCCCACGAGTGGCCAGTCAAACTGAGACTCATACGGAAATGACACCCTTAAAGGAGGAAGGTCCTTCGTCCAAAGCTCTCACGTAAAAGATCATTGAAAAATCAGATACTCAACTGACTCGTCAGCGAGTGACATATGCTATCGTTTTTTAATAATATTCTCGAAAAAAGCTCTTAAAGATTATTGTTCAACAAAAATTAAGATTCATTTGATAATGCTTACTTAAAAGTTTAGGAAGTTGAAGTTGTCCATAACAATTGTGAATTTTTGTTAATTAAATAACTACCAAATTGAAAAAGACAACGCTCACATCTTTATTCTTACATAATCTATCTAAAACTTTATAACTATCAATAATCGAGTTACATTTTAACTAAAGATACATAGACTATCTAGATATGTATAACATCAATAATCGAGATACATTTCAACTAGAGACGTCTATATGTTTTCTTGCAAGTTTCGTTGTCCATAAAACAATTGTGAGATGGGTACATCATGGTCACCTTAAAATTTTGCATTTGCATGATTATAACATTTTCATACACCTATGAAATTTGTACATTATGGTCCAATAGTTATATAGGCCGAATAACCTTGGATAAATGGCCATAATCAATTGAGTTTGGAATATATTCTCTTTATAAAGGACCATGTCCTAATTCTTCTTTCAGTCAAAGGTACCATGTTTTAAAGAGTTAAGAGTTAAGAATGATCATCAACTCAATATTGAACCAAAAAAATTAAAAATATAAAATCAACTCAATAAATTTACACCATCCCTTAATCTTCATCTCTTGGTGCAAGAACTGGCTATGGAATATCAAGGCCTCGTGCCGAAAGTAAATGCAAATGTTAACACAAACAATTGTAACAATTTATGAGGCTTAAAATACAGAAAAAATAAATAGTTTGTTTCCTTTACGGGATCTAAATTTCCAATTAAATAAATGTTCCCTAAACAACCAACATTGGATAAAAGAAAGATAAAAAGTCCATATCAAACTTCACACAATGCATCAACAAGATAAACTGTTGCAACTTTATTAATGTCATGCATGCAACTATATAAGTATATAATATATGAATACAATCCCCAGATTCTTAAATAATACGATCTGAAATTAACAAATTTACATATCTAGAAACATCCGAATACATACGCATATATTAAATACTAGCTAGAGTAGAGCACTTCATACAAAACAAACATATATATGACTTCCAATTTTCTTCTGATTTTATCAAAATTGATCAATTGAACTTCACTAATTATGACTTTTGCACTTCTCAGTGACTCGAGGAGCTACATTATCAAAATCACACATTATTAAAGCCTGAAAATCATTAAATTATTACAAGTATTAAGAGCAAAGTTGAATTTACCTAGACCAATAGCATCTGAACTCTTCATAATCCTTAGCCTATTACAAGTATTCATAAACATTCTGAAAAAACACCCCAATCATAAATCAATTAATTTTAATTTAAATTTAAATTGCTTAATATATACTTACTCCCAAGGAACATCACCAACTAACATCCAATCATTATCCTTATCCTCGTAAGTTAATACAAACTCAGAACCACATATAAGATCCTTTATTCCATTTTCATTTACTTGACCTGAAATAAAATAAATCATATTAAATATATATGTAAATTAATTGGAATAGTTTTTTAAAAGGGTATTACATTATACATACCAATAGTGAAACAACTGAACATCTTTTCAAGTGCAGAGGATAAATCTTTATAGCTATTATATGTTTTGAGATCGATTTTTCTGAGATAAGGTGCACCATCCATACTTACTTTAACATAAAGACCATTAGTTTCATCACTTTTTGAAGGGTTATTAGCCATTGAATTCTTACGAAAAGATCTAATAGGTGGCCATCCTATTACCTGTGCTCTATTTCATACAAAAATACAAGGCATGGTAAAAGATAGATATACAGAAAAAGAGAGAGAGGTTGAAGAAAAAATTACTTTGCAGGTCCATTAATGGCGGAAACCTGAGGAGTTTCCTTTTCTTGTACTTGTAGTGAAGGTTTAGGTGACTCTGTGACAGCATTTACAGTGTTACAATCAGAGATATTAACATTAACACCTCTTGGCGAGAATAATCCACCATTTTTACTGAAACCAATCTCAGATCCAACTTTTACTGATAAACCCCACTTCCCAGAACCATTACCGCCATTAATGGTGTCAGCGAAACCTCTCTTAGCTCCTGAAACAAAACCCTTCAACGAACTATACCCATTATCTCTTTCTGGTGACTCACACCCAGGTAAGCCTAGTCTCAACTCAGTAGCCTTAAAATCTTTACCAGTTTTTGAACCACTCGTATTCTCACAGTTGTTTTCCATCTCTGGATGCTCTTCGAGCGAAATAGGCATCAAAACATTCAACTAAGACACGTGAAAGTAATCGATGCTTAGTATGAGTATTAAGTTGATGTATTACAGATTTATTTAATTTTTTGGGTCGAAAAGTGTAATAGAGATGAGCTTTGTAGAGAAAGGGAAAGGGAAAGGGAAAAAGGAAGGCTCTTTCTTTATTGGGTGTTCTATATATTTATATTATTATAGGCTTCTCTCATCTCTATTTGCATTGTAATATTTGAAAGGGATGACCAAGAATAATGGAATATGATTAGCATTATCAAAATAAATTTATGTTAATTATTTCCATTTTCTTTTTACATATATTATGGTGAACCACTAATGGCTCGGGCCCCGAGAAGCAGGCCTTAAGACGAAAATAAGCCGGAGTCCAACAATGTAACAAAGCCCCACCAATATCGGTACTTTTAAACACTTTAAAATTAACAAGGATGTAGTCACAAATGATATAGTAACTATGGGATGTATTGTTAGAAATGTAGATAGTTCTATGATCGATGGTAAAGTTTGAAAGTATCGCGCATGATCACTAATGTAAACAGAGACCTTAGGTATAATCTTCGCAAGTAAACTGGCAGAAAATTATTTGAGAGGTTCTATCACCGTAAAAAATAATTGAAAAAATGTTACACAAGCGTTATAGACCTAAATTTTGAAGAATATAAAAGAGTATCTAACGCTTTATTAAAGATAAAACACTATAGAGATTTATGTAATTTTCTCAAAGTATGATGTCAAAACAGAAGTTATACGACATTCAGTTTGACCAATGGGGTGGCTTGTCCACTTTCCTATTAAGCTAAACTATTAGCTTTTGACAACGACCCCTCTAGAATTGGTAAAACCTTTGTGAAGTGCGTTTTGTTTGGGTTTTAATTTATGCATTCTCGATTAAAAAATCATATTGGTAAAAATATATTATTGCCTCTATTAAATATAAAAAGAGATAGATAGACAAAGTTATACATAACACACGCAACAAAAAAACATACAATAAGAAGTTATATTTTGTTGGATAGGCCAAAAATCTTGCAAAACCACGAGAAAAAATCAAGCGAAAACTCTAGATTTTACTAGTATATACAGAAACGTTCTTCTCTGAAACCTTTTTATTATCTTTGTATACCTTAACTATTTTGTGTGGTTATTTTTAAATTGTATTCTCTTTATCTTCTTAAACTTTCGTTAATATTTACATAAATCTTTTTTAATTTTTTTTATTCTAACTATTAAGCTAGATTTTATTGGTCAGAGATTTGTCCATATCATTTTTTTATCTTGACTTTTTTTCGACGGGTTTTGATATGGACACATATCTATTGTCTCTTTTGTTTTGATGTTTGTAGGGGATCAGACTTAGCTGGAGGTGTGTAAATTTTCTCTCCTTAAGTCTTCCATGGTCCTAACTCATTTGAATGGTATCTTGGAGGAATTTCACTGTTTTTCACTATTACAGATCGGTTATTGTCCGTTAATCGTGATTAAAATTCTTCACTTTCTGAGATTTTTAAACTTTGTTGACTAATCAATGTTGGTAAAATCAAAATATAGTTATATGACTTGGATAGTTATTAGTAGTATGAGATTAATGTTATGTTCATTAGTTTTTATTTAATGTTACTGTTTATGTTTCGTGTTTTTATGTTCATCGTCTATCGTGATATTTATTTTTTTGTGTAATGTTGTTATCATGAATAAAATTGCACACACCAAATTGTCGCCTCTCAACAATTCACTTTACTATTCATTATATATGTTCATGTATATTAAACTACCAATCTATCATATATTTATCACGAGCAATGTTCTATTTTTGTTTATAGTACTCAACAAATTTGAATGTTAAAATGCCAATAGAGGTGCTTTTCTCCTTTGTTCATTGAGAATTTCACATTAATTTGTTATCTACTTATCCATTAATCCCATTTTTAAAAGACTTTTTTTGTCCAAACCAACGTAAGTCTCTCACAAACTATTAAGATGCCAATAGCTTTGGCTTTCAATGTTGAATTTGATGTAATCTTCCATGTTATTCACTGTATAACAAATTTTGATGAATAGTTAAGTCACACGAGCCGCACCAACTTTCATATCAATAATTTGTAATTTATGTACTACATGATAAATGGATGTCATTATCAAACTGTGCACTTTCTAAAAATTGAGGCGGAAGACAAGATGAATCTTGAAACAATGTTTGGTGGATCCCATTTGAGCATTATGGGATTCTTAATCAATATTGCACATCAAGACCCCCACCAAAAATTACATGACTTTTGCTATTTACAAGATGCTCTTTGCTGGAAATCAAGGTGAATCGACATGATCTAAAGTTAAAACACCTCATAAGATTTATCTCTATCTTTCCAGTCACAAATGCAAAGAATCATGATCGTGGCCCACTATTTTTATTTTAGTTTCGTTATTACGAATTTTTTATATTTACTTTTAACGTACAAGAATTGATCAATTACTTTTATTAATTTTGAATCTGCAATTATATATAAAATTCATACTATCAAATAAATTATGTACATTCTCTTGTATATCTATATAATTTGACTTGATATGTTCGAGGTGAGTGGGGTTAATGCAAGAAATAAAGTTTATTTGTATACTCTCTATCTTAGTGAAAGATTAACTTATATATTTTTAATTAAAAATACATTTGAGAATAACTTCTTTAATTATTTGAAAAATATATTTTTGTTACATATTCTACAAGTTCTATAAAACATTATCAATATGTACTAGTACCTAAATATTGAAATTTGAAGAAAAAAAATTTGAAAAATAGGAAAGTGAGGAAAATAGTTTGAAGGTAAAAATAGTCATCGCAATTAATCATTGTACTTTTTGAATGTTTGTTCATGTATTAACTTTATCAGAAGAAAAGACACAATATAAATTTGCACATGAAATAAAATAGGAGTGGAGATAAAACGCAGGTCAAAACCTATAAGATAAACATGAGATGCAAAAACCATATTGGTGTGTGTGTTTTGAGAGGTGTGAGTGAAGTACGTACCTCACTAAAAGCCACCATTTTTACAAATTATCAGGTAAGAAAGGTACCTAACCCAAAGAAAGACACTCACATGATGAATTTACAAATTGTTTTATGCTATCAAGACAAAAAAAACGAAAGAGCCTAACCTAAGCTTGTACATTTACATTATCAATAGTGACGCTTCACAAATTATTGCAACTACACAAACTCACCTAATGGGAATCAAATATTAGGCAACTTCAAATTTTTGACACTAAGAATTTTGACACTTTAACGTGAGAAATGGTGTAAGATTTTATTAGAACATGAGTAACATGACTCGACACTTTTGTGCTATGGGATTTGGAGATCTAAAAATATGCACTAGTTTATGTCAATATATCAATCATATTCAAACACTATAAGCTTTAAGTGGTTTGACTTTACCCATCTTATATAAATTTCACAAACCAATACTCTTTTTCCATAAATAGGAAGTCAAAATTTTTATAATGTAATTCACTAAAAAATTGGGAAACAAAAGTGTGTAATAAATATTGAATTATTGATCTTGATTTAAACAAAAATAAAAAAAACAATTTGTTTACTCCATAAAACCAACTTTTAGTAACTCATTCCATGTACAAATTTTCTCTCTTGGTTTCTTCTTTAAACTACCTTTTCTTTTTTCTTCATCATCAATTTTTTCCCAATCCTTAAAACTAACAACCTTAACATTTCTACTATCTAATAAATCTAATAATCCTTTACTTCCACTTTTTATTCCATTAATTACTTTCTTCTCAATATCTTCAGAAATACTTAAAACCTGCAATTAGTTAATTATTTATTAACGAATAAATAAAAATAGTTTTTGTTCTCAATTACTTACAGTTTCTTCAGCACAATGAAGATTTGTACCAATAATCCCTGTGGGCCCTCTTTTTAACCATCCACATACATATAACCCCTTCTCATTTACTACACGCCCTTCTATATTAGGTACTATACCTAAACAATAAGATCATTTTACTTAGTTTTATTCCTATATTACTATAATACCGTAAAAAAATTCATTGTGTACCTTTTTTATCATCGAAAGGTAAATTTTCAACTGGTACTGATTTATAACCAATACTCTTTAAAACCAATCTGTATTAAAAAAAAATTTAAAAAAATTAAAGTAATAAATTATAATATATATTAATTAATTAAACTTACCCACACTTTATATCTTCAAATTGTTTAGTACCAACAGCTATTTGTTTTCCTGACTCATTTTCTTTAAAACAAATAATATCACAGTAAAAAAACTTATTTCCAGTAAATTAAAAAAAAAAAAAAAGGTTACCTTTAAGAACTGTTTTCTCGAATTGTGTAACGGAAACATGACCAGATTCATTCGAATCTAAAAAACTATCTGGTTTTCGAAAGAAAACAAAGTGAAGTTCACGTTGACTTGAATTATAATTGGGTTGACTTGAATTTACTGCTTTAGAAAGTAACTCATATACTCTTCTATGAATCCGATTTTTCTTTAATTCTTCCTTTGCATATATTATAAAATAATTAAAATTATCAAAAATAATTATATTTGCATATATATAAATATATATATATTACCTCCTCAGCTTCACTTATAACTAAATCAGATTTGTTAATGTGTATATTAACATTTTCTATACCTGCAATAATTTCAATTTACTGTAACTAAATAATGTTTTAAAACGAATTTTCATAATATTAAAACTTACCAAGAATTTCGCGTAACTCTTTTGCAGTACATGCTATTTGAGCGGGCCCACGTCTTCCAACTAAATAAACTTTTCTGTAATTACATTCATTAGATTTTTAGATACGATAATAATTATCATTTTAAAATATATTTAATTGTTTTAATACCTTATAGTGCTTTTTTCAAGAGCAGATAAAGCATGAGAAGCAATATCAGTTATAGCTAATTCATTTGTAGATCTTAATAATACACGCGCAATATCAAGCGCTACATTTCCCTAAAAACATTTAATACAAATTATCAAATTATACATATAAATTATAATATAATATATATATATATATATGTATATATATAATACCTGACCAAGAATTACAGCTGTATCTGTATGATTTAAATCCGGTGCAAGATTAATACAATCTGGATGACCATTATACCACCATACAAACTCTCGAGCAGAGTATATTCCTTTTAAATCCTATTTAAAAAAAAATTAAATCAAAATATAATATAACTATAAAAGCTAATATAAATATATATACTTCTCCTGGGATATTGAGTACTCTATCACTTTCAGCACCATAAGCAAGTATAACCTAATTAAAAAAATCGATTAGTAATATAAATATGGAATTTAAAAAATTAAATAAAGGAATATTCTTACAGCATTATATAAGTTACGAAGTTCGAGAAGAGATATAGATGAACCAAGAGATATGTTTCCGAAGAATGAGCAACGAGGGTTTTGTGCAACTCGAGTAAATTGATTTGTTACAATCTGTTGGAATTTTTCTAGGGGGATTTATTGATTTATTTATAAATAGAGGACTGAATTGTAAAAGTTGTGCAAGAGGAGGATTTTAGATTTACCTTGGTTTCAGGATGATCAGGTGCTACGCCTGATCGTACTAGTCCAAATGGAGTTGGTAATCGATCAATTATATCTACTTCTGCTTCTTCGTGTGCTTTTAGTATCTATAATTATATGTTATGATTTGATTATAGAAATATGAAATTAAAAGAATTGAGTTATTGTAATTATGATTTAACCTTTTCTGCAGAGTAAAAACCAGCAGGTCCGCTTCCAACTATGCAGATACGTAGTGGATTGGAAGAAAGTGTGGAGAAGCTTCTTGAAATGAGTTTTGAAGTCTTATAAATCGCCATTTTTTGTTCAAGTTGAGCTTTAGAGCATCTCCAAATGGATATTTACTGCAAAACAATTCAAAAATTGCTCATGAGACCCATTAAACTCACACGGCATACCCCTCCCCATATACGGTATTCTCAGCGCATCGCTTCTCATATGGTAAAAGCCTTCTAACGGTCATACAATGGCCATTTGTATAAAAAGATAATGAAATTATACTTTAACCAGATAATTATGAAAATGTTGTAAAAGTGATGAAGATTACGTTAATGATTAAATCAATTTTGTAGAGTTTCAATGGTAAAAATTAATTGTTTACCTTAATTTGGGTTCTTCGCCAAGCCGGAGTGATGATGGTGGAGAATGGTCGAGTAGCGGCGATTTTCTTTTGCAGGAGAGCGGCTAGGTGGGGGAGGTGAGACCTGAATGTGAAGAGATGGGTTTTTCATTGTTTTTTTATTTTTCAAACATAATTAAAATTGTTTCATTGTTTTTCAACGTTTACTTCTTCTTTTCTTTTTTTGGGATAATTCCCCATGTACCTATGGATCCAATTTTTGATTTCTAGGTGTGTCTAAAGTTTTAAAAGTGACAAATTAGTATTTAAGGTTTCATTTTTTGACTCGGTTGGTACCCGCCGTCAGTTTATCCATTAAGTGTCACATGGTGCGTACATGGCAAAAGGAAAATCTACCACACACGCGCTATGGGTAGATATCCCCGCCTAGGCGCATCTGAGCGTCAACTCCCACCTCAGCCGCTTACGCCTAGTTAAACTCTAGGCGTTTTCGCCTAGCGCCGTAGTCGCCTTGGAATAGGCGTCTAGCCCGTTTAGGCGCCGATTAATGGCAAAAAATGGCCGCCTAGGTGCCGCTTAATGGCAAAACATGCTCGCATAAGCCTTTTTGTTATTTTTGTTATTCTCGAGAATTCTTTAATTGATATTATAACTCAATTTTTAGTATTTTTATATCTATTATAGTGTTGTTAGATGAATTTCATGACTTAAATAGTTAAAATTGATATAATTACTACATATATATTAATAAATATACAAAATTACACCGCGGGATTCAAAACTATATAATTCTGCCTAGGCCCCATGTAATCCCGCTTAGGCGCTAGGCTCGGGTCGACCGCCTAGGCCGCAAAACCGAGATCTACAGCATAGCACACGCGCCACCTAGGCACCACGTGACACTTAACGGAGAAACTGACAGCAGAAATTATTGGAGTCACAAAAATGAAACATTGGGTACTGATTTATCACCTAAAAGTCAAAAGTTGAAACATTGGGTACCCACCGGTGTATTTTTCCTTCTTTTTTTTGTCCTGAATTTTTTTGGTACATATGAGAGTCACTTTGGACTCGGAATCTTATTTCTGAATTTTTTTCAACCTTTCCGGTTGTATTTTTTTATCGTAAAATTCATTATTTATTTAATATTAGAAATGTAAAATCATAAACCAAAATCGGATCGGAAACTCGAAAATTTCAGAAATTTATATTAGCTCCAATTTCGATCCGATTTTTTCAGAAAAATTGGAAATTAGAATTTCGAAAATCGAAAAATTAAAAATCTATTGCGAATTTGGAATTTTCGGATCGGAAAAATCGGAAAAAAATATTTCGGATCCGATTTCCACCCTTACCCGTGACCAAAAAATCATAACTTAATTCTCCTATAAAAAGATAAATGAAAAAAAAAATCTAGAGAAATTAGAGAGTTTTCTCCTAATTTTTCTTCGATTTAACGTCTTTTTCCGCTTTTTTCACCATGGATCATGCAACATTGATATTAAGATTGACTCAACACCCGACGATCTTGATCTCAGATATAACCTTTTTCACCGCCTTGAATCACCACCAAATGAGCCTCGGATTCCCGTGAACCTTATTTGAAGGGTAAACCCGAATCTCCGATCTGCTCAGAGTATGAAAAGTCTCACACTTTTTGATAACACTCTGGAAAAGGGTTTTTACAGAACCTCTTTGGTTTACTCACAAGGTCTTGCTCGTTATTAGCCATCATTGTCAAAGCTTAAGAAAACCCGGAAACATGAGCCTACCTACTACCTCATCTTGATACTAACCGAAGGCGGCTCGATGTTAAAAATCGTTGCAGTTGATCCTCGGATCCTTCTGGTAGACCCTACTTGGTCGAGTGGTTTTACTATTGGGTTAAGTGATTCCTCATCTTTGGGAACAAATTTAGCTTTGATGAATGATAGATTGGATCTTGTTACATCCAAAGAGGCTAAAGTAGTCCAACTTGAAGGATTGGAGAAAGGAGTCAAATCCTTTTTTAAGAAGGCATGTGATCAACTTAATACCTACCAAGTGTTCGTGAAAAATCTTCAAACAAACTCCTTTCAAGATGAAGCCTATCTTGAGATGGCAAATGATCTCATAGATTCTAGAAATGAAACACCATATGAATCAAAGAATGAGGTCATTTTTTGGCATGAGAAAACCACCCAAAAACCCGTGAACATGGTTGGGAACTTGGTCGTCGATGGAATAAGTCTGTGTCCAAGCCAAATAGAGAATAAGAATATTACGTGCATGGATTATAATAGTTTGTTACTCAATGATTGTAAGGTTTCACTAGGAATGGAACTTCAATACTTTGAATTGGTTGAAGGAGAAAAGTTGCAACTACTTGAGAGTGATGTTCTTATAATTGAATAAGCATTTGGTTTCTCGCTTATAGGATATGTAGCCAGAAAAAAGAGTGCTAGATATGGTGGATATTCATAAAATAGTTAAGAATTTGAATGTTGTGTGTAGAGTTAGAATACCTCCTGACGATTGGCTAGTTTTCAAGTTTAATAATTAGGAGAATAAAAGGCTTATACTCTGTAAGGGTCCTTATTCATCATATGGAAAAATGATTTTATTTATCGAAATCTCAGATTTCTTTGGTTTCAGGAATTTGAGATTACACTTAAATTATACTTAGTAACTTGTCGGAGAAAACACGTACACCTCTAGGCATATCCAAGATAGCTTCTCAAGTGGGAAAAACATATTCAAACTGATGGGGTCACTATGGTTAGTGATGATATTCGTTATATGCATGATTGCTCATTGAGCTTGAGTTGAGTAAAAATTGGGAGGATCATATTGAACTAGCCCCACCTAAAGGAAATGATCTTGTTCTTATAGTTAACTATAAAAATTTATCCTTGTGTTGCCTTAAATGTAAATCATTTAGACACATTTAAAGAACTTGTTTTTACGAGGATCGTGAGATAGATCATAAGAGTAAATCGTGCAAATTGTTGTTGGGCATTAACCTATGGTTGCAGCTCCAAAAGAGTCAACCAGAGTTGTTGGGAAGGATCCTGCACATAAAAAATTTAAAGTACAACATGTGGCACAAAAGCAACCACTTATATTGTATCGACAACATCCATCTCCACCGAAGCAGCAACTGGGAGTTGTTTCAATTTATATCCTAGTTACAGGTAGTGGTTCTTTAAGGAGCAGCTCCACGAGTCTTCAAAAAACAGCCGCAAAAACCAAATTTTCACAGAGTTTGAAACCTTGCATTAATCTAACACATTAACTCCATTAGTGTTGGGAGTTGAGACTTAGCTAGAAGACTCAAACTAGAATCGAGTAAAGGTGGGGAAATTCGAAAAGAGGCAACATATTTTTAGTGTAGTAAACGCTTATGTACAGAGCGTAGAGTCTGCATGATTTCACCCAATAATAGTGGTCATGAAAGCTTATTGTCTAATCCACTGAGGACAGATTATGAACATGACAACAACTCTAACAGTTTCCTGCAACAAAAATTTCTACACCTGCTGGAAACGACTTTATTAATGTGTGTAGGTTAAAAAAGGTATATATAAGATTAATAAATTAGAGGAGGGTAGTGAGAGGAGTCAGGAGGAATGAGAGGTTTATACAACATCAAGAAATAGTGGTAGAGAGTTTGGGGGTTTTTGGGTATTTAGGAGATAAATCCGGAAAAGGTATCTGAGGAAGAAGCTCCTTCCATGGCAGTGGTTAGCAAACGTACAAAGAAATGGATAGTAATCTTTAAGAGAAAATTACTTGAGAGGTGAATAATTTCATGCCTTAATAGAAATTCTTGGATGGTCAAAAGCGCAAATTTTGAAAGTGCCGACAGGGGGAGACCCCCTAAGAGGTCTTTATGATTATTACGACATAGAACACAAGGGGATTCACCTTACCTCATAAGAGGATAGAAATATTTAGGCTCATTTGGAGGATCAATATTGATATTTTGGGTACTTTGGAAACCATGAATACTTATGGAAGAGCATATAATATTATCCGCAGAATGCTACGAGGATGGGAGAATATGGATAATTTTGATTTGATACTAGTTTAGGACCCATACAAGTTGAAATAGAAATACTCTTGAATACACCTCGAGTTATACATTATAAATTTGCATGTAAGGTAACCTCTATTAGCCTTTATGCTTCTTTCATATATGGGGTCAATGACAGGGTTGAAAGAAGAGACTTGTGAAAATAATTAGTTGATTATGATATTAATTTTGATGCACCTTGGCTTCTCTTGGGAGATTTTAACCCGCAACTCAATCTTCACCTAGTTTACACAACCCCAGACTCAAATTTTAGCCACACCTCGCTTGATCACAAATACTTTGATATCACATAATTTTTAACTACTTCTCATAAGTCATAAACTAAAAGCTTCGACTTTTCTAATTAAGTAAGAAGAATTAAAGATCTAGGTATGTTACCAGGTAGTTTGCACCGAAAAATAGTAAAAAACGAGTCTTGGATGATCCTTATTGGCCTTAAAACCTTTTGTTTTTTTAAATCTTTACTTTTTGGAGTTAGGGTTTTGAAGAATCGTGTGGATTTGATGTTAGGAGGATTATCTTTGATGCGGGTATGGCATGTCATGATGTGGAAAAGATGAATGTTGAAGAAATTTAGGAATTTTAGTGAAGAAAATATTGGATTTTATGGAGATTTATGGTGGTTATGGAATGGATTTGTTGGTTAAAAGATGTTGGATGAACTTTTGAGATAATTTTAGATGGATAAGATATGGTGGTTGGTAAATAAATGCAAATGGATTTAAGCTTGAGGAAGGCTCAGGTGTTTTGGAGTGGTGGAGAAACTTGATGCCAAAAACATGGTGTCTTCTATAGCGTGGTGATAAATTAATAAGTAACTAAGCAAATAAACTAAAGAGTTTGGAACAAGGGTGAGAAGTCGTAGCTCGAGACACTTGTAATCTCCATTAATTATCGCTTGGGGTTACTTGCAATTTGAAGGGAAACATGAGACTTTATTGCTAACCAGGATTCTAAAATTACCTTATGTATGGCCCAGATTAGTAAGATATTGCTATATTATTCTAGGAACCTCTCCTGAGTGATCCTACAAAATTGTTACGCCTAAAGTTCTAATCTTATGTGATCATCTAGTTAGTTTAGCTTTGCTGAAATTTCAACTCCAAAAGGCGTAATTAACTAGTTCCACTACCAAACCCCCCTCTCATGCGTCATTCAATAGCTAACAAACCCTATATATTTGACCACCATACAAGAGTTTAAGAATAAGGATATGGGTAATTACAACAACAACAATCTGCATTTCAATTAAATCAAAAATCTCAAATTCATACAAATAATCCCTAATTATTAGTTAGGGTTCATACCCAAACATCTCAAACTATTAAGAAATTTAGTTCATAATGGAAGAAAAGGAAGCAAAATAAAGAGAAGAAATAATTAAAGGAAGACTTATATTATTAAGGAAATAAAGTGGTGTAATGACTCTTCCTAACTTCTTTCCATTACTCCCAACATTTCTAACTCTTCAATATGATAAGTGTTAGGTTTGACTGCTAAATAACTAGTATATATATATATAGTCCCAGAAACGTGTCGCACAAGTTGGACCTCCTTAAGTGAGTCAAAAGTGGCTCAATGGACTATTTGTAACCCTGGACAACTTTGGATTTTCACATCAATATATCTATAATATTTTCCTCTCAACTCCAAATTGCTCTCCATTTCTTATTACATACTCTAAACTCCAAAGGCTACCTTGAGAAAAAGTTTAATGATCATAATCATCACCAATTATTTTTTATGATTTTTTAAAGTTGATGTAAGCATTTTGCCTGCACTTTTTATTGAGATTCTAGTGAACTATTTGACTCCATTGTGACTTGAATTTGTTTTATCCTTAGATTTTTTATTTTTTGGTATCATCTTGGGATGTATTATTATCCATGGTTCTAATAGCTACACGCTAAACATACAAATCAGCTCTTTTTTTTTCCGTTCAAATCCTCAAAATGTTTCAAAACAAGTATAAATTTAAAAATAAGTCGATAACTCAAAACATGTAAAATGAAAAGATAAATCTCATATTAAAACATTGAAAACCGTACAAATAGTGTCTCAATAGTCTATTAATCTATCACAAAAGACGAGACAACAATTATTTTCAATCGTCGGGTATCTGATTTCTTTACTTTGGGTATATGCTTAAGTCGTGTCTTTAGGTAATGGCATTTTGGGATCGGGTACCTTTTTCAGTTTATCTTTAGAGGTCTGGGTTTTGGAATTTCAACTGTTTCGATTGAAACCATGTGTGTTAATGTTGTTCAAATATCACCAGATGAAACTTGTTTAAGAGTTGTATATAAAACTTAATATTTTGATAGAGACAATAATTTAAAAAAATCGAGGAAAGTATTTTGATATCCTCAAAAGATAATTATTTTAAACTTATAGTTATAGGAAATGAGCATTATTTAGAAAATAGTTTAATTTAGTTGTACTAATAATCCCAAAAAAATAACATTGCACTGATAGATTCTTCACACTTTACTGGGGAAGCTTGTTAAGTTTGCAATAGACATAATCTTTGTACTTCTTAGTCTTATATTTTGGTGCATCTCCGTCAGTAACAAGCTTTGGAATTGGCCCAACAATATGCTCTTGTGGGGGCTCCAAAAAGACTGGCCACGACATTCTTGTTTCATCCTTGTTCACTATGCTTCTATGATACACACTCTTGTAAATTCCATTGCTTAAAATCTGAATACCAATTAATCACATTAATTACAATGAGAAATTGATTGGAAACAGATTATAATTACCAAAACCATTCAGGCCTTTAAATTTTTGCATAAAACATGACAAGGACTTGTCAACAGCAATGAAATCCTAAAAAAAATCGACTGAAAAGAAAAAAGTTAAAAAGAATGATCACATCCTGTGTTTCATATGAATATTATGTGGTTTATTAACCTTTTAAAAAAAATACATATTTCTTTATGGTGTATATTAAATGCTACACAAGTGAGTACGAAAATACATCATGACCAAAGTACTCCACAAAGTAAATAACAACCTTTCCCAAACTACCTATTCTTTTTTTTCTTTTTGTCAACAACCAACTACTCATATTAATTACATTAAATCTATTTGGTGCAACTGTTTGTAAGCTTTCCTGGGTCAACCTATAACAAATGTTTGACAAAAAAAAATTGACAAAAAAAACCTATAACAAATGCATTACGAGTCACACCTTATATATTTGATACATTTTCTAGTATTATTAATTATCCCCCGCCATCAAACATAGTTTTTATTTTAACTTTATTGATTTTCATTATCTTATTAAAATAATAATAATACATTTATTATAATAATAACTCAATTAAGATCGATAGTTGGTCTAGTGGTTAGCCTACTCCACAGAGACCAAAAGGTCCTGGGATTAAATCTTATTGGAATCAAAATGATTCCGAATGCAAAGTGACTTTCATATGTATTAAAAAAATTAAAATAACTCAATTAATAGACCTAAATATCAATCAATTCAACATCAATTACGCAAATTTTAATAAAATAATGTTTTTACTAACCTAAAAATATTAATTCAAGAAATATTATAACTTAAAATTTGAAATAAATAAATAAATAGTAACTTTATCTTCCTTACTCACGTGTTTATACTTTAACTAAAGTGATGTGTTAAGTCGGGTTATATTAATTTTTATTATATGTATTAGACTAGCCGTCTATATAGTAATAAGAAATTGATGCTAAATATTTATAAAGTCGATCAGTCGTCTGAATTGTGTAAGAGGTTGATTAATCTGGGCCGTTCATCGATAATCAGCCGATGACTAGAGTGAATTCTAGCACTTTTAAACGTCTAAACTTCTTTTTCTAGATCACATACCATGAATGTAAGATAGCAAAATTGATATAGGAATTTATATTATCAAACCAAGAAAAAGGAGTTAGTGTATACGTATACCTCAGTTTGATCACCAATGTGCATAATGAGGGCATTGGGAATATATTTGACATCATACCAGTAGTCATCTTTAAATACTTGGAGTCCTTGAATTTCATTTGGGACTAAAATGGTGAGGATTGACATATCTGTGTGGGCCACAACTCCTAGTGCTAGATCAGGACGAGGGCATGGTGGGTAATAGTTGATTTTCATCAAGTATATCACATCTTCACCACCTGAAGCTACCTTAAACTCATCTTCTTCAAGCCCAACTCCTAGTGACAAATATTTCAACATTTTATCTGCCACCACTCGAAGTCTCTTAGTATATTCTTCATTTGCCTCCCTTCAAAATATAAATCAAATGAAAATTAAAACAACATTTAAGTGGTAATTAACTAATTATTTATCTAAATTGAAATTAACCTGTAAGAAGGGGGATTTTTAGGCCAAAACTTATAATTAATAGCAGAAGGAGGCCATATATTGTGAAATAAATGATCAACCCATCCTTTCTTGCCTTCAACTTCTTTCTGTAGCTTAGATCCATAACCTTCCATACTTTTTGAATCTGGAAGCTTCGCAATAACCTCTTTCTCTTCTTGTGGAAGCTCAAAAAATTCCTTACCTGCAAAATCATTTAAAAGTTCAAAAATATATAATGAATGACCTAAATTGACAAATTAAAAACCCTTACCAACTTTTTGCAAGTTGCTTATAACATCATTTGAAATTCCATGGTTGATTACTTGGAAAATTCCCCAATCTTTACTAGCCTTGGCAATTAAATCAACAAGTTTTTCCTCATTAGGGTCACTTAGATCAATCACTGGAACTTCAAGGTCCACACCATGAAAAGTTGTCTTAGCAGGTTGTTCATATTCCAACCTTATGTATTCAGATGGTATGGTGTCTACAATTTTTGATAGTGTTGCAATAGCTTGAACTCTCTCCATTGATTTTTCTTTTTCTTCGATTTTAAAGTACCAGACAAATTATTATACGAGTATTAACTGAGTGTCTAGCTATGCTCTGTATGCGTGTTTCTATTTTTTGATATGTCCATGCAAGGCTTTATGTTTATACTCATCAGCTATTTTGGCATCTACTTCTTGAAAATAAATGGTGTGCAAACCGAAATAAATGAAAGGGACGCGTGGCTATATCTTATTCACTCGATAGATTATACCAAACCTCTCCCTTTTGAAGTAGTAGTAGGTTTCAAGTCCCTACAGCTAAACATATACACATGGCCGGGTTTAATTTTTAGTTTAATGACTAATATAATTAATTAAAGGTTAATACTGAAGGTGTGTCTAGGAGTTTCAGTTAAAATAGATTAAAATTTAGGGTGAATTACCCAAGGGGTCTTGGGGATCAGCATAGTGCCACATAGGAACTAAGTGATTTCTCTCTTCTACTTAGAGGCCTCAAAATTGACAAATATCATTACTACCCTTCTAGCGTATATAAGACAAAAAAAATAGACTCTAATCTCTCCTCCATTACCATTACTCTCTCTCCTCCATTACCATTAATCTCTCTCCTACTTTATCATTTTTCTCTCTCCTCCTTCATTGACTATCAACAATTTCCAGCTCCGATCACCGACCACCGCCGACCACCACCGACCATCGCCGGAAAAAGTACTGAGCATAAAGTACTGAGCATAAAGCACTGAGCATAAAGTACTGAGCATAAAGTACTGAGCATAAAGTACTGAGCGTGAAAAAAGTACTGATTATTAGAAAAATTTGCTGATTATTCGAATTTTTTTATTGAGTAAATATACTGAGCATGCTCCTTTAATCAATAAAAGTGCTGAGCATGCTCGTTTAATCAATAAAAGTGCTGAGCATTTCTCGTATAATCAGTAAAAGTGTTGAGCATTTAGACAAAAATAATTAATTTCTTATACTAAAATAATTATAATAAGAAGAGACGAAGCTCGCGATAAACCTATTTAAACTAGGTAGCTAACTGATGAACCTATGCTTAGGAACTCAAGGTCTTCTTCAAATCATATCAAACCTTCTGTTTATCAGAAAGTTTGTAGGTATCAACAAGTGCCATCATTAAATCAACCAAATCAGAGAACGCACTGTCTAATACCATTCCAGCAATTGAAGGATCTTTAGCTCCATAAAGTAAGCTGAAACAAGTTTAACTAAATTTACATATCCTACTTCATAAAATTAAAAAATATAAAGAGATACACTAAATGAAACTTAGTATCAACACCCATAGAGCGGCCCCACAAACCGATTAAAGAAACATTTCCATCAGCTCTTAGATACTCAACTACAGCTTTCAAATCATCTTCTGCAAAAATAATTCAAAAAAATTATTAACCTAGTAACCAGAAAAAAGTGCTCCCACCTCCAATGGTGCTGCTCGCCGATTCAAGGTGACAAATTTGGGCCGGAGCTCGCGATGAGAGAGACGAAGAAGAGGTCTGGATGTCTTGTTACATTCGGAGCCATGGACCTTACCTATTTATCTGAGATTCTTCATCTTTTCGAGACTGGATGACAGCTTCCACCATGGACCGGAGAAGCCTCGCCGTTGCCGCTGCACGATGGATCCACCGCCGCTGCACGCGAGATCCGCTGCCGTTGATGAGAGAGACGTCTGCAGCTTCATATGAACACAATAGCTCCGGTAGGGTTTGCTGATGAGAGATACATTCAACACAATAGCTCCGATTTGGAGCAGATCGGAGAGCACGAAATGAAATGAATGAAAGTTGTGAGAGATGCGAGAGAATCGAGGGGAGATAGGAGAGATGAGAGAGAGTAATTTAATTATTTTTTTATAAAATATAGTGTATATATATAGGAAAATAAAAAACAAAAGGGGGTAAGAAGGTAATTGGAAAATTAGGCTATTAATGTTAAAATTAGGTTGTGGCCTTTAGTAAGAAGTGTAAATCCAGCTGGTGTTGTTGGGTCTTGGGGTGGTGTTTTCAAGACTTTTTGAGTAATAATCATTAAAAATTTACGAAAAATAATTCTCAGATAAGGAGATGGCAGTTTTTCGCGGAGACGATTAATTTTTAATTGTAGTAAGCTTTATATTTTATTCTATGTTTTATTCTATGATCCAGTGGCTTCCTTAATAATATTTACCTAAATTATTGTATAGTTAGAGATTATAACCTTTTAGTGGGGGTATAATTCTTGGATTTGGATCCTCTCCTAACTAGCTTCTATACTAACTATCCTAACAACCAATCATAATTAAAAAAATTATATTTTATTATATTTATCTATAATTAATTTTTTAATCTATTTTTCCTCTTTCTTTCTATTTTTCATCCTTTTTTTTCATCCTTACCCAACCAAGCGGTGGCCATCGATCTTTTTAACAAAAAAAAGGCCATCGATCTTGTTAATAGTATCAGATGCCAGACCATCGATCTCTTCCTATTTTTAATCCTCCATTTTACTTTTGTTCCCCTCGATGAATTTGCTGTGAACTGTTTGAATGGTGTTAAGCTGTATCTCAAAAATGGGAAGAGATTATCCAATTTGGATAAGAAAAAGAAAGGAGAATAGGTAGCTAATTACCAGGTAAATCCCAAGGCTCGTATTTCCATATTTCAATCTCAGCAATAACTTCACGAAAGTGATCAATTCATTCAAGCTTCTTCTTCAAATAATCAATAATAAGCTCTTCATCAGTAGGTAACGCAAAGGTTCTTTATTAATTGATCTCTCCATCTCTTTTGTCATTGATAATGGACCTTATAACTCTTTCTTATGAAAATAGAATGAGATTTGATTGTTTTTTCCCTCATGGTCAGGTCATGGAGATGCAAGTGGGTGATCAAAGCAGAAAGCAAAGTTGGAATTGCCTAGTAAATAATCCCAGAGCTCAGGGAAAACACAATGCATCAATCCTGTTATGAATACTGATCTAGTTGCATACAGTGATGATAGCGAAGATGAGGATTGAACTTAATCTTCTTTTGTTGTAGTTTTCATGAATTAATCTATGTTGTTTTCATGACTTGAGCAAGAAGAAGCTTGATGATTTTAATTCTCAGCTTGGTATTCATGATATTGAACATTTTATGCTTAATTTGTAGTAATTCCATTGGATTATTATGCTAAAACAAGACAAAACAACACAGAATAAAAAAAGGGCAATGAATGTATTGTAGACTTGTAGTAGAGGTGTATTATTATGTATGTTGCTGTTTTTATTTTGTTTTTGGATGAATAAGTGGTGACTCTGGACACCAGTGGATTGGAAAGAAATAACACCTGTAGTTTTGAATATGTATATCTGTTGAACTCCAAAGCAAAAAGAAAAAAAGAAAAGAGGAAAAGAAGAAAGTATCAATATTGGGCAGATGAGTTTTGTGTACTTTAGTATGTATGACTGAGGATGATTTTCTATTGGTGCTAAATTTTGTTAGCAGATTATTAATTTGGATAAAAAAATATAAAAACTTAGGAGCAAAAGAAAATATGACGTGAGATGTGTAGTATTTTAGGAATTAGAAAGTTAATTATAGATAAATATAATAAAATATATTTTTCTTAATTATGATTGGTTGTTAGGATAGTTAGTATAGAAACTAGTTAGGAGAGGATCCAAATCCATAATTCTTACTGAAATAAGACATCTGAATTCTTGACTTCTTGTTATTGTGATATCTAGTTTTTTTAGTTCTTTTTATATCTCTTGTCAAATTCTTTTTTTATTATAGATAATTAGGATAGAATATATTTCAGGTTAATACTAGATTTAGGTTTCTCCTAGAATTGTAATATTCCATATTAAGGTCTGAAAAATCCAACTTGGATTTTTTTACTCAACTTGTTTAGTTTAAATCACCAGATTGATTTGGGTTATATATCGAATTGACTCGGCTTTATCCGTAGTAGTAACTTTTTTTAATTAAATTAGGCATATCGGACATATTTATCTTACATTCGTAAATCGATGGTTAGAAAGGTTAGAAATTCTTTAGAAAAAGAGAGAATAGTATAAGATGAGGTGTGTGCTTATATATGAAAAATAAAATAATTATAAGAAGTCGGATTAGCCGGGTCTAATCCAATCCGTAATAGTCGATTTTGGCATTTTTATATTTTAGTCTATAAGTTTAGACACTTTATCTGGGTTAGCCCAACTTGGACCAGGATGACTTATCTTCGTTTTTTAGTGGGGGTTGGTTTGATCAATGCTTTATTGTTATATTCAATGGTAAAAAATTTGACCTCTTAGATTTTTTTGTTAGCTTCATTAAATACTTATATAATATAATTATAAATTGTAATTATTTTAATAAGAGAATTAAATTTAAAATTTATATATGTAGACATAAATTTTTTAAATTATTTTTATATTTGTAAGGCAAAAAAATTGTTTTTTCAATTTTGTATTTTATAAAATAATATATGATAAATTATTCAGATACATTTTGGTATGAATAATATCTTTTTAGCATAAAAAATAATTTTTTCTATTTAAGTTTTATATATTCACCACGAACAGATTATATATTTTTTAAAATCAAAATTACAACGTTAAGAAAAAGTTGGATATTATCAAAATAGTATTTCTTTTGATTTTTGTCTCATTTTACAAAGATAAACACATAAACAACCTAACTAACATATGCATTAAATATCACAAAATTCTTTAAATTTGTTTATATAGTTCGAATTTGTTCATATCAATAACAAATCATATTCTTGTGCATAAAACTTTCTACCAAAAACTAACAAAAACATATCTAATATATAAATTAGAAAAAAAAAAGTATTATTGGTCATATGATTATCATGTTCAAGACATGATAAAAATGACATCCTGATGTCTCCCTATTTGTTCTAATTATTAGCCCGTTGGAGACATCCTTTTAGGTGAATAAATGAATTATTTGATGGACTTTTATGCTTATTTGATCATATTGCACTTTCTTCCCTTGGAAATTGACTATTTACGTTTTTAGAGCTTTTGTGCGTAAATTTGACTATTTTTAGTGCAAAGTTAATAGTTTCTTGAAATTCATGAAAGACCAATCCAAGGAGGAGAAGTGAGAACTAAAGTCTTAGGTTATTTTAGTGTGTTAGGAAGTACTTTAACTCGAGTTTCTATTTTCAGAGTGCACTTTCCTATTTCGACTCTTGAATTATTGATTTATTCTTTTTAAAGCATATGCGGTTTAATTATTTATTTAATGTGAAACTTTAAAAAATATATGACAATTACTTAGAGACCAAGTCGAGATAAAGAAGTAAAGGAAAGAAGATTTACATGGAAATGAGAAGATTAAGGAAAGATATATGCAAAGAAGGAAAAGATAAAGCTGCCATATGAATATGAAATTTCAGCCACGTTTCAAAGACGAGTCCATAACTTAAGATTGTCTTGGAATTTGGGCGAGTGGTCTGCACCAATGGAGAGAGCTTTCCGAGACAAGCGGTTTCATATATTGGAACACCTCAAACGGATAAGTATTGAATGAGATATGACCAAAACAAATCAGCAGCAGAATCTTACCTTTCCTAAATTTTAGGGTTACGAATTTAAGAGTTCTTAACTTGTCTTCCACTCCAAGTAAATTCGACCTAGGGCTTGCTAACACCTATAAATACACCCCTTAGCCTCCTCTTTTCACACACTTCAGAGAATTACACAAGAGGCTTAAGGTTTTCAAGTCAGAGCAAGAAGGCAAGGAGAAGCTAGTGCTGGAGGAATCCTGTTCTTCCATCAACAGTCATCCTACCCTTTATATTATTAATTTATCTTTTGTATTTGAACATGAACTCCTTTTATTTATTGTTAGTCTTTAATTTTCTTATGAGCTAAGTTTCTTTATACTTGAGAATCGCATTAAAGGGATGAACCTTAATTAATTAATCTATGTTTTTAAATTTTGGATTGTTTAAATTTAAACTGGATTGAGTTTTATATATTGGATATTACTTTGTTTTCATTACTATTTCTTTTAGGAACAACTAGAAATAGCTTTTAGTATTTGGGCTATTCACTTTAGTGGGGAAGTGATCATCCGACAGGGGGGATTTGAATACAGATCTAGGTAATACTCGTGTAATGTCCGTTATTGACCGACAGGCTTAACTAGTTACATAGCCAAAGAAGTAAAATCATATCATCCGAAGAGGCATATTCGACCATACTGGTGTTTATAGTACTTTAGGATAGCTCCTAAGTCCACCCGACATGGGGCTAGGAGATATTAGAGTCCCGACTAATATTATAATTCCAATTCCACCCTTAAACATAGCATAGATTATATTGATTAAGTGGATTCCTTGCGAGACTCAAGTATCTCTCTTATTTGAAGTTAGTCACTTTTATTTGCTTTATTTCCATTCTGTTTATTTAATTTTAGTCTTTACTTTATTTGCATATTTAATTTACAAAAACCAAACAAAAATTCTTATCTTTTATTTTATGTTTAGCAATTACTCCTACTATCTGATTAATATTTGGGTTGAACCTAATCCGTCCCTGATAACAAACTTGATTATCATATATTACTTGGGACAACTGTACACTTGCAGTTTGTGGTTCCTCTTTGTTTATCGCTTTATTTTCTAACACCCCAGGACCCACCACATCCATACAAAAAAATAATTATCCACCATGTCGAGAAGAGGTTGCCTTTTCCACAGTGTTGTTATATCTTGTTGGAGCATAGTGGATGAGGCGGTCTCTTCTCGGCATAGGGATAATTTATTTTAAGCATGAATGTTATTTTTGTCATGTCTTATTAACATGATAATTGTATGGTTGAGATATACATTTTGTCTAATCTGAATACTGAATATATTTTTATTGATTTTTAGAGGAAAAATGTAAACATAAGAACACAATTTTGGTATGAATGTAAGTGAATTTGAATAATTTTGTAATATTCAATGGTGTAAGATTGATTATGTTTATTTTTGTAGAACGAGGTAGGAATAAAAAAATAATGATATGTGTGTTTCATATACGACGATAGAATATTTGATTTTTTTAATATTTTTTATTAAAATAGACTTTCACCTTCTTTCTCTAGGTCTAAAGTTACTCCTCCCTCAAACTAAATGTTACCCCTAAATTTAAAATTCATTCCCTGTTTTTCGGTCACTTTTCTTTTAATGGGCCTCTGTAATACTACTTTTTTATGTCCACATTATAGGTTTTTTTTTATCCATCTATATATGTATATGTACGTATTTACTTTGATGCAAGTTTGTTGAGTACTTTCACCAAACAAAAGAAGTTTGTTGAGTGAAGTATGAGAAATGTGAATTGAACTAATAAGGATTATTGACAAAAAAACGGAAGTGTATTAATAGGGTAATGCGTGGTGATGATAAATAATCAAAGATAATAAATTCATTAAATAGTTAACGTTAAAGTCTTTGTCTTAAATTGTGACACGGACATTGGGTAGGTTATATAAAAAAAAAGTAATGATATTTATCACCATTATATTATTTTTTGGGTGAATTATTAGATAAGGCCCAACAACTATGAAGTTAATAAAGTAAGGTCTTGTAGTAACTGAACTAGTTGGAGCATCAAACTAGTGGGTGTAATGACCAAATACCCCCTCTTATACACTACTAATATACTGAAAAACAAAAAACAAAAACAAAAACCCAACAGGGTTTAGAAACCCTACCTACCCCTCTCTCTCTGTTGCTCCCTTCCCTCTCTCTATGCCGCCCACCATTACCCCCTTCCTCCCGTCACCCTCCCTCCCGTCACCGTCCCTCTTCCTTCTTCACCCCACACCACCACGCCACTGAGCATCCACCAGCAGCGAGCCACCTTCACCGCTGAGCCAACACGGAGCCAGTAGTGCAGGACCAGAAAACTGCTGCAGGACGAGGACCAAGCCAGGCCACCATCTTCATCGATCTCAGCGACACCAGAACCCACCATTGCCGCTGCTGTGAAGATCTCGCCGCTGCTGTGAAGATCCAGCCCACCAGAAGGAAGCCGAGATCTCGCCGCTGCTGTGAAGACCACCACCACCAGCAACGCCTTTTCTGGATCTGCAGAAAACCTCCACCTCACACCAAGCAGCAGCGAAGCCAGCAGCACAGCACCACCTCCACACCGCCTCTGCATCACGAGATCTCCTCCCCCAGATCTCCGCCACGAAGCCCAGTTTCTCGCCGCCATCGAAGCTCCGCCCCACCACCATCACGAAGCCCAGTTTCTCGGCCACACACCACCACCACTGAGGTACATAACCACCGCCGCTTGATCTCCTCTGCTGCTCACAACATCGAAACCAGCATCACAGATTTAATCTTCTCCTCCTCTCCCACCATCTGCTGCCTTCCACCACCCAGATCTCACCGCCATCTCCATCCCCTAACACCAGCGCGTCCTCGTGATCAGATCTACCCTTCGGATCTCGGGTTTTGTTTTATTAACTTGGTCCACGTCGAGCATTGTACAGCCCGTATGGTTCAGTCCCTTTAGGCCGTGGTCTAACACCTTTGGGCCATGGGTCCAGCCTGGTAAAAAGAAGCTGATCAGTCATGGTCCAGCCCCCCCCCCCCTCTATCATGGTCCAGCCCCCTCTCTATCATGGTCCAGCCATTTCGGTTAATTTTTTTAAAACAATGGTCCAGCCCATTTCAGTCAAGATTTTTAAAGAAAAATCCTTAAATTTTTTTTAAAGGGTACAGCCCCTATGGTATAGAGTTGGATATATACTTGGTTTTTAGTTCCTATGCAATTAAAGGGTACAACCCATATGGTATATGGCTTGATTGGATATATATTTGGACTTGGACAAAAAAAAAATTCAGAAAAAATTGTTCATACCCTAGGGTACAGCCCCTATTGTATAATTGACATATTTTAACTTATTAAGTATGGATATATACAAAAAATAGTATCTGGTATAGTCTTTAAAAACGCAGACCCAATATAGGTCTGTACCAATAGGTACGGACCTGTTCGCTAAATTGTAAAGAACAGAACACTTAAAAAACGAATTTCTGAAAAAAAAGAAAAAGAAAAGGGTAACATAGTAAGATTCCACTCTCAGCTGGTTCAGTTAGGCTGTAAAAAGAAGTTTATTACTGTAGGGCCTTATAATATAAGGTAAAGGATAGTTGGGCTGCAATTTGTATATTCCTCTTATTTTTTATTGAGAGGTTTTAAATATTAATTAGAGTATTTTTTTCAATTTTTTTTCTTTTTTCGTAATTTAATGACACATAAATAATACATAAAGAATGATAAAAGGTGAACCAAAAAAAAGGTGACAAATGTCATTACTTTTTAAAAAATTAGATAATTTCAAACCGTCATAACCCATAATATCCTTCTTACGTCGATTTTAGCTCTCTAGCTGATCTTTTTTTGCTTGGGTCAACGATTTTATTTTTCCTTTGGAAGTCAATTTTCATTCCTGGTTTATCTTTCGTTTCCTTCTACGTCTCTTAACAGTCGAATACTGGAAGAACAGCGGCGGCAGCCGACGCCTTTCCTGTCCGCTACTGGTGGCGGGAGAAGGAAATCAATCAACGGAAAAAAAACGGGCTCTGCCTCGTCAATTCCTAACACTTCCTAAAGTCCCGATTGGAAACACCAAGGAGAGGGCTAATAATGTAAAGCGTTTATCAACAAAAAGGATCAAAATCTTTGATCAGAAAGGCTCACCGGCGATGGAGGAAAGTGAGAAGTTAGTGGTGACTGCTGGTGGTCCCTCAGAGGTGAATTCTAGACTTCCCAAACGAGCGTTGGCATTCTTAGACCGAGATGATCTATCCCCGGTAGAGGAGGTAAAGACAAGAGGTGGAGCAACATCTTTTGAGGGTGGTTTAGATCAAACATCGAATTCCCGTCAATTAATTCCTTTGGTACACACAATTCCAATCATGATCTCACTTCGATCATCTGTAATCCAATGTATGGGTATACGTCAGAAGAGTCTTTCTTGGAAGCGCAGGGTAATTCCATGCGTAATTCACCGGTGCAATTGACTCAGGGAAAGAATTGTAATTCTACGAAGATAATCCCTGAGAAGTCTACCAGTGCAAGTAATCTTTCACCGAATTTCCCTTATTGCCTAATAATTTGATCGTGGGTGCAGATAACATTGTAGATGAACCTGGTCTGGAATCTTAAACGTGTATTATCAGGGGTGAGTCTGCTTAATAATAATAATTTTGTGAGTAGAGGATCGGTTGGTGGTTCTAAAGACATTTTGAGGGTAACTATAACGGAAAATATGATGGAGACTATGGAAACTAGACATAGTGGATGACAAACGAGTAGACGATGATACATACCTTCAATTACTTAGAATAGCGGAGCAGAAGAAGCGCGGGTGTCAGGTTTGGAATCAATCCCTTATTATTCGATTACTTGGACAGTCGGTAGGGTAAAAATATCTTCTTAATAAATTAAACCAAATATGGATGCCGCAATCTCATTTAAATTTAATTGATATCGAATAGGGATAATGATAAGGCGTTAGGGGGTGGGCCTTGGGTGGTACTTGACCGGTATTTAGTTGTGCGTGCATGGGACCCCTACTTCATGCCTCAGGCAGCTACGGTAATTAGTATGACAGTTTGGTTAATATTACCATGGCTTCATTTGATTAATTATACGAATGAGATTCTTACAGCCATTGTAAATTTTACCGGGAAAATGGTAACAATTGATCCTTTTACAAATTCGAGACAGCGGGGTAATTTTGCGAGACTTGCGGTAGAGGTGGATCTAGATAAACCCCTTATTTATAAGATTAGGATTCAGGAACACCTTCAGGTAGTCGAGTATGAAGGATTACATCTCATTGTTTCGATTGCGGTAAGTTTATACACTTAAAAAGCGAATGTAAGAAGGATAGAGATCAAGCGCCATCTCATGGGACAAGGGAAAACCAGGCTTAGCAGGAAGGTCTTTCATGGTCTAACAAGCCAACAAGTTCCGAGGTGTATGGAGAATGGATGACAACAGACAGAACTAGGGGATGGAGTAAGAGTAATAGTGTTCAAGCACTTAGTAAACAAAGGAATATGGCAGTTAGTACATATAATAAAAAGCAAGTGGGCACACCGGTCAAAAGGAATGTGGGTCGAGCGGAGAAAACGGTGGAGGGTAGGCGTACAAGATTTGATGTTTTACCCAATTTAGAGGAAGAAAATCGGGAAAAAACGGGTTTTGAAACAGGGAGAATTAGTGAGGGTACTCGAAAAGGAAAAGAAATAGTTGGACCTCCGGAGATGGGTCTGCCAATAAATGAACCTTCACATACTGGGTGGGGGAAATTTTGCATAAAGTAATTCAAAATAATGAGAATGGTTTAGGAGGTGGATTTTTTAACTCGGGGTCTCAGAGGATTGTAGATGGTGAACAGGTAGGTGAGGTGGATAAGTGAAAATCAAAGGGAAAGAGTTCGGGCGAAGCACAAGGTCCGGAGGGTGTATTGTTGGATTGGAGGTTGAATAGCTTTATTCCTATTGGCGGTAATGTGGGGATGGAAGTGCGGATAATACAGAGCATACTAAGGAAATGGAAATGGGAAGAGGCGAGAAATTAAGGGGTAATTCAGGGGCCCATGTGAGTATACAAGGTCAAAGGGACCAAAATGAGATGAACCGTGTTACTGGTGGTGTGAAGCAGGGAGCAACAGTTTTGGAAAAGTTGGGGGGTTCGAAGGGTAATGGGCTTATGGAATTGAGTGGGGATAAGAGATGGAATAGGAGAATCCCCAACTCAGTAGGCATGATCCGAGGGATAATTTGTCATCACTGGAGGGTTCTTTGGCACCTGATAAGGATAATCTGAACTGTTCCAGGCCGGTTACTGATCTCGAAAATATTTCAAAATCAACAAGGAGTACATCAAGGCCGAACACTGAGGTGGTTAATGTGGAGACAGGTGGTAACGTGACATGTTTGATTTTTTATTTAAACTCTAATTTAATAGAAGATATTATGTTGGTCGATTCGCAGGAGTCTCCCGAGTCAAACATTGGACAATGGATAGGTGATATTGTAATATCCTTGGCCGAAGGGTCTCCTTTGTTCAGGGGTTCAAGACACCTTGGCTAAGGTTTTTCTTAGAACAGTAAGTTGGTTTTTTATTGTTTACTGTTTTCTCTCGATTGTAGTGTGGGTTCTTTTCGTAATTATTTGTTAATTTTTTTTATGTGTCAAACACCTATTCATATATCAGGGGGTTGGAATTCTATTAAAAACCCTTTCAACGTTTTATTATGGAATTGCCGTGGTGCTAATAGTGCAAATTTTAGACGCGCGTTTAATGATCTAGTAGCAATGCATAAACCAGTTATTTCTATCGTGGTGGAAACTAAATCGACTGTTGCAGAGGCGACTAGAATCATAAAATTTCTTCATATGATTAAATCCCTCAAAGTTTATGTTATCAATTTTTCTGTTGGGATTTGGATTATGTGGAATGATGAATCTATTTTGGTCCAACTTTTATCGGCAGGTAAGCAAATAATCAATACTAGCATTTCTAATAACGCTTGTATTTCTTGGATCTTATTAGCATTTATGCGAGTTCGAGCGCGTGGATTTGAGAATATATTTGGGATGCTTTGGAAGAGGCGTCTGGGAATGTTTTGGAACCTTGGTTAGTAGTGGGGGATGTCAATCATATTGGACTCCTTGAAGACAAGAGCGGGGTGTAGAAGGAGTGACAAATCTTACGACTAAATTCGAAAAATGGAGAAGCACTTGTGGTTTTGAGGACTTTGGATTCGAAGGTCGGAGATATACTTGGAGTGACTCGTGGAATATCAGAATTAGATTTTTGAAGAGACTTGACCGAGCATATGGTAATAATCAGTGAAGGGAGTGTTTCCACAGTTCAAAAGTGTCTCAACTTCCGCATATTCATTCTGATCATGCTCCGATTCTTGTATCCTTAGATTTGCGTATTATTAATAGAAGGGTTGATCGGCGATTCAGGTTCAGAAGTGAGTGGTTAGTACATACAGGTTTCTGTGATTTTGTAAAGGAAAAATGGTCGAATGATTTGGTAAGTGATGTCTCCCTATTTGTGATATAATAATTTTGGGTGGAGACATCATTTTAGGTGTATTTTAGTAATTAATTATAGATTTTTATTCATATTTTGATATTTTCTTATTTTTTGTCTTGATTTGATGATTTATTATTTTTATAGCATATTTGGTTTAATTGTGTGTTAATGTGAAACTTTAACAATATATAAAATATAATCAGATACCAAATCAATTATTAAGAGATAAGAAAAAATATATGGAAGAAATTAAGAGATAAAAGGAAGCAGAGATAAAATAGGAAAGGAAAAGCTGCCAAGTAAATATGAAATCTGCAGCTACGTCCACTAAAGTGAAGATAACTTCAAATCGGATGGGAATTTGGATGAGCAATCAAAAGAGAAAGTGTACTTCTTTTCTCTGCGGTCGTTACTATATAAAGTAGGCGAAAATTGAACCAATAACGAAGGAGATACAATCAAAACAAGAAAGCAGCATTTATCACTTCTCCTATATTTTAGGAAACGAATTTGAGTTGGACTTTGACTCAAATTACTTGTCTTCTACTCCAAGATTTCGATCTAGGGTCTTCTAAACCATATAAATACACCCTCTTGTCATTATAAACATATCCTTGGTCAGCCTTTAGACCAAGAAGAAGCCTACATCAAGAGAAGAGAAGATCAGAAGGAGTTAGACAGCAAATCATGCCTTCCCAATCCTTTAAGTTTGTATTGTTTTCTTTCTTTCTCTAGTATGAACTAATTCTATTTTAGCTTGAGATTAGCATATGGGTACGAACCCTAAACTTGTTTTATATCTATTTTAATTTGGGATGTTAGCATTTAACTGAAATTAGTGTTTTATTCTCTGGTTTTATGTGTTTTGATTTATTGCCTATAGTTCTTGCGGTGCGCAACGTATATGATTACCTTAATAGTAGTTAGATGGTCACCCGGAATGGGTGTCTAATTATTGAAACACCACATAAACGTCTAGTGTGCGGTAGTGATCTAGAAGGGTTTGCCTAACTAGATAGTTATTAGGGTTTGAGATTTAATCACCGATCATTGCGCAGGGTCCCCTTACCCAAGTCCCCTGGTAATTTTCAGGTCGCCACCTAAGTCCACCCGGAAGGGGGTTAGGAGGAATATAGAATCTTGGCTATTTCATATCACATAATTCAACCTTACATAAATAGGTTATAACAAGAATAGTGGGAATTATTTGCTAGATCTCGAGTTAAACTTTCATACTATCTATTTCTCTTTATTTATTTTCCTGTCTTTATTTTCTTTAGTTAATTATTTAGATTCTTAAAAACCAAACAAATACTTCCAAGGCATTTATTTTCAGTGTATTATTCTTCTAGCTTTCTTATTTGCACTTAACAATTGCATAAGTTCTTCCTAACTTTCGTAGTCTCTGAGGAACGAATCTTACTTATCATTAAAACTTGCATACGATCTGTGATACTTGCAGTGAGTACCGTGTTTAGGCTAGGGTGTTAGATGCGTCTTTTATTACCATATTTTCATCACGCCCTAGTCAACACCAAGTTTTTGGCGTCGCTGCCGGGGACTACACCGTTAGTACTTGTGCATTTATTTAGTGCTTTTATTTCAGTTAGTTCTATTTTACGCTTTTGTTTCTAGTTTTGTTTATTTCAGGTTATGTAGATGGTAAGTCCGAGGAAACTCGATCTTCCTATCTCATTCAGAGTGCAACCTAGAGGAATCCGCACTCCATAAATCCAAGCCGCTAAGTTCAGGCCTAATCCATGCATGATTAAACAATTTTTGAGTTATGGCCGATTTAGTGGTGCTGCACATCAGGATCCAGTTCGTTATGTTCAGAAATTCATACATATCTGTGATGCTTACATCGTTCAAGGTGTCACACAGAAACAGATGTACTACATTACGTTCCAATTTTTTTTAATCGGAAGTGCAAGCGATTGGTATGATTACCAACACCCGGATTCAATTCCAGATTGGGATAAACTCCAAGCCAAATTTCTAGATCGGTTCTATTTGATTAGTAGACGCTTAAAAGATATGGTGGAGTTAGAACAATTTATGCAGGAAGAAGGAGAAAGTGTTGGTGAAACATGGTTACGTTTTAACGAGAAGAAAGCGAGGTGTCCATTCCATGTCTCCTTTCCCTAATATCAATTAACCATATTCTATGGAGGACTCAACAACGAGTCCAAGGCAAGGGCAGATATATTAGGAGATGGAAGTTTTGTGTTACTAGATCCCGAAGACGCTCATATTATCATGGAAAGAGTTCTTGATACAATAAGAAGTTGGTCGTTGGAATCAGAAAAAGAAGAAGACACCTTAAAAGCTCTAAGGATTGAAGAATTAACCCAACAACTTAAAGAATTACAAGAACAATCACGTTTAGAGAGCATCTTAGTAGCTCAAGTAAATCTAGTACATACGTTACCTTCATGTCCTGGTTGTGCAGCAAGAAATCATTCATGGGAGAATTGTATTCATAATCAAGCTTCGATTTCCTTCGTATCTCATCAAAGAAACCATTACTTGAATGGTTATTATCATCCTCAAGGAAGTCACACTAATTATTATTCCCCACATAATCAAAACTGGGTCGAACACCAAGGTAATTATTATCAAACTCGACCTCACAATTATTATCAGCCACAACCAATTTATCAACAAGTGTCGAAGAATGAAGATTATTATCAATAACCACACCCATATTCCACGCAACAAGCTAATTATGAACAACCTCTATCGCAACCTTCAACTTTTGATCAAAGTCTAGATAAATTTATGAAAGTTCTTGAGGAAAGCATGGAGGTGGATCAACAAAGGTTTCAACAACAAGCAAGGGTTATTAAAGATATCGAGAATACTATATCACAGATGGCGAGTGCAATACAAAGCAGGCCAAAAGGGCAACTTTCGAGTGATACTATAACTCCTCAAGATGATGCTTGTCATGCGGTTGTATTAAGAAGTGGAAAACAATTACCTTCGCCTAGAGTGGAAGAAACAGAACAACGAAAAGAACCAACCCCTATTCCTGAAAAGGTGGTTGAAGAAACAGTTGAAGATAAAATCGAAGAGGTAATTTAACCAAAGAGTGTCCTAGAGAAGACACCAGAAAAGAAGAAGAGTGCAGTGGTCAACAATACACGTCCTTCTCCACCATTCCCATCACGTGTAAAAAACAAGAACAATGAAAAAGAATTCAAGAAGTTCCTTGACATGGACATTCTTTCTAACAAACGAAGTTTAGAAACTTAGGAATTGATTGGTTTACCTGAGGAGTGTAGTGGTATAAGTCAAAGCAAGTTACCACCTACACCCAAGAATCCTTAGATGGGACCCTTCATGGTTACAAAGAATAGATCTAAGAAGTTCGTGGGAGTGAAAGGCAAAGGATTCAAATTTCACGGAATAGACATTGATAAGCTCATTCATTTATGGGGAGGTGATGTTAAAATATAATCCCCGACGTAACACGTCAAACTAAACGACGTTAAACAAAAATTCTCTTGGGAGACATCCCACAATCTTCTATGTTTTTATGTATTTATGTTTTTGTTATTTTTAGTTAGTTTACGTGTTTTTGAGTGCATATTGCAGTAATAAGGAAGGTATAAGTGTTTTTGGTGTGTAGGTATGCAAGGGTGTGAGTTTAATGTTAAAGTATTGGGAAAATTTCGAAGTTTAAAAGTGCTGGACAGAGGTTTTGTGAGGTACACCGCACCCTAGCCACGGTGCATCGCACCTGTACCGTATCATTAAGTGCGCGAGATTGTGACACGGTATGGAAAATTTCAAATGGACATAACTTTGCGCTCGGAGGTCGGAATTCACTTTTTCTCGAGTCTAAATCGCATATTTTTTCGAGATCTATCTAATGAAGTGGAGAAACCCCGATTTAGAGGTAAAATTAAAAACGTATTTTTTTCAGTGTCATCCAAAACATATCTGCGGTACACCGCGGGTATGGTCTGGTGCACCGCACCAGGTCAAAAACGTTACAACGGTAAGGAACTCAGGTCCAATACTGAGGCTCCAAGTGTCAAACTGTGTCATCATTCGTGAAGACCCGTCACCACAGTAGCCATGACGTCACCCGCGGTACACTGTAGGGATTGTCTGGTGCACCGCATGAGGCGGTTTGAAAAGGAGAATTTGAGTCCTAATGGAATTTTTACCTTATAAGAGTTAAACCTAGCCTCTTCCAAACTTCCTAGTTGATGTCTCCCTTTTTGTTCTAATTATATGCCCTTAGGAGACATCATTTTAGGTGAATAATTGACTTATTTGATAGACTTTTGTGCTTATTTCGTTATATTTCATTTTCTCTCCTTGGATTTACAATATTTCATTTTTAAAGGTTTTGTATGTTAATTTGTTTATTTTTAGTGCAAAGTTCTTAGGTCTGTGGATTCTAGGGAGCACCAAGATAAGGAGAAGAATCGAGAATTAAAGTCTTAGATCGAGCGGATAAGTCAAAGGTAAGAAAATGTTTCCTGAAGAATTGACCAAGAAAGCTGCAAATCTGGAAGGCTGTTACTAATTGCTGAATTCGAGCCACTTAGACATGGATTCAGCCTTTGGGTCGTGAAATAAAGATATTTCCTTTTTGAGTTAGGAAGATTTTGCAACTAGAATGAGTCGATTTGGAGTTAATATGCAAAAGTTACCGCCGTTTTACTAAGGGTTGTACACCAGTTACGCGAATTACCAATTGGACTTGGGCTTTTAATTACTTAATTAATCCCAAGATTAGACCTGATCCGTTTTTACCATCTATATAAGCCCTCTTAGGCCTCATTATATAGCACCTCTCATATTTTCTTCAATTTACAACATCCTTAGAGAGAGAGAAAAGGCAGAACGCTTGGAAGAGGCAAAAATAGATTTGGAGAAGTCATTCTTTCTCCAACAACAGCTCAACCATTCCAAAAATTAGGTTCTTTATATTTTATTCTCAGCAATTAGGAATTATTTGTACTTTTAATTTATTTCTTTCTTTCAATTCAAATATGAACTAAACTAATTAATACTTGAGAGTCGCAAATTGGGTAAAGCGCCAGTTCATATGATTTAATGTTTTCTTTTAGTTTTGGGATTTGTTAATTTAATTTTAGCTTGGATATTTTATATTGACTATTATTTCATGTTGGTTTACTAATTCTAAACGGTACACTTAGAATTAGGTATTAGTAGTGAGGCTATTCACTAGTGGCGGTGATCACCTTGACGGGGGGTTGAACCACTGAACTAAATAATCGACACGAGGTGTCCGTTATTGACCTTGACGGACTTGACTAACCTTGTAGCCAATTGGGTAAAATCATTAATCACCTGAAAGTAGCTTATAATCGCCCTGACAGGTTTTGTAAAATTGTAGGGTAGAATCTAGGTCCACCTTGACGGGGGCTAGATTGATTTTAGAATCCCGACTAGTATAATTTATATCCACTTGACCCTTAACATAAAACATTAAGTATATGAATTGAGGTAAACCCCTAGCGAAACTCAAGTACTTATCTCATACTTGCATATTATCTTAATTCCTGCGTTTTCCCTTTATTATTAATTGAAAAGCAAAACAAATATATATCTTATTTATCACTGCAATTAATTCTGTTTCTCATTTAAACACATTTATCTTACCTCGCAATCCATGTGGAGACGATAATCACTATTTACTTACTTTATTACTTGGAACGACATGTACACTTGTGGTTTGTGGATACTATATTTTATTGTGTAATTTTATAACACCCCAGGACCCACCACTAACACAATTTTTTTAGTCTCAAATTCCATTTAAACACCATGAAAGTTTCAGCAAACATCTACCTCACATCAAAACATCACCAAATAACCATATGATTCATATTTAAATCCTTCCCTACCTTCCTATAAACAAGAATCAAAGTTGTATAATCGATTGGGATGATCACAAGAGGAGGTAAGGGAGTGCGAAATTGGTGATAATAGAAATTTACATACAAGAAAAGCAATGCACCCTATTCTGGGGTATTAATCATGTGAGGCAATAGCCTCGAAGAGTATGTTTTCTTTTCTCCCTACCATTTCTTTATGTGCAATATTTGTGTTAGTTTAATTATTATTTTTGAGTCTTTTTCGAGTCGTGGGGACACGACTCATTTTTGAGTTGGGGGTGGGGATTCGTTGTCCTAGCACAAGAAAAGGTGCACTGGTTTTAAAGGTCAAGGATGGATTAGTTTCATTCGGGGGAGCGTAACACCAAGTTGTATCATATGGAGACATTGGTAAAAAGAGGAGTGGCGGGTAAGTTTCAGATCAGGAATGGAAATGACGAGGTGTTTGTGAATGAAGTTGAGGAAGGTAATCAGGTGAGAATTGTTTTTATTGCCTTATATTATTGGAGCGATAAGGTGGTGACTTCATACATTATGATTCTTAACCTTAGCAAATTTAGCGGCGACATTAGAGATAGGTTATTGGAGAATTTTTTGGATGAGGAGATTCAGGTTGCTCTTTTTTAAATGAATCCACATAAAGCATCGGGATCGGGTGGGTTAAGCGCGGGTTTTTTTCATACATATTAGGAAACAGTTGGGTCTTTGATTTGCAGTATGATACGCATGGCAGTGGTGGAGGGTTTTTTCCCCGAGGAGTTGGCAGTGGTGGAGGGTTCTTTCCCCGAGGAGTTACTAGGGACATTCATATATCTTATACTGAAATCCACTAGCCCTGAGTACTTTCCTGATTTCAGGCCTATTAGTCTTATGAATGTGAGTTATAAGTTATGCATGATGGCGACCGTGAAAGACTTATACCACTTTTAGCCAAATCTTAATAGGTCCATATCAAAGTTGTTTCCTTCCAGGAAGATCCACGATTGATAATGTGGTGTTGGTGAGCGAGATTGACTGTATGCTATGACATACTAAAGGGAAAAAGACATATATGGCTATCAAGATAGATTTGGTGAAAGCGTATGATCAGGTTAGTTGGAGTTTTATTCGTGAATCACTGGAAGATTTGGGGATTCCGAGTAGCTGGATATCCTTGATCATGTCTAGTATGGAAAAGAAATAGTAGATATTGACTTTTAGAGGTACAATAACATTGATGTTCCGGTAAGAATGATTAATCATGGGAGTGAACAGGTTGGCAAGGAGCATTCATCAAGAGGGTGCGGAACAACTCGTGCTTCGTTCGGACATCAGACCTTAGCTGTAGCGGACAACTGGTCTTGGCGGATTACTAATTTGAGTACAAAAGGTTTCTTTGCAGGCATTAATTAGGATGTATATTTCGCTTCTTTAATTAATATTATTTGGTTGAAGAGGAGTGGGATGATTTCAGAGGAGAGTCATTTTCTAATGGTGAACTCTAAATTAAGAAGGCTAAAAAGAATGTTCTTGACTATATGAAAGCTTGGCAAATTCATGGTGGTATTTCAAAGAAAATGTGTAATCATGTGGAATGGATTGGATGGTGTAAGCCTAACCGGTGCTTTAAACTGTACACCGATGGAAGTTTCAATGAGCGTATGGGAAATGGAGGTGCTAGAGGACTATTAAGAAATAGGGATGGAAGTTGGCTTTAAGGGGTTTCATATGAGTATGAACTGTTCATTGGTTCTTGTACTCGAATTAGTTGCACTTTGTAAGGGTCTTAGATCGAAATAGGGATTAAAGAACTAGAAGTGGAGGTAAATTCGGAGGAAGCTTTAAGAGTAGTTACACAAGGAGTAGAAGCGAGAGGCCCAATATTAGAATGGGCAACTGGTATTCGTGAGATACTAGGGAAGATGGCTGGTTTTATGATTAGGCGCATCTTTCGCGAAGCCAATCAAAGTGCTGATCATCTTGCAAGATTAGGGGCAAGGCTTGAGCTTCCATATACGATTCTAGAAGATCCACCGGATATGGCGTGAAAAGTTCTAAATAAGGATAGATTGGGTTTAAGACTTCGAGAAGAATCTATACACATAATTTATGTTATGTAATAGAGCAATTTTAAACCGATATAAGGACCTCCATTGTATTAACAAAGATATCCTTCTTTAAAAAATTAAATTTATTATTTTTACTAAAAAAATTTTAATTATGTTATTAAATTAATGGTCTATCTTATCTTTCACTAATTTTAACATATTAATAACTAATAATTAAATTCCAAACATGTAATATAACAAAATCTTAACATATTAAATATAGGGTTAGTTACCCAAGAGAACCATAACCTACCAATTTCAGTCTAAAAGGTCCAATCTAAATAAATATCTAAAACACTCTTTTCAAACAAATTAATCAATAATAGAATATTTACTTTCCATAACTAAAAATTTATATAATTAAAATATTCCAACATTACAAAATTCTAAAATCAAAATACTTCTATAATTCTAATATTTTCTATTCTAAAACTAATCTATTTCTTAATATTTTCTATTTTATAATAGATAATTAATTCATTTCTTTTGAATCGTCAAACCTGTATGTCCATAAAGAAAAATAGAGATTAAAACTATGAATAAAACGTAATGGCTTGACGGTAAAAAATAATCGGGTGACACTATTAAAACCATGGGTTGACGGTGCAAAAATAGTGGGTAATACCACCAAAACAGTGGATTGATAGGGAAAAACAGTGGATCGACTGTACAAAATAATGGGATGATAGTACAAAACAGTGGACTGGCAATGAAAAAAATATAACTGAAAACGTTGACAAATTTCAGAACAAAATAAAATAAAATATTAACATTGAAAAATAAATAAAATGTAAAACGTAATACTAATCTCTATTGAAACGTAGAATATTTTTTTGAGATATCTCATTGATTCTGAAGATAATTTAGGCATTTCAAATAAACTATATGTTTATTTGGTCGTATCATAAACTATGAACTTTATCTAAAGTGTTCAATTTATTCTTAAAATCTATGAAATATCTTACGAAATTAGTGAAATGGCTTAAAAATAGGCCTTTTAAATACCTTTGACCTAAAAATGTGACTTTTGAAACGTTTGGCCTAAAAATGAATTTTTCTCAACAAAAAATAAAGCAAAAATAAACGTTTGAAAAACAATAACAGTAAAGCTAAAAATCTCTTTCTTACAACATTGAAAAAAAATAATTTAAAGTAAACGTTAAAAACAATGAAAACATAAAGTATGAAACCTAAAATTCATCTACTGGATTAAAATAAAGTTAATTTTTACCTTGATCTAGGTTTTCCGATGGTGGAGAATGGTTATCGAGTGGCGGCTAAATTTTCGTACAATATCGTTTTGGTGGTCAAAGCGGGTTGATGATGGTAGAGATTGATTCCAAAGTGGTGATGATTTTCTTGTGCAAGCAAGCGGCAGTGAGTGGGAAGAGATGATTTTTTTTTATTCTTTTTTTTGGTCGAAAGAAGCATAGATTAAAAATTTCAAAAATACACATCACCCTATCCTAGTAGGATTATAGTCAGCAGCTAATAGAGAGATGGGTATAGGTTTTGTCTGTTTCATTGTTTTTTACGTTTACTTTTTCTTTCTTTTTGTTTTATGTAACCTTGTTTTTGCCCTTTGACATTTTTTATTTAATTTTTATTTACTTTAACATATAAGGTAATGTTTAATTCATTGATTACAATTAGTGGTAGAAACGGTAAAATATAAAAATTATGGATCTTCTAGGGGGCAAAAAAAGTGGACTTCATGATGGATAGTGTATAGGTATTTGGTCTTTATAAGCTAATAACTCTTAAATATATTTTATATTTGATTCATTCTATATATATTCATAATATACTAGGAGCCCGTTTGGGATTGATTATTTTAGAGCTAAAAGTGCTTTTTGATTAAAATTAAATTATTTGTAGAAAATATTAAAATATATTTAGACATCTAAAATCACTTTAAGTGATTATTTTAATAATCACTTATCTAGTGCTTTTCCTAAAAATAATTTTGAAGGTCTAAAGTGCTTTTATGGATCTAAAATTACTTATTTTTAAAAGTAATCCCAAACGGGACCTAGATTTATTCAATATCTAATTCATTACAAATCTCTTTCTTTCTCTCCATCAATTCTCTTCTATTTTTTCTCCCTGCAACAACACAACACAATTATCCTCACTATCACACAAAAGCCGGCATCCCATCTCCTAACCACTACTGCAACACCATCATACATTATCCTTTCATAAACGATACCACCACCGCCTAAATTAATGCCATGACCTCTGCCGTAGACGATAGCACCATCACACAAATTTATGCAACTACCACGACCATTAATACTACCATTATAGACACAACACCCCCTTCCATTAACGCCGCCACCACAACCACTACAACGAAACTTCAAACAACCAATTTTTACAGAACAATAAGAATTAATGTATAATCATCGTCATTAAAATTACAACCATCAATGTTCACCTTTACAATACCTATAATTTTTTAAGAAAAATTAATATTAGTTTAAATGTGTTTTAATGATGAAACACACAACTCAAACATTTTCAGTAGAAACCCATTGATATGTACACATAACCTAGTAATTTTTTATTGGCAATCCATTAAAACGTGTACACAACCCAATGCTTCTCAATGGTAGCACATTCATACGTACACACAACTCAATCATTTTTCACTGGAAGTCCATTAAAACGTGCACACAACCAATCTTTCTCAAAGGCAAGCCATGCAAAAATGCACACGGCCTAGTCATTTTTCAGTGTCACCCATCTAAACACTACACACGACCATTCATTTTCATACCTAGCTCACACTTTAAAACATTGGATAATCACCTATACAACCCATAATAAATATTCACTCAACCCGTATTTAGTGCCCTAGTTTTTTTAATTGTTTTTTTATCTACACAATATTTTCCTATTTAGTAGCTATTTATTTATGGGGTTGAATGCACAAATCATGGTAAAAAACATGGCTTATGGTATCAAAAGATTGTTACTGAAAAGAGAAATAAAGATGTTATATAATTCAAGATGAGTGGGGAAGAGATATTATTTTTATTTAATTAGTAATTAAACGCATTAATGACAATTTAGGGGTAAAATCATATGATATTGGACTAGACTTAACGTGTCAAGTTTTGTAGGATGTTGATGTCTCAGTTTATGTGATAGAATAATCTAGTCACGAGACATGAATTTAGGTGTATTTAGTGCTTAGTTGAGGAGTTTTTCCTTGTTATGTTGTTGTTTTACGCTTTCTTGTCTAGTTTATATGTTTTGTTGTTTTTAGAGCTTTTGCGCGAAATTTATGTAGCTCTTAGGTACTTGGAAGGTAAAACACTTTGGGATGATGATAATAAGTGAAGAAATCGAGAAAAACCCTTAGTCATGGCGAAAAATGAAGATTGGAGCACTTTTAGGAAGTAAAAGCTAAGCCGGTCAAATTAGGAAAGCATAGATCTTCAATGCTGTAGAAAATCGATAGATAATTTAAAAGAACCTTTTTATATCCATAAAGGTATTTTAATAACGGACGCGTGAGCGCTGAAGGTTAGTGATTTGGAGTCATAATGAAGATGTGAGGGTTTCAGCTGCAATGGTCCAACCAACCCACTTCTTAAGGAAAACGTTTTTGAGTTGGATTAGGACTCTAAGAACTAGTCCAAAACCCTAATTTCATCCTATCTCCTACATATATATTCTTTTTCCTTGAGAATTATCCTTGGTCATCCCCTAATCATAAAAAGACCAAGAGTCCGCCTACAGAATAGGAGAAGAAAGGAAGAAGGAGCTAGTAAGTTGTTCATGCCATTTCAACCCTTTCGTTTATTAGTTATCAATAATTAGTATAGTATTCTCATTCTTTTTTTTGAACATGGATATGATATTATTAATTGCTTGTTTTTATTTCCTTAGTATGAACTAAATCTATTTAGCTTGATAATATTATATGGGTATGAGCCCTAAACTTGTTTTATGCTTTTATTGAATTTGGGATTTACTTTTAATTGAATTATTCGTGATAGATCTGTATTTTCTGTTTGGTATATGTTTGTAGTCCTTTCTGGTGCACAATTCTAGGGGTACACCATTAGTAGTTGGTTTATAACCTTGGCGTCTAGTGTGCAAACGGGCTTGCCTACCTAGATACTCCTTCCGTTCCAACAACGTTGTCACTTATACTAAAAATAGCTGTTTCAAAAAGGTTGTCACTTTAGAAAATCAAGACACTTTTTTATTCTTTATACCACTTTTACCCCTAATTAAATATTATAATTTATGTTCCTAATGAAAATTTAAGATATCAAGACACTTTATGGAGGGTATTTTAGTAATCACACGAATAATAAATGTCATTTCTTAATTTTTGTGCGAAAGGAAACGTGACAACTTTTTAGTAACGGAGGGAGTAGTTAATAGGGTTGGATTTAACCAGTGATCGTTGCGCAGGGTCCCCTTACCCAAGTCCCTAAGTAGTGTTGAGATTGCTTCCTAAGCTACCGTAACTAAAGTTAGGAGGAATTTAGAATCTCGGCTATTGCTTATATATCACACAATTCTCCCTTAGACAATAAACATATAACAAGGCTAGTGGGGATTACTTGCTAGTTCTCGAGCTAAACTCTCATAGATTTCTTTCTTTCATGGTTTATTTTCTTATCTTTTAATTTAAGTATTAGTTTATTTATCATTAATTATTTTAGTGTTATTTCGATGTGTGGTGAAGGTTTGGTGAAGCTTTAATGGAGTTTGGATGTTAGGAGAAGAAAGAGACTTAAGGTTTTGAATAATGATATGAACAAAACTTCTTTTCTTTACTTTTATCGTGTCGTGTCGCGGTATACCGCCCATGGGCATGGTATACTGTCAACACTGTTTTCATGTACCGTTCTACGGTCGTCCCCGTGTCGATACGGTATTTAGGATTGGTACGCCTTGTGTAAGGCATGTACAACCGCTGGGATGATTAAGCTCTCGACATTGACTATGATTTTGACTACCATCACAGCAGTTTTTTCTTCGAGCAGTATACCACCCATAGAGCACGTTAATACCATTGTCAAAATACCGTAATACTGTAATAGCAAAGCTCGACACAGGTAGGGGTTGCGGTTTATCGCCCGTAGGGCACGGTATACCACTTGAGAAATCTTAATCTCGGTATGCACTGTGATTTCCCCCACCTTTATGATGGGTTGGACGTGCGGTATACCACTTATGGGGGCGGTATACCGTTCCAACCTGTTGTGAACATATTTTTCTCCAAACTTCTCACCTCAAGCTCATATTCTACATAATCTACACATCAAAAACAACTTCTACCTTCCTCAAATTTTCAATATATATATTAACCAACTAATCTAAGCTAAAACTAAAACATAAAAACAAAAACAATTGTGGGTTGTCTCCTAGCCAATACTTTTGTTTAATGTCATTTAAAGTTCAACGTATTACCTCCTTTACTTGAGTATATAGGCCCCCCAGCTGCAGGTTAGGATATGAACATCAACCATTCGGAGCTTACGACCTCTCTTAGTTTGGATTTCAATCACTTATTCCATCACCATACGAGTTACGACAATCGTTCCCATCCATGCATTCTCGAAACCCCGTGACCTATTTTCTTGTTTGGGTGCCTTCCAAGCAACCGATGTCTCCCTGCTTGTGATAGAAAAATATCATTTAGAGACATCATTTTAGGTGTAAATTGGACTTAGTTAATAGATTAATAGTCGTATTTTGTGATAATGAGCTTTCTTCATTTGTTTTAGAATTATTGTTACTTTTAGAGATTTTGTGCGTTAATTTGTTTGTTTAGTATGAAGTCCTTAGGTATATGGATGCTAGGAGGCATCAAGATGAAGAGAAGAAGTGAATATTCAAGTCGAATTACAAGAAATAGCGTTAAAAGAGCAAAATAAAAAACTTTAGTGAAGGTGGAGGAGTTTTAGATTGAGTCAACTCATCACTTCTTTCACTTCTCGAGCCAAACGGTTAGAATTCAGACTTTTTGGTTCAAATGAAAAAGATGGGCCTTAGAGTAAGTGAAATTTGAAAAGTAGAATCCGTGGATTTGGACTTACGATGCAAAAGTTACAGTATTTTTACTGAAGTGGTGTAGTGTAGTGCGAATTAATTAAAAACATATTTGGGCCCCTTATTTACTCACTTAAGCCCATGTGGGACGAATCCAGTTTTAATCATTATAAAAGGCTCAATAGATAATTAATCAGAACTTTTCAATTACGCTTCATTATATATCATTATTTTGAGAGAGGGAAAAACCAGACGTTTGGAAAGAAAGGGCAGAAGTTGGAGAAGACCATTCTTCCCCAACAATATCTCATTAGAGATAGGTTTTATTATTTATGCTTTTCATTAGTGGCACGATCATCCGAAAGGGGGTCTAAATACAGAACTAGAATATAGATGTGTGGTGTATGTTATTGAACCTGGCGGTTTTAACTAACCACGTAGCCAATTGGGTTAAAATCATATTCATCTGAAAGTACCTTTAGTGTCACTCAGATGAGGTCATTAATACCGTATGATAGCTTCTTATGTACCTTGAGGGGATTTAGGAAGATATAAGAGTCCCGACTAATATCAAACACCGACTTTTCCCTTAAACGATAGCTTTAGATTGTTAATTTTTGTGATTCCCTAGCGAGACTCAAGTATACCTCTCGTACTCAATAATCTTCTTTACTTTAATTTAGTTTTAATCATTATTTATAATTACTTTCTTGCATTAGTATTTATATTTAAAAAACAAAACAAATATCTGCTTTTATTTATTATTGCAATTACTTCAACTACTTGCATTAAACACTTAATCCTAATTTAGTAATCCATGTGGAAATGAATTTTCTGTATTTATTTGCCTATTACTTGGAACGGATTTCAGCCCTATATATATAAAATTAACTTTAGAAAAAGGGGGATTAATCCTTGTTGTTTAGCAGAGAAGAAAGAGAATGACTAGAGGAGAAGACAAGAAAAACTCAAGCTTTACTGCACCACTTATTCACCTTTTCACCTATATCATTAGGGTAAACTGTATTAGTTTCTTGTCTCAAACATGATTCTAAGATTTTTAATACTTATTTTTCTTTCATAAGATATGCACTAGATTCTCTTAACTTGAGTTTGCATTAATATATAAATTTTGAATACTATTTGTTATTTCTATGTTATTTGGGAGTTTCTTTTAACTGATTTAGGATATTTGTTTATAGCTGAATATGAATTGCTTGATATTGTGCTTTCTATGACTTGCCACTTATAGAATGAACTAAGTGCTTATATTGTCACTCTAGCGGAGGGTTTAGGAACATAGCTGCTTCATATACGTTCGGTGTGCGGAAGTGATCTCGACTGGCTTGCCTAGCTGAATTATCGCATAAGGTTAGTGTTTATCGCTGAACTTTTGTCTAGAATAATCTTACCCAAGGACTCTAGTAATTGTAAGACAACCTTTTAAGTTACCCCGACGAGAGTTAAAAGGATTTTAGAATCCCAAGTAGTTATAACGACTCAATTCACATTTATAACATAAATTATCGATTTAGTAGGATAGGAGAATACTAGGAAACTTGAGTTAATCTCTTATCCATTCTTCGTAATCTATTTATTTGATTTCTTAGTTTGATTTAGTTAATATTTGCATCTTAGTTCTTAATTCAAAAACCAAATAAAAATCTATTTTCTTTATTTATGTCTTTAGTTATAACATCTAAATCCTCTACACTTTATGTGAATACAAGTCTGAAGTTAACGACATAAGTCCCTATGGAGACGATACTATTATACGTATCTTATTACTTGTCAATGATCCGTACACTTGCGGTAAGTTAGTGTCCGCCCCCTAGAGTGTGATACAGTAGAGAGGACTTGCTTCCCGCAAGTGTACCCACGACTTTCCCCTTAATAAAGTAAGGCCTCCCAAGCTATGTTGTAGATCTCGGTTCCGCGGCCTAGGCGGTCGACTTGGGCCTAGCGCCTAGGAGGGACTACGCGGGGCCTAGGCGGGATTACGCGGTTTTGAATCCTGCTATGTAATTTTATATATTTAGTAATACGTGTGTATAATTATGATAATTTTATCTATTTAAGTCATAAAATTCATCTAACACCACTATATTGAATATGAAAAATACTAAAATTAGAGTTATAATATCAATTCAAGAATTTTCGAGAGTAAAATAAATTTAATGGAGGGCCTAGGCGGCAAGTTTTTGCCATTAATCGGTGCCTAGGCGGGTTAGGCGCCTCCTCCACGGCGACTAAGGCGTTGGGCAAAAATGCCTAGCATTTTTACTAGGCGTAAGCGGTTGAGGGGGGAGTTGACGCCTAGACGGGGCCTAGGCGCGCCTAGGCGGCGATATCTACAGCATAGCTCCCAAGTGGAAAGACCAAATACACCATTCCCCTTTGTTATCACAATGAAAAAAGCCAAAACAAAACACTCATAATAGGGTTACGGGAACCCAAATCTATTCTACCTCTCTCTCTATATATACAGCCTCTCTCCTCTCACCTTTTCTCTCTATCGGCCATCCCACCATCCTCTTTACCATGGTCACCCCCTTCCTTCTTTCACAGATCCGACCTTCCATCACCACTACCATCATCATCTCCACCACCCTGCTTCACACCGCCCTCCTGCAACTTTCTCGGAGAAGAATTTTGCAGTCACAGTGGCCCCATCACTAGCCACGGCCACCAACAACCGTCGTTCTGCAGATACGTCGTCACAGTGCCTTATCACTGTGGCCCACATCACCAGCCGCCGTTCTCCAAATCCGCCGCCCCCAAAGCCCCTCCACCTGCGAACAAAGACAAATCTGAAGCCCACCTCCTTCGCACCGCGCTGCTCTCACCTTCCCACCACCAGATCTCATCTTATTTAGGAGATCTGACCCTTCCTTCGTCTCCTTTCGCCACTGCAGAAGAGAAGGTTGCCGCCTTTGACTATTCTAGTGTCGGTCAAGATCTGATGACCATCGAACCAAGCCCCCTGTCCTCCAAGTTCGAACAAAGCCGTTCCATGGCCGGAGATTTCTTTGTAGTGTTTTCTTTTTCTTTTTGTCCAGATCTACGAATTTTGTTTTTGGTTTTTGTTCCTTGTTGCGAGACATGGGTACAACCCAAGATGGTTGTTCCTTGTTTTTTTAATTCATATCTGAGAGGTCCAGACCCCTATAATTTTGGATTGATTTTTGGTGATATGATTTTTAACACATTGTTTTGCAGTCCAGCCCTTTGGGTCCATCCCATTGGGTCCAACCTTTTTAATTAAAATGTGTTTGGGTCTGTACCCTTGATCCAAATTTTTATTTTTATTTTTTTAACAATAAATCCTAATCTGATTTGATAAATTGATAAGGTAATAATGTGGTAGATACAGCCTTTGGATATTATAATGTGAAGATGTTAAAATTTTGATTACTGTATAAAAAAATTAATTTCTAAAAAATTATGCAAACACTTTACCATGGTACAATCCTTATGGTACAACCCCTAGGGTATATTAATGGACAAATTTGACACCTTGGGCATGGACATATACAAAAATTGAGACTCTGGTACATCCCCTAGGGTACAGACCTTAACTAATGAGTTCCTGTGATTTGTTTCCCGGAAGTTTGACACAGATAAAAACGGACAAAAAACGGATTCCTTATACCTTGACATGGACAAAACGTGAAAAGTATGAGGACTTGTAATGCAATTAAATAAAAAAGCACTTCACACAAACAAATCACTTAACAAAATTTAAAATCAAAGTAGGTTTGTACCCATGAGGTCTGTACCCATAGGTACGCAGATCGATCAGAGTAATGAAAAAAAAAATGAATTATTAAAAAGAAAAAAAAGAAAAGGGTAAATCTGGAAAAATCTAACCAGGAAATTGTAACTAAGGCCTTAGTTAGTAGGTTTTTCTAACTATGCTTTTAATACACTCTTAGTTAATATTTAGGCTCTTATTTGTACATTCCTCTAGTTCTTAATTCAAAAACCAAATAAAAAGCTATTTTCTTTATTTTTGTCTTTAGTTATAACATCTAAATTCTCTACACTTTCTGCGAATACAAGTCTACAGTTAACGACATAAGTCCCTGTAGAGACGATACTATTATACGTATCTTATTACTTGTCAATGATCCGCACACTTGCGGTAAATTAGTGTCCGCCCCCTAGAGTGTGATAAAGTGGAGAGGACTTGCTTCCCGCAAGTGTACGGGTCGTTGACAAGTAATAATTTAATAAGGATGAGGGTTATCGTCTCCATATAGACTATCAATGTTAAAATTAATGTGTTTATGCATACAATAGCGTAGGATTATAATTATTATCAATGTTATCATCTCCACATAGACAATCAGCTTTTAACATTTTTAACATATATTACTTTGATTTTTAAAACACAAAAATATAACTTCAAATTTTATAACACAAAACTAATAATGCTATTTAATATACATAGGGGCGGAGGCACGTGAAAGGTAGGGGGGGCCATGGCGCCCCCTGATTATTTAAAAAAAAAATTTCTTTGTTAAAAAAAAAAAATTAATAATGTTCTATTTTACCCTTAAATTTTTTTTAAAATATTTATTTGGCCCCCCTAAATTATTAAAATATTCATTTGGCCCCCTTTAAATTTACAAAACATTCATTTGATCCCCTAATTTTTCAGAATCTTTATTTAATTCTCTATATTTAAAATTTAATTTATTAAACTTATAATTATTTTATTTTTTTAATAAAATATATGTTATTTTGTATTAAATAAAGAATAATCAGTTACAAACAATAGTATTAGGACTTATAGTGCAGTTTTATCTAATATAAAGGTTTATTTTACAATTTTTTCATAATATATTAACCTACGATGTAAATAAGTTCAAATTTTTTTTTTCGGGGACGTTGCCCCCGAACCACCTTGGCCCCCTACTAAAAATTCCTGCTCCGCCCCTTAATATACATGATTAATTATAACTCTAAAAGCCCGAGGACAGATTTATGAGTAAACCCTCAAGGGTTCACATGGTTTTATTTTCTATGGGAATAAGTATTGGAATGGGTTTTGTTTCTCGGGCTGAGACGGAAGGAGACAAGTTTATTAAAAAATAGAAATAATGAAAAGGAATAAAAAGGGTGTGCTCAAGAAAATGACATGGAGACTCCGACAAAGATTTTTGCAGAACGGACCAAACAACCAACATTAGTATATTCCTTCTTAGATAATCAAGCCACCCTTAAATTACTCGTATTCACTCACGCACCCCAATAAAAATATATCCTTAGCTTAGTCATCTACCCTGTGAATTTAAGGATGGGGTAATGTACCACACAACATAAAGATATAATAAATATAGCTCAAATCTTAAGCTTAGGGTTAGGTAAGAGAGCTCCTCTCCTAGATCTACTTGATCTAGCGCCTAATCCTCGGTTTCCCATCGGATCTTCACCAACATGACGGACCCAACTCATAAGTCACAAGATCGAAGAACCCTCCCGTCCGATTTTGACCCGGGAGAGAGTAGTACGCTTCACCATGCCTCTTCCGCCAAAGAGCCACCGGACCCAACGGACCTCTCGCCGTTGGCAAACCCGGAGTTCCGGTCCCCCTCGGGCATGCCTAACCTCACGTTAGGTCATAACCCACCGGAAATTGGTCTCGATGGTGATTCATTAGAAGAGGGTGGTGCTCGGCCGAGCTCCCCTCCTTCTCCGGGAGATGCTCCGACGAATTGTGCCGGCGATTCACGAAGTGTTGGATTGTTCCTTTCCGTTTCTTTGATATGTGGGTGCAACATGAAGATTATTATATAACGGTTGAAGATGGATGGAACAAGACCATGGTCGTGGGTACTAAACAATATATCCTATGTAAAAAAATGAAAGCTTTGAAGTTCGACTTGAGGAAATTAAATAAGATCCACTTTTCTCATATTTCCGCAAGGGCAAAGAAAGCTAAGGAGGATCTAGAAATAGCCGAGGTACATTTCCAACAAAATTTACCTATTTCTTCATTTGATAACTTGGTTGAGATTCGGAAGAGATCTAAAACTCTTGAAATGGCCGAGATTAGTTTTCTTAAACAAAAGGCTAAGCTCGGTTATTCCCTTAAGAGTGATAGGTGTACTAAATTGTTCCATGGGCTCCTTAAAAGTAAAAATAGAAGAAGATTTATTCCGAATATTTTAAAGGAAAGTGGTGTTTCAACTACTTCTAAAGATCAAGTCAATGAAACGTTCCTAAATTATTTCAAAGGTTTATTTGGTGTTAAAGATAGTACGACACATGTTAATTCCGAAGTATTTGATTATGGAAGTAAAATTACCTTAGAGCAAGGAGAAGATATGTGCCGTGACATAACCGATTTGGAGATTAAAGAAGCTATTTTTAAAATAGCGAACGATAAAGCGCCCGGACCCGATGGTTATTCTTCATTATTTTTTAAGAGTTCGTGGAATATTATTGGGGAAGATGTTATCTTAGCGGTACGTGAATTCTTTACCTCCGGTTTTTTACTTAAGCAATTAAATACTACTCTTATTGCTTTAATTCCGAAGATAGATGATCCTAAAAGTGTTGATAATTTTCGGCCTATTTCGTGTTGTAACGTGGTTTATAAAGCGATTACTATGATATTAGCGGATAGATTGAAACCTTGTTTAAATAATATAGTGGATAAAGCCCAAAATGCGTTTGTTGAGGGTAGATCTATGATAGAAAATATTCACCTTATGCAAGTACTATTTCGAGGTTATAATAATCAAAGTAGCTCGTCAAGATGTACTATTAAAATTGATTTTAGAAAGGCGTATGACTCTATATCATGGGACTTTATTTATGAAGTTTTAAAGGGATTAAAGTTTCCGGAAAAAATAGTAAATTGGATTATGGTGTGTGTTTCATCTCCGTTTTACTCTTTGGCTATAAATGGAGAAGTGCATGGTTTTTTTAAAGGCGAAAAAGGCTTAAGACAAGGTGATCCTATGTCTCCTTATCTATTTATTCTTTGTCTTGAATATTTCTCTAGGCTTTTAAAAAAAAATACTTGTAATGGTTTTAATTATCATCCCAAATGTGAGAAGGAAAAAATAACACATTTAGCTTTTGCGGACGATTTAATGTTACTCTCTAAAGGTGATAAAGGTTCGATTAAGATTCTTATGGATAGTTTAAATGAGTTTGGAGATGTTTCGGGGCTTCGTTTAAATGTTGAAAAATCTAATATTTATTACATAGGTATCTCAAATGATGATTTGATTAATGGGATTATACCTACGAATTTTGAGGAAGGGATTATGCCTTTTCGTTATTTAGGGGTCCCGCTAGGATCTTCCGTATTATTATCGAGAGACTATAAACCTCTTATTGATAAATTGGAAGGTTATGTTAGGAGTTGGAGAGCCTCTTCACTCTCATTTGCGGGTAGATTAGAATTGATTAGATCGGTTCTTCAAGGGGTGACATGCTTTTGGTTTACGATTTTCCCGGTTCCGGTTGGTGTTAAAGAGAGAATTATTAGCATTTGCCGTAACTTTTATTGGGATAATAAGCCACCCCAAGTTAGTTGGAAAAATATTTGTATGCCTAAAAATGAAGGGGGGCTTGGATTAAAAGATTTTGAAGCATGGAATAAAGCTTTACTTCTAAAGATGATTTGGAAAATAGTGGAAAATAAAGAATCACTTTGGATTAGGTGGATTCATGGTGAGTATTTTAATAGTAGTGGTTTTTGGGAATGGATTCCTAAAAAAATTAATTCCCCACTTTTGAAAAATATTTGGGAGTTAAAAGAAATTATACGTGGGTCCCTAGGTGAAGAAGGAGGAAAAGAAATATTAGCTTTATGGTTTGCTTCCGTTAAGGCGCCCCGATCAACATATGAGGTAAATACAATAGAGTTTTATGATGTATATAAATTCCCTTATGATTTATTTCGTCGTAAAGCTTTTATTAAACCTTGGGCAAATATTGTGTGGGATCCGAGTGTATTTCCGAAACATGCAATCATTGTATGGATGGCATTAAAAGAAAGACTCAAAACTAAAAATAGGATTACTTATATGGAACTTGATCCACTTTGTGATTTGTGTAAGGAAGATTTTGAATCGAATAGGCATTTATTTTTTGAATGCTCTTTTGCTAAGGCTATATGGGATGATATTAAAATGTGGCTTGGACTAGACAAGGAAATGAACACTATTCTAAGCGCTTTGAAATGGCTTAAAAAATTAAAAGCTAGAGAGAATTGGAGAAGAAAGGCTTGGAAAGTGGGTTTTGGAGCTACCGTGTATTGTATTTGGACGGCGAGAAATCACCTAGCCATGAGAGGTGCTTCCAAGACTAGAGAAATAGTAACCAAGGAAATTAAATGGTGTGTTTATTCAATCTTATTTTCCTTGTTCCCTCGGCATTCTTTTTTGGATGTGAGTGGAAGGCTAGCTTGTATTAGTATAGTATGAGGTAGTTGTTTTTTTTTTTTTTTTTTTTTTTTTTTTTTTTATATTCCTTGTTGCTACCTTATGCTTTCGAGCCTAGGTAGGTAACACCCATGTATAGTGTACAGTTTTGATTTTTTAATACAACCGTTTACCCGACCCAAAAAAAAAAAAAAAAAAGGATGGGGTAATGTTTTATAGCTACATTAAGATCTCGATTCTTGGGAAAAATCCATTTATACTGTCGCAGAAGAATGAATCTATTAATATTTTAATCTAACTTGCATTATAAAGCTTGCAGTGTCCTGATCTGGTTTTGTGAGCATTTCCCTCTTGTCGGCCAACTAAAGTAATTTCTCATTTTCCTTTAATCGAATATATATGTATAGGTTAATCGATATATATAAAGTAATTTCTAGCAAAAGACACCAGACATGGCATTACAACACCACGTTACAACTTCTATTCTTCAGTGTTACTTCTCGAAATTAGGAATAGGTTAATCATTTTGATTTCACTTGTTCTTGGTTGTATTTAATGTTGAATCCTTTTATTCGTCCAAAAATAAATAAATATATATATGTATAAAAAAAGACAGGAATTACATGGAATAAATCCAAAACCTAACACTTCAAAACCAATTGAGTTAATTTAGGGCCCGTTTGGAAGTGCTTATTTTAGAGTAAAAAAGCGCTTTTGGAATAAAATTCAAAATTTAAAAAAATTATTAAAAATAATTTTGAAATCTAAAATTATTGAAAGTGCTTTTTTCAAGAAGCACATATTTGGTGCTTCTCAAAAAAGTGCTTTTCAAGGTAAAAAAAACTTTTAAAATGCTAAAAGCACTTTTAAGTGCTTCTCAAAAAAAGCACTTCCAAACGGGCACTAATTAGATAGAGTCTTGGTATTTTTTCACCACTTAAAGGGAGGTATACTGTTCAAATCTTTTTTCTAACCGGTGTGAAGTGAGATGTACAAGGTTCGAACCCCTCTCTAAACATGGGTAAACTAGTTCTGATTTACCTGAAGTATGCATAAAAAGGCTTGCATATTTCTGTGGGATTAGTCTTGGTGCACACAACCTGACCCGGACCACCCACGTACGAAAAAAAGAAAGATGAGCTAATTGGGGCCTTTAAAAGACAAAAAAAAAACCATCTAGATTTTGTAGCGTCTTCCAATCCACCCTCAAACAATCACATGACAAGGAAACGTAAATACAAACACCAAAGCTCTAACAAAAATTCCAAATGACAAAGATATCAACAGGCAAGAGAGCCAACCTCGTCAACCCACCCAGAGCAGAACTAATACACTCTTCAACGCACCAATAGAAACCCGAAACAAAGAACCACAAACCACCACCAACTAACAGCAAATACACGAGGTAGGAAAAATTCGTCAGGAACGAAGTTAGACACTAATACATACCTACAAATTGGATCACCACAATAAAGAGTGGTTTTTGAGACCGTGAATAGGGATAGCTCTGGGGGAGGGGTAAAGACAAAAAACTAGGTGAGCAGACTCTAGACGAGGCATTAAAACAAAAACTGAACTCCAATTAAGATCCAAAAACACACACAGTGCTCCTCCAACAAATCCACACTACCGCAAGCCAAGTTTAGTAGGTAAGAAAAAAAAATATAACACCAGCTAATGTCTCCTTAATTGTTCTTATTTTCGACCCTTAGGAGACATCATTTTTTGTGTTTATTTAATCATTTCGATAGACTTTTGGACTAAATATGCAATAATATGATTTTCCTCTTTTATTTCTAGCATTTTTTATTTATTAAGCTTTTGCGCGTAATATTGGTATTTTTAGTGAAGATTTTACAGGTTTTAGATATTAGCTAGAAGAGGAATCCGAGGAGAAAGTCAAAGATCAAAAGATAGAGTCAAGACTTGAAAAGAAATTCCGAAGATATTATTTTTAGAGCTGAAAATCCATTTTCCAGGCCATAGATTGCTGATTTCGAGGTGCTTAAGCGATGATTTAGCCGCTGACCTTTGAAGAGAAAACATTCCTTATCGAGTTACGGAACTTTAGCAACTAGAATGAGGTCAATCGGAGTCATAACGCATCGGGAAAAGCCGTTTTAGTGAAGGCATATCAGCAGTTACGGGATTTTGGGCTAAGTTAGTGGACTTGGGCCTTTTATATTTCATTTAATTAAAAGCCTAGGTCCAAGTCCGAATTTCCACCTATAAAATCAGCCCTTGACTTCTATTTTACACACAATTCACATTCTACAAGATTAAAAACACCAGAGAGAAGCAACTGAAGGAAGGAGAAGAAGCTACAAGAGTTGGAGAGGGTCTATATCTCCGTTCGTAGTCATTCCGATTTCGGAAATTAGGTTCTTTTATCTTTTTAATTCTGTAAACAATATGAATTCCATTACTTTTAATTTCGTATTTCATTTTAATATGAGCTAAATTTTCTATAGTGCTTGAGAACAAACAATGGGTGAATCCCAATTCTTATTAATTAACGAATGTTGAATTTGGGTTTTTATTGAATTAAACTAAATTAGGGCTTTTACTCTTTTCGATAAATTATGAATATTTACTGTTTTTAGCGTCATGAACTAGGAACAGGTAGTAGTATTTAGGCTATTCCAATTAGTGGCAATTGGATCATCCTGACGGAGGGTTTAAATACAGACCCATTTATTCAATCTAGGATAGAAGTTAATGATTCTGACGAGCTTAGCTAATCCTAGGGCCAATGAGGTAATAAAACTTAAACATCCAACGGTGGATCATATTTACCCTGACGGGACTAGTGACACTTTAGGATCGCCTTATAGTCCACCCTGACGGGGGTATAAGGAATTTAGAATCCCGACCATTGTAATTGACTAATTTAGCCCTTAAACAACATAAATTAAGAAATAGAATAGGGAGGATCCTTGCGTTCTCAAGTGCTACATCTCATATTGCGTTTTAAATCATTTTACTTGCGTCTTAGCTTTTATTTACATTTTAGTAATTGTCTTTCATTCATTAGCTTTGATAACAAAAACCAAACAAACATATTATTATCTTTTATTTTCATAAGTGCATCAATCACTATTTGCTAGACATTGTGATCAACCATTCCGTCCTTGGAACGAATCTGTATTATTAGATATACTACTTGGGACAACCGTACACTTGCGGTTGTGGTTCGATTAGCATTTGCATTTATTTTTAGAACACACAAAGGACCACCACCAGCCTCCTCGAATGAATCTCTCCTTGCAAATATTACACACATGAAGTTCTTTTAACCAATCTTCCCTTGTTCTCTGTTTAATGTAGAGAATTCCCCTGTTGCTAATGTTAGGAATGGGAAGAAAGGTAGAACTGGGGAGATAAGTGGTGAGTTGCAATGAAAGAGACGAGAAGTAGGAAAACATCTGAAACTCCTAATGTCGAAATCAACTAACTAAGGCCAAAAGTGAATTACCAACTGCGATTTTAGGAATCCTGCAAGAAATGATGGAACAATATTAACAACTAAAATGACACAAAAATGCTCCTTCAACATCCTCCCACTAGCACGATCCACTCTAATCGACCAAATAAATTTCGAACCGAAAAATCACGAGCGAACGACAGACACACAAAACTGGAATCGTCAGACTCAACTAACCAAGTATAACTAGCCCAATGTGAATCACAACAAGAAACCAGTAAGGGAAACCAACCAGAAATGAAAGAATATAACACGCTAACTAAAGAATAAAAAACACTAGTACATATGGTAGCTCCCCACATTTGATAAATAAAGAATATAAAAGCACACACGCCTTGAAAGAACTACGATAACTCTCTGCAAGACAGATCGTTGGAATGTAATAGTAAGTATGTGAGTTTATTCTCAGGGGGCTAGATAGTTAGCCCAAACTCGTGTTCAATACAAATGTAGATGGATTTACTTGTTTATAAAAAACAGAAAGAAAAGGAATATTTGTTTGGTTTTCGAATGATTAACTAAGATGCAAAGATTAAACTAGGAATGCAAGTAAATAAGATCAATAAGAATGAGATGAGATATAACTTATGATTGCAAGTATGCACCTATCTTACTGAGTCGTTATCCTAATTATAAGGGCGAATTAAACTAATATAAGTAGTCGGGATTCTATAATACTTCTATCTCCCGTCAAGGTAGCTTAGAAGGCAACCTCAACACTACTAGGGTACTTGGGTAAGGGGACCCTAGGAAATGATTGGTGGTTTAATTCTAACCCTTTTTACTATTGAGTTAAGCAAGCCCATAAGGATTACTACCACACACAAGACGATTATGACTCGTTTCTGTCCCTAAACCCCCCGCTAGGGTGATAATATAAAGACTTAGGTCATACTAGAGGTGTATAGGCTCTATAAAGATTAGGTTAAAATAATTAATAATACAATTATACAAATATAAATCCATGCTCAAATCAGTTAAAAGATTTCCCAAATAATATAAAATAGCAAAATAGTAATTAAGGGTTATACATAGTGCAAACCCAAGCTATGGGAAATACAGTGCATGATTACAAGAATAAAACTATAAAGTGAATAGCCTAGAAACATTGTTAAGCCAAGAAACTAAGAAGAATTACCCTAATGGTAGCGGTGGAATGATGCAAAAGTGTTGTTGTGATGCTCCAGGTTTTGTCGTTTCCTCATCTCTGTCGACATTCTCTCTCTCTCTCTCTCTCTCTCTCTCTCTCTCTCTCTCTCTCTCTCTCTCTCTCTCTCTCTCTCTCTCTCTCTCTCTCTCTCTCTCTCTCTCTCTCTCTCTCTATATATATATATATATATATATATATATATATATATCTGGTGGACAATTCTGAATAAATCTAAGCAAGGACCTATTTCTAATGTTAAACTCTGATATTTATAGGGTCATGGACGTTTTATAGGTCACGGACTAGGCCTAAGTGACCTAGTTCAACCCAAAAACATTTTCCTTCCAAGATTTGATTGGTTCGAGTCACACCAGCTACAACATTAGTAACTTTTTCGTTTCAGCTCCAAATCAGTAAACATCATCAACCACGCGTTCGCAACTCAAAATCCTAATCGGATATCAAAGGGATTCTTCTAAATATTTGTCAATATCACGTGGAACCTTGAATAATTCACTTTCTAAATCTGGCTGACAACTCTTTCACTTTCCAAATATGGATTCTTTGTCCTTTAACACTTGCCTTCAGATTTGATCTTCTTTCCTCGACTTCTTATCCATGTTTTAGCATATAATATCATCCTTTTACCTAAGATCTCACACTTAACACACAAATTACACCTAAAAAACTCTAAAAGTAACAAATCTCCAAAACTAGGCAAGAAACGAGAATATATCAAATTACAGGGAAAATACCTCAATAAAGCACATTATTAATCTAAAATGATGTCTATTGACTAGACTATTCTATCAAAAATATGTTGACATCAGGACATTCCAACTCAAAGTTTTGTCGTTCCGATAAAATAAGAAATAAGAACAATAGGGAAGTCTCTAAAATATCAGCTGAGTCAAGTAAGCATGGGAAGAAGAAAGAAGAATGTAAGTAATAATCCTAAGGAAACTACCTAGCAAGTTTCATGTAATAATATTTACAAACTATATCATATATACATTTATCATACAAATAATCAACATTGTTTAGTTCAAGATTATATTAGCTTTACAATGCACGAACTATGCTGTAGATCTCCCCGCCTCGGCGCGCCTAGGCGCTGCCTAGGCGTCAACTCCCCCCTCAGCCGCTTACGCCTAGTTTAAATCTTAGGCATTTTCGCCTAACGCCTTAGTCGCCGTAGAATAGGCGCCTAGCCCGTCTAGACACCGATTAATGGCAAAAAATGGCCGCCTAAGCACCGATTAATGAAAAAACATGCCCGCATAGGCCTTTTTGTAATTTTTCTTATTCTCGAGAATTATTTTGTTGATATTATAATAAATTTTTTAGCATTTATATATTTACTATAGTGTTGTTAGATGAACTTTATGACTTAAATAGTTAAAATTGCTATAATTACTACATATTTATTACTAAATATACAAATTTATACATTAGGATTCAAAACCGTATAATTCCGCCTAGGCCCCGTGTAATCTCGCCTAGGCGCTAGGCCCCAGTCGACCGCCTAGCACCCAAAACCGAGATCCACAACATAGTGCACGAATAATAGGTTTTTCTCTTAGTTTGATATGGTGGATTTGGGGTGTTCACCGATCATAAGATAGTCTTAAATGGTCCATTTAATTACTCTCCACTAGTTAAATTGATCCTCGATCACATAGCTAAGGTTTATAAGATCTTAAATATCGTAATGTTTAGCGTAGGGACCGTAATGATTGTATATTTGGATAATGTAGAGTGAACTTTTGGCTTACTCCTCACTAGCCATCAAATAATCGCCCTAGATCTTGAGTTACTCTCAAATATGTTCTCACTCAATCCAGATTGATGAACTTAATTCGCATCCCAATAGCCCAATTACAATATCAAGATGATCACATAGAAATTCCACTTTGTTGGTCATTTTCATTCACTTTTGCATATTATGTTGCAAGTTAGCTATGACTCTCTTTGTGATGTGAAATTTCATGCTACTTCTTTCCAATATATTTCTTTTATTTTAAATATATTTTTTTACCCCAACAAAGGGTTACAATATAAACAAGACACATCATCACATTGCACATATACATAAGATAAAAAAACCCAACCTAAGTGTTTCCCATAACTCAAACTCACCACCCCAAACTCAAGCTCTAAAGATGACTTTCTTAGCAATGTGATTTGAGTCTGGGTCATATGGAAAATTTCTACAATATAAGGGTATGGCTTATAATGTGGCTAATAAAAAGGCTTTATAAAGGCTAGAAGGGAGTGAGACAGATAATAATTCATTTGTCTATGGAAAGAAAGCTAAAAAGGCATAAAGCATTATCAAATAACCGCCTTAATCAATTTCCTAGCTATGCAATTTAGTTACTTTCTCACCTCTAGCACCTTCATTAAATGGTTTATCAAATAGCTTGAATCTCACTATCTACACACCACTCAAGTCTCCCTAAGATCAAACTTACTATTACTGAATTGCTTAGTAATCATTTCTTTACTATTTAGGCGTGTTTTCATTTCCATCTTTTAAGCATACAATATAACTAGTTCATACACAAACTACTAAATATCATTAACTCACTAAAGTTTATGCTTTCAGGCCATTATACACATTCTACATCAATTTCTAGCTACCATCTTTTCAATTTCTACCTGAAAAGCAGTACATCACATAAACAATAGATGAGAGACAACGAACCCCTACACCCTAACTAAAAAATGAAGCGTGTTCCCAAGTCTCGAAACAGACTTGATAAAAAATTAAAAACATATATGACCAGTAATGAAATGGTAAGGAAGAAAGGAAATATACTCTCGAGACTATTGTCACATGATTAGTACCCAAGGTAGGGCTCGGTGGATCCCTTGCTAGATCGCGATGAATTTTCTCCAGGATTTAATGATGCGCGTTTGATTTGCTTTGATTTACGCCACATCGTCTGCCAATAAAGATTGAGCTTCTTTTACTTGATCAAATCACTCACTTACCCTTTATTGCTATGAAAGATCCTTTTCTATCAAACTCGATTCCTTTTCATGAGAGGTCTCTTCATTTTGGAGGACTCTTTACACTTGTTCCTCTAATAATTGTCTTGATCCACACGTTATTGAGGCATTATGTATATATAGGGTATGTAGAATTCCAAGAGGAAAGGGGAGACATACTCATGTAATCGATGTAACTGATGTAGCATTCGATGCAAAGTAATGATAAATCCCCTTGGAAGACGGAAAAACTGGACTTGATCTTGCAAAGTTACGGTGAACTACAAAAGGGTTATCAAGTAATAAACAACACATTTCCCGAGATGATAACTGTCACTTTCCAAGAAACTATAAAATATAAGTATAAGCGGATAAGAAAACAGAAGGGTTCAAAAAATAACACCAACTCGACCTCTGAGTAGTGAACAAGAAAAGAGTTAATACAAGATATCCCCTATCTATAATGGGATCCCCCGGATGTGAAGGGGTACTTGATAGGGAGAAAATACTATGCAAACCTCGGTAGTAAAATACATCACCTCGCGTACCCAACCCATGACTTATCTCCTTGAAATCAAAGAAGACTTTTAAGACCTTAGAAGCTCGATAATCCTCAATACACCAAACCAAGACATTGATCCAAGCGCTACCCACGAACTCTATGATGTTAGTTACCAAATATGGGGTATCAAGGAGGCTCGATACCCATTGCATTAATAATGGGCCCAATAAAATAGGTTTATTAGTTTCAGGTAGTGGGAATAACACTTTAATCATATATCAACCATGTAATCACTCAACAATTTTAAGACACGTCATTAATAGATTTTATTTTCTCTAACTTCTCTTGTTTATCATTTCAATCAATTCAGTACTTATTATTAATTTCTCCGTCTAAACACTTTGATTCTCCCCTGAAAAACCTACTTATAACAAAAATCTAACTAGAAAAATCTGTCTTATCATATGCTAACAAAGATAATTATCTAGGTATTTCAAACCCTCAATTTGACCTGTTCTCCTCTATTTCCAAAAAAATTGGAACCCTTTAGGCTCTTGAAGTGAGATACTAGCCTACTAGAGCTAAAGTACATTGGTTAAAGCTTGGAGACTGCACCTTAAAGTACTTTCACTTGTCTACTAAGATTAGAAGGACATCTAAATAGATTGTATATCTTTTTAAATACACAAGGAATGGACATCAGGAGCAAATGAACTCCATAATTATATCATTTCCTTCTTCCACGACTTATATCTCATCCCAAATATAAGAGCTATTGATCCTACTATAGACGAGATCCTTCCTCTTGTTACTTAAGATGAGAATTTCTTATTGATGACTCCTAGTAACAATTTGTTTAGTTAAATGCATGCAAGTTATACAATAAATATATTACAATCTTAGTAACAAATGTGTACAAGAAATAAAAATCATAAACCATAAAGTAAAATTGTTGGGATATGTGATAATATATTGAAAAACAATATTAACCTTAACCTTAAACATAAACTTAATCTTAACCCTTAATCCTTAACCTTAACACTAAACCGTAGACTTTACCTTTAAACCTTGAACTTTAAATATTGTCTTAACCTTAACCATAACCCTAACCCTAACCTTAAACTTAACACTATCCCTAACCTTAACTTAAGGTTTAAACCTTAATTCTAACCTTAACTAGATGAAGATTAATCGCGTTAATATTGGACCTTAAACTTAAATCTTATCAAACCTTAACCTTAATCCTTAAATGTTAAATCTTAAACTTTAATCTTAAATTTTAAACCTTGACCTTAAAATTAACCATACATTAACCTTAACCTTAACCTTGACCTAAACCTTAACCTTAACCTTACCCCTTAGCAGGCTTGGAAGTAACCTTTACTTTAAACTTAACTTTACCTTAACCTAAATCTTAACCTTAACATTAACCTCAACCTTGACCTTAAACTTAACATTAACATTAACCTTAATGTTAACTTTAACCCTTAAACCTTAAACCTTACACCTTAAACTTTAAATTGTCAAACCTTAACCTTAACTTAACCTTCACCTTAACCTTCGACTTCACCTTTATCATAACTTCAACCTTAAACCTTAACCTTAACCTTAACCATAACCTTAACCTTAAATTCAAAACTTAATTACTTAACCTTGAATCTTGAACCTTAAACACTAACCTTAACATTAACTTCAACCATAATCCTAATTTTAACATTAGACCTTAAACTTTATCTTAAACCTTGAATGTTAACCCTTAACCTTAACTTTCATCTTAAATTTTGACAAAAAAAAACTTTCATCTTAACTTAACCTTAACCAGGTGAAGATTATCGCGCTGATATTCAACTTTAAACCTTAAACATAAAATCTTAAATCTTAACTTTAATTTTAACCTTAAAATTAATCTTAACTAATCGTTAACCTTGATTTAAACTTTAACCTTAACCTTAATATTCTCCTTGACGAAAAAGAAAATAATTTTTTTTTACTCTTAACCCTAATATTAACCTTAACCTCGATCTTAACTTTTACCCAGGAAACCTGGGTTCGATTCTAGTTAACATAATAAAATTTTCGTGAATATGTTTAATTACCGGATTTATCTAGTAAACTAACAAGGCCGGCAACGGGTATGGGCAGCCCGGGCGACCGCCTAAGGCCCCAAGATGATCGGGGTTCCCAAATTTGTTAGGTGTAGGTTTATATATATAAGTAAGTATAAATTTTAATATAGTCAATTTTTTACAAATAGTTATATTTGTTGTGCTGGTGGTAGCTTTTGCAATTGGACGACCCAAGTTCGACTTCTCCAAGTCTAATTTTTTTTATTTGCTAGAACATTTTAATTTTTTCTATGAATAATATATATTTATATACTTTAATGCTATAAAAACTCAGATTCTAATCTCATATATTTACTATTTGTTTGCAAGCTAAAAAATGATAATATTGTAATAATATTATAAATTAAATATTAGGATCACAAAATTGAATAATTTTATATTATTTATATTTTAAATTAAATTATCTCGTATAAAATGTTAAATTATTTAACACCTAAAAAGTTATAAAAATATTTATAGACTGACAATAAAAGAATAATTAATTTTATTAAGGTTTAAAATAAAAAAATTACATCATATTTATTTATTTATTTATTTCACGTTCCAATCATAATATTTTTTATTTAAGTTTATATTTTCATACAAATTCTAAATAAATTATTTAAATTTTTTTGGTTATATTCCTAACAATAGATATGTATTAAAAATATATTAATTAACATCAAATTATTATTCAAAAAGAGATTAGGTTTTTCTTTTCTAAGTTAAATTTTATTTTGGTATCAGTTAATATATCGAATATGTTTAAACATGTGCAAACCGTGCAATTTTAGATTTGTATTTGAGTAAATCAAAATTTGGATTTATATTTTTATTATTCAACAATATAAGGTTTAATCTATCGTATGATCTCCTGTTATTTTTAGTTTAATATTGATTACACTATTATAAAGGTCCAATCATGATCTAGTTAAGAAAGTGAAACAAGAGTTACGATTGACATTGTCCTCGAAATGCACTCTAAATTTGTTATATATTTTTTATTTTTGAATTTTAAATAAAATTTTAAATATATATTTTTAGCTATTTTTGATAAATATAATATCTAGGGTGAATTATATATAGGGTCTTGGAGACAAATTGTCTTCTCTATAGAGTAGTTTCTTAAATGACATTCTTCTTAGGGACCTCAATTTTGACAATAGTCTTTCCTACCCTTACTATCACTAAAAGACAAAAAAGTGTGATGGCACTGTTTCTCTCTCCTCTATCTACCACTACCCACCTACCTCCAACCTCCGACCATCTACCACCGACCTCCGACCACCGACCATCGACCACCGACCACCACCGACCACCACCGACCACCAGTCACCGGTCACCGGAAAAAAAATATAGAGTACTCCGAGAAATTTGGTGAGTACTCTGACAATTTTGCTGAGTACTCAGGCCACCAGTCACTGGGAAAAACATAGAGTATTGGAAAAACTGAGAGTACTCTCTAAATTTGCTGAGTACTCCGACAATTTGTGGAGTACTCCGAGAATTAAAAGAATACTCTATAAAAATAGTTAGAGTACTCTATGAAATAGAGAGAGTACTCTATAAAATATTAAGAGTACTCTTTAAAATTAAATAAATACTCTATATAAAAAATCATGTGTGTCGCTTTTTAATAACATTTCTATTAACAAATTAAACAAATTACAATAGATAAATTAAAAAAAATAAAAAAATAAAGTAATTACAATACAAAATTGACCACTGGTCAAACGAGATCTGAAAAAAGAAAAAAAGAACTAAACTACGCGAGTAAAAAAAAAAGGGAAATAGATGAATGCTGCTGCTCCTGCTCCGGCGAAGCCTTCACCACACCTTCTTCACCACCGAGGTGAACCAGCAGCCATGGAAACCGTTCGCTGCTTCTCTTCACCATGGAACCCCAATATCAACACTATAACCGAAACACCAACACCATCGACACCAAAACCACTCTCCTTCTCACGCATGGCCACCACAAACACCGCCGATCTGGCCACCCAACAAACACCACTCTCCTTCTTCTCACGCGTGGCCACCCCAAGCACCGGCGAAATCGCCACCACACCAACACCAGCGAAGCTCGAACAGAGTCATTGAAGAGGCCATCAAGCAGCCATTGAAGAGGCTTCGTCTTCCCTCTATGTTGCTGCGCTATTCGTGACCGCCGGAGCTGCTAGGGTTTCGCGATGGTGGTCCAGATCTGCTCGCTGGTGGTGATTCTTCGCTATGGTGGTCCAGATCTTCTCGCTGGTGGTGATTCTTCGCTATGGTGGTCCAGATCTGCTCGATGGTGATGCTTTAGTTATTCTTCGCTATGGTGCTTCAGTGATTCTTCGTGTTGGTGGTCCAGGGCTGCGTGATGGTGGTGTTAAGGTGGTGGTGGCCGTGGTTTTGAGGGCTGCGCGATGGTGGTGTTAAGGTGGTGGTGGCGGTGTAAGAAATGTAAAGGAGAGAAATATAAAGGAGAGAGTAATATAGAAATGTAAATGAAATTATAATAGATTAATTAGTATATATAGGTGTAAGAAAAACAAAAGAGGGGTAGTCTAGTAAATGGGGTTTTGGGGTTCATGTGTTAAAAAGTTGTTGAGGTCTTTAGTAAGAAGAGGCTCTAGGCCGGGTCCCCATCTTGAAGAGGGGGGTGCGGTCAAGACCCTAGGTGTAATTATCTCTAATATCTATTGTAAAAATTTATATACTAAATAAAAAAAACATGGTAACTATTGAATTTTTTTTTTAGATTAGTTGTCTTTAAGCCCAATTTAAAATTAGCTTAAAACTTAGAGATCAATCTATCTTTAGACACCAAAAAGGTTCAAGCCCTCCATATTGCTTTTTGAAATCAAATATTTTTATTTAGCAAATATATAATTATATCCAATTCAAAAAGAATCTTATTTGTTTTTGAATTGGATACTGAATGAACATCTTAATAGAACTTATTCTGTTAAGAGGCAGTGTCTGAATGATTCAGACTTAGTTTGAAATCTTAATGAAACAGACCAATTAAGAGGCATTCAGATCTGAATTGGCCAGGAAAAACAAACAGTCTGATTGATCCAGTGTCTTAATGAACCAGATTAAGATCTCATTAAGTGCAAACAAACACTCCCTTAAACTTACATATGGTTAGATATATCCTAAAATAAAATGACAGATTGAAAATAAAACATTTTTTTTCCACCACACTTAAGGTTGTTTTTGAATTCTCCATTGGACGCAGTGTAACATTCTATTAAATGAGAAATTTTTGTCAAAATTTTCATTATTTTAACAAAAAATTAGTAGGTTAAAAAACTCAAAAAACGATACTGGACACACTACATGGAAACCTATATATATTAAACCTTTATCATTCTTTGCACTTTTTGGGTCTAATTTAAATTGTTGATCAGAACCCACAAATTATCAAGATCGACCCAATAAATAAATATGGAAATAATTTTTTAGTAGTGATTGAAAAAGTGGGAATACAATTAGATTAACTTTTCATATTCTTTTAAAACACATGTAAAAAAATATGAAAGATTAAGGGTTAATTATATATCCTGTTATCTGTGTGGGTTGAAGCCTTGTTAATAAGAAAACGTGAAATACACTTCTTTTATGCTATCCACACTATTTTCGAAAGAAAGAAGTAATTCACACTATTATATAACGTCATTTTTATGAATATGTAACTCACTACAAGAAATAGTATCTTTAGCGGCAAAAAATTTAATAATAAAAATCTTAATTTTGCCGCTAATAATCGTTATTTGTCGCCGCTATAAGTTCGTCGCTAAAGATACCTTTAGTACCAAATTATTTGTTTTTGCCACTATTAACTTTATTTTTAGCGGCAAATATTGCCGCTAAAAATATAATTAGAGGCCATTTTGGTTTTTAAAAATATCATTAGAGGCCATTTTAGTTGTTGCCGCAA